>CM060386.1:43003847-43603847 GCA_030545235.1 Helianthus tuberosus | reverse complement strand
TGTATGAAATCGATGAATTTCGCTAAGTAAATCAAATGGGTCAAGATGAGGTTTTATTGCATACCGGAAAGGTTGCATAAGTAACAACTTCGGTATGATAACCGGGTAATGGATAAAATTGTATGTAAGCATGCTAACTGAGAAACGGTGACGCGGGTTAATGGGAAAGAGGTTCGGTAGTAAATTATGAGTAAATGAATAAACAATTTCATAGATGGAAATTGTACTATTTAATGTTCAATTACGTAATAACGAATGAATTTAACGAATACCGGGTATCGGGTGCATAAACCCCAAGTACGACACTCCGGATAGTGTAAAAGTATTATGGTAATAATGTTCATATAAGTTTTGGGTTAAAGGGAATGAGTTATTTGATAAAAACATGAACGGGTCGAATAAATCGTAAATGAATAATAAGCCGATAGCGCGTAAGTTAAGAATTTCCTTAATCCGGATATGGTATTTCAAGTTCACATGATAGAACGTCAAATTACGAGCATGTAGGAAGAAACGGGAGGTTAAACGGGTAAACGGTTCAAAAGTTATGCGCGTTTTAGTGCGTACGGACGACGAAACGGAGCTGCAGAAAAATGCAATATCTAGAGGGCGTTGCCGACGGCCTTAGGGGCGTCGCCGACGGGCTCTACAAACTCAGTTTTCTCCGACGCCTTATTTTACTGCCTACGGGGGGTTCTGGCTACGCGTAAATCCAAGGGCCGTCGCCGATGTCCTCCCCATGTACAAAAAGCTGAAAATTGTTATCTAAGTTCATTTATGGGTCGTGGGCTTCGGTAGGTTAACCGTGGACTACGGCGGGCCCCCCAAACATGATTTTGACCGTTCCTTTGATGATTATGGTTTATAAATCTAAGTCTATGACCCACGTAATTAATGTATGGTTATGTAAGAGGTATGTGAGAACTTGTACGTGTATATATGGTTAGGTACATCTGTAGATGTGTATATATATGTATGTATGAAGACGCGTCTGAGTGTATGTATGTACGTGAAGATGTAGGAAGGTATGTACGTATGTAAATGTGTATGTATGTGTGCATGAAGGGATGTAGGAAGGTATGTACGTGTGTAAATGTGTATGTATGTGTGCATGAAGGGATGTAGGAAGGTATGTACATGTGTAGATGTGTATGTATGTATGTATGTATGTATGCATGATTTAGATACGTTGAGTATTAACGTTATTAATGGTGCGCCTTGAGAAATGAAACGCAATGCAGGTACATGATTGAAGCCTCACCAGGGAATAGATACACAGATGAAATGCTTAAAGTTAGAAAGATAACGGAATAGGAAGTTTACATAAGTGAATCTGGTTTATACATAATGTGCACTAATGTTATGAATGTATGTGGTGAGTGCAGGTTATACGAATCACGGATTATCATCACGAGGATTAGCGATCGAAGACCGAGTCACAAGATAGATTGTACGGGAATGCTGGAGTAGGTAGTTTGGTAAATACAAGTGATGCTTTTATTTTGTAAAAGAGTTCATTCAAAACGAACTTTCAAGTATGTAAAGAGACTTCTAATGAAAAGAAATTTTATGGTACGAATTTCCGCTGCAACTTTTGTCAAATACGTGTTAGGGTCTTACAAAAATCGACACCGACTGAGTTGTCGGTACCATTATTTATTTTTATTTTTTATTTTTCTTTCGATAAACTAAGACCGTATCGCTACCATACCGTACCGAACCAAACAACATCGATATATGTATGTAATATTTTTTATAGTTTTTTGTTTGATAGCATATATCGTGCTGCTACCATAGTGAACCGAACCCAAAGCGAACGAACAACATCGGTTCGGTACCGATATTTGTTTTTACTGACTTTTCTTTCGATAAACTGACATCACGTCGCTTGCGTATCGTACCAAACAACATCTGTACCGATACCTGTATTAATTTTATGGTTTTTGGTTTCATTTTTTATTTATTTATACAACTTTGTCTATGACCATAAATAAATATCGGTATTAGTACCGTGACAATTTGAACTGATTGATACCATTCGAACAACACCGGTTTCAGTACCGATATTTGTTTTTACCGTACCGATACTGTAATGAACCAAACCGATATCGAATTGATTGCTAAACTAAAAACTACCAAATAAAAAAAAAAAAACAAATATCTAAAAATTATTATTTACTCTTTATAACTGAAAAATAATAAATTAATTAATTACTATTTATTACTAAAAGATTAAACAATACCAAATAAAATATTACAAAAAGCAAATACTACAATTACTATTCATGAGAACTATCTATTTATAGGTATAAATAAATAACTAGGTAATGCCCCGCCCGCGTTGCGGGGCGATGACCGAATAATTCTCAATCAATCAGTATTATAGTTTTGCTAGAAAGAAAAAGTAAAAAGAGTGTTAGGCAGCTCCTTGACACGATTTTTAGCTGGGGCAAAATAATATTTTTATTTTGCACTGGGGCAAAAACGTAAATTTTCAATTGAGGGTGACATCGTAATTTTGAACCGAGGGGAAAATCGTAAATTTTAGCTAAGGGCAAAAGCATAATTTTATTTTGAAGTGGGGGCAAATACACAATTTTAAAATGGGGGCAAAACCGTAATTTTAAAGTGGGTATAAAATAATAACTCGGTGTAAAATCGTAATTTTGAGCCGGGGAAAAACAAAATTTTATTTTTAACTGGGGCGAAAACGTACTTTTGGTTGAGGGTAAAAGCGTAATTTTTTTTACTGAGGGGCGAAATCGTGTTTTTTAGCTCGGGGCAAAAGGGTAAATGTATTTTGAAGTTGGGGCAAAACCGTATTTTTTAAGTGGGGGAAAACGTAATTTTAAAATGGGTATAAAAGAATAAACTGGTTGGTCCAATGGGTATTGCTCGCCGCCCATTTGACCAAATGGCAGGGAAACACTATTCCGGGGTAAAAACGTAATTTGAAAGTGTGTATAAAATAATAAATTGGTTGGTCCAATGAGGGAGGGTCGGCCGCCCATTTGAACCAATGGCAGAAAGATACTATTCCCTGCCATGGTAAATGTAGATGTTGAAAATTAAAAAAAAAAAAAAAATTGGGGCAGCCGCCCTTTTTAACAAATATGGTGGCAGAACTATTGCCTCACATCTGTTTTGTATATGTACTAGTTGATGACCCGCCCGCGTTGCGGGGCGTTGGCCGAATAGTTCTCAATCAATTAAAAAAACACTACTATAATTTTTGCTAGGAAAAAAACTAAAATGATGATAAGACCGTAATTTTGGGCTCAGGGCAAAAGTGTAATTTTTCAGGACTAATGAGTGAGTGTTAGGCAGCTCATTCAGACGAAAAAACAAGAAATTGAGTCAACCAATTAAAACAAAAAACTTTTATAGTTTTGCTAGAAAAACTAAAACGATGGGGAAAACGTAACTTTGAACTGAGGGAGGAATAATAATTTTGTTTCAGGGATAAAATCGTAAATTAAATAGACCAGGGGAGTGCAAGGCAGCTGCCGACATGACTGTAATTTTACACTGAGTGCAAAATTGTAATTTAACTAGGAAAACAAACAAAAACGATGGAGAAAATGTAAATTTAAAGTTGAGGGCAAAATTGTAACTGGTTGTGAGAGAAAAAAACTAATGGCAAAACTGTAAATTTAAACGGGGGCAACATCGTAAATTTGAACCGAGGGCAAAATTGAAATTTTTAGCTGGGAGCAAAAGCGTAATTTTTTTTTTTAAATGGGGTAAAAACATAATTTTGAACCGATGGCAAAATCGTTATTATAAGGAAATTGAGGGCAAAATTGTAACTTGGCTGTGAGAGGGAAAAAGTAATGGCAAAACTGTAAATTTAAACGGGGCAAATCGTAATTTTGAACCGAGGGCAAAAGTAAAAAAATTTAGCTGGTAGCAAAAGCGTAAATTTATTTTTAAGTGGGGGTAAAAGCATAATTTTGAACTGTTGGTAAAAGCGTAATTTTAAAACGGGATAAAATTGTAAATTTGTTGGGCCAATAGGGGAATGCCATGCATGACTATAAATATAAATTGGGCAAAATCGTAATTTAAAGAAAGCAAAATTGTGGGTGGCATGTGGCCGCCCAACTCAACCAATCCAATAAAAATAGGCCACCCCTTTTGTTAATGTGGATAACTAGTTAATACCCCGCCCACGTTGCGGGGCGATGACCGAATAATGAGTGAGTGTCAGGCAGCTCATTGACACGGAAAACAATTAAATCGAGTAAACCAATTAAAACAAAACACTTTTATAGTTTTGATAAAAAAAAAAAAAACTAAAACAATGGCAATATTGTAACTTTTAACCGAAGGAAAGTTGTATTTTTTTTTACTGGGGTAAAATCATAATTTGGCAAAAGTTAAAGTGATGGTAGTACTGTAAATTTGCACCAGGGCAAAATTGTAAATTTTCACAGGGGCAAATTCGTAATTTTGAACTTGGGGTAATAGCGTAATATAAATTTGAACTAAGGGCACAATCGTAATTTTAAGCTGGAGGCAAAATCACAATTTTATTTTGAACTGAGGACAAAATTGTAATTTTGAGTTGGGGGCAAAAACATAATTTTATTTTGAACTTGGGAAAAAACGTAATTTTAAACTGAGTGCGAAATCGTAATTTTTTAAACGGGGAAAATCACATTTTTGAACAGAGGGCAAAATCGTAATTTTTAGCTGGGGGCAAAAACAAAATTTTATTTTGAACTGGGGGCGAAAAGGTAATTCTGAGCTGAGGGCAAAACCACAATTTTATTTTGAATCGAGGGAAAAATCGTAATTTTGAGCTGGGGACAAAAGCATAATTTTATTTTGAGCAGGGGGCATAACCGTAATTTTAAAGAGGGGCAAAAACGTAATTTTAAAATGGATATAAAATAATAAACTGGTTGGTCCAATAGGGTAGTGTAAGGCAAAATCGTAATTTTGAATTAATGGCAAAATCGTAATTTTGAGATGGGGACGAAAGCATAATTTTATTTTGAGCTGGGGGCAAAACGAAAATTTTAAGCAGGGGCAAAAACGTAATTTAAAATGGATATAATATGATAAACCGGTTGGGCTGCCTGGCACTATTCCCCATCTTGAAATTGAAAATGTATGTATGTATAGGAAATATGTAGGATAATAATAATAATGTATATTATAGTGAACTAGTGTTTGCCCCGCCCGCGTTGCGGAGCACTAAGCCGATATTTTTCTCTCTCATAACATGTACGTCTGTGTTTTTGTTACTTGTACATACTACTCATAACACGGTCTCAAAAAAATTACATCGAGTCAACCATTATCATATCTTTGCTAAAAAAAGATGGAAAAACTAAAATTTTAAACTGTGGGAAAATTTTTAATTTTTCAGGACAAATGAGCGTGTGTCAGGCAGCCGCCTAACACGAATAAAAATTACACTGAGTCAACAAATTAAAACAAAACACTATCACAGTTAAAAAAAACTAAAACAATGACATGACTGTAATTTTACACTTGTGACAAAATTGTAATTTAACCAGGAAAACAAACAAAAACGATGAAGAAAATGTAAATTTAAGTTGAGTGCAAAATCGTAACTTGCCTGGGAGAAAAAAAAAACTAATGGCAAAACTGTAAATTTAAATGGGGCAAAATCGTAATTTCAACCGATGGCGAAATTGAAATTTTTAATTGGGAGCAAAAACGTAAATTTATTTTAAGTGGGGGTAAAAACATAATTTTGAATTGATGACAAAATCGTCGCCCATGTAAGCGAATAATTTAAAAAGGCAAAAAAAAAAAAAAAAAAAATGAGGAAAAGGCCAACCGCCTTTTTCCACTAGTGTCATCGTACAAGTATTACCCTCATTGTTTTTTTAGATTTAGGTAATGTTATAGAATTTTTGTCATTAAAATCTTACAATTGAATCGATTTTTGTCATTAAAATCTTATAATTGAATACGATATATTTTTAACCGGAAAAATTGAAATATAAAACCTAATATATCTTGTTGTATTATGAGGTATTACTACTCATAATTGCTGGCCCTCTTAGGCATAATTGGTTAATTATAGGTTGGTGTGTATAATTTAATAGTTCCACCTTGAATCTTTTTTCTACAGTATAATTTGATGGCGCTCTTAGACATAATTGAGAAACTTGTTTAAGATTTTTGACCACACATGTTTTCTAAGCAAAAATGTAAAATAAAAAAAAGCAAAAAAGACAAAAAGAAATTGTTTTGAAAAATCGAAGCCTTTTCTATCTGTTTTCTTTTGAAAAAATCAAAGCTTTTTCTATCAAGTTTTTTTAAAGATTTATATACATGTGTATATTGTTGATCTTTTAACTATACGTATATGTATATACCTATTTAAAATTAAAAAATAAGTATTATACATCAATGATTAATGTGAATTGTTTTATCTTAAGGGTTTAGCATTAGTATTTAGGGTTTAGTATTATGGGTTAGGTTTAGTGTTTAGCATTAGTATTTAGGGTTTAGCTTTAGTGTTTAGCATTAGTATTTAGGGTTTAGCATTATGAATTAGCTTTAGGGTTTAGCTTTAGGGTTTCATGTTTAGTTTTAGCTTAGTAGACTTAGGATTTAGGGTTTAGCTTTAAAGTTTAGAGATTTTGGTTATTGTTCAGTGAGCCGGTCCAAATGTCGTTGGAATGAACTTAATCGGCGTTTATCTGACCCGGTTTCCTACACTTCTTAGGTTAATGAAGGATCGTGAAACGACCTAACGAGTCGATCAGAAGAGTGCTCAGACATAATCAGATGCGGAATTCATTGATTCTGTCTTTGTTTAGCTTGGATTCACTATTAATTGTCTTGTTTATTGATCTCTGAAACGATTACAGCACGTAGACACTTCGACAGCACCTCGGTGTCGGAATAAAAAATGTTACAAATGAAATCGCATCAAGAGTATTTATAGGTGAAGCTATTCCGTTTGAAAGTGGCATGACATGCTTCAAACGGAATGGCACTCCTCAAACGGAATGGCACTCCTCAAACGGAATTAGCTCAATCACATCTAAAACCTACCCTATTTCTCGTATAACGTGCCCTGATCTATCAATTCTAGTATAAGACTCGATACAAGACGAAGTCGACAGACGTATGCACTAACAGACTCCCCCTCTAATGTTGACGAGTCTGAAGTATCGAGTCTTCTCATTCTTCAGTCTTTACCGGTCTTCGGGCTCTTTCACAATCTGAGACTCGAACGAAGATGAAGTCGACAGACAACTGCACCAACAGACTCCCCCTTGAATGTTGACGGAATCTTCAGTGAGAGTCTTCATCATAACGACTCTTCAATCTTGATCGATCTTTTTCTTTCTTAGCATGTACCAGGATCTACTCTTTGGCTCTAACCTTGTCAGACTCCCCCTCTCATCATGATGGGATCGCCGTCTGGAATTAGCTATCACCTTGAGATCAGTCCCTGGTTTTATCTCTGATCAAGCTCGTCTCCTGCATAATCTTCTCACAAACACATAAGTTTTTACTTAAATCAATAAGAAAAACTTACTAGTAATAGTTACATCAAGTTCAAATTAATGATCTCGATTAACTAAACAAACTTTCTTTCTCAAAATAAATTTCTCAATTCAGCACACACACTCCCAAACCAGTTCATCATGTTCAGCACTTGGAATTTTGAAAATCAGCTCTCCAACATCAGTTGTCGAAAATCTTTTTGTATTTTTCAAAAATTTATGCTAAAACACTCCGAAAATCTTTTTGGATTTTTTAATGTAATAAAATGCAATAAAGAAATATATACAAACAATATTTTTGTGAGTTTGTGTAAGAGGATCATATCAGTTTATGTGACTAACCACAAGCACCGTTAAGCTTTAAACATTTTTAGTTCTAAACGATTCACGTAGATTGACGATATTGTTGTCCACTTAAACTCAATCTAAAAACTTTCGAAATGCTTACCGATACGTTAAGGTATATTAATTTTGCACTAAATTCTTATGGACCCCACGATCTCAGCATATCCCCTCATCATGCAATACACTGACTCAAGTAATGCTTTTAAACTTTTATCAACTGTGATTTGTGCGAAAACAAAGTAGAATGTTTAAACATTAACAATCAGGTCGATCTTTCGATACGCAGAGAAAGTCCAATGTTTAAACAAAATAAGAAAACTAAAACAAATCGAAATTGTTTAGGCTTTAACCACCAGTTCGATACTCACGTATACGCAGAGGTGATCCAAAGGTTAAACGAAACACCAAAGAAAATAACGCAGAACGTTTAGGCACTAACATCCAGGTCGATACTCACGTATACGCAGAGGATGTCCAATGCTTAAACAAAATAAAGAAATAAAACAAGTTTAAATCTTTGCAAAATAAAATGCACAATCACAGCGACTTTTTAGCAAAGTTGTGAAAGTTCACAAACTTAACCAGTTTTATGTCTTTCGAGATTCAGCGATTACTGAGTAGGCACACAGTCACGAAGGACAAAAACTAAGTACTATGCTTTCAACCATGTTTCTCACTATAACTAGGCTTTTTCATTTAGATTTGTATCGTTATCGCAAATCTACTAGTCTAGCTGAGCCTACCATCACATCTTTAGTAAGATCGTTTATCACATTTTATCTCTCCATATCTTTAGCATGCTGTGACAGTCTCACTGATCTACTATCATTTCCTCTTTTTACAACAAAACTCATTTTTGCATTTTTCAATGTTTTTGGAATTTTCAATTTTTTTTTTAAATTTTTACTCCCCCTAAAATAAAAATATGTTTCAATTTTGATTTTCTGGGAAAATTTAAAAATCAAACTATACAAACTTGACAACATGATGAGAATTGCTTCAATTCTCCATTCATTTGGCTTAAACAATCAGAACTCCCCCTGACGACAAAACATTTTCCCATAGTGATTTCAAAACACTTAAGTTTGTTTTAATCAAAATGGTTTTTCCGGAAAATAAGTTTTGTGAGTCATTTTTCAAACATGGGGATCTTTCATCACCTTGTTCTTCTTGAACCACTTGTATGATTTAACATTTCCAGATTTAACAACACAATCACTTGTAGAAAATCAAGTACAACTTAATGTCCCTGATTTACCACTTATAAGTTCGAAATATCACCGAAGTGAATTTCTCAAGAAAGATGCCGATTCATGTTCCACACTTACCAACCTGGGAACTCCGGCAAGTCAGGTTTTTCATTTAAAGAGTTTCACCCAAGCCTGACGGTCCTTGGGTGCTTTTGAAATTCCATTTGACAATGATGGAAAATTTTCATCATTCATTGTCAAACCGGAATCACCACTTTTTACCTCAACACATGGCTCCTCTGGCTTTACCACACCAGATTCATCGCCTGAACGTGGCTTGTCTGACTTTGATGAGTCAGATTCATTGCCAACAACTGGCTCCTTTGTTTCCGGAGAAACAAATTCATCACCAGCAACTTTCTTTTTCATCTTTCTCTCTTTCGTCCTCAGATTTGTATCTGATGAATCCGTTTTGCTTGATTTGTCATTCTTTGGTGAGCAAGACGATTTATCAGAACTTTTATCTGTTTTACCAGTTGTATCCGAGGACAAAATCCTTTCGAGGTACTCTCTTGCCTTCTTTCTCTTCTTCCTCAGTCTGTCTTTTTGCCCCTGCGAAAGCTTCACTTTCGGTTTTAGAACTTTCTGTTCTTGAACTTTAGGTTCTTGAACTTTCTGTTCCTTGAGCTTTGCTTTGACATTGACTGGTTTCTTTGCCATTTTCTGAGATTCGGCCCTCGATCTTCCCTTTGATCTCATTGGGCAATCTCTGGCAATGTGTCCTCTGATTTGGCAGTTATAGCATCTTCTAGTCTCATAACTCCAATTCTGGCAGTTAACAGCAATATGTCCTCTCACACCACAAGTGTAACACACCCTGTTATCGTACCAATCACCACCTTCAGTCCAAACATTCAGATCATAGCACTGTTTGGCTTGGTGATATCCATCTCTCCTCTTGTAAGCTGGATTTAGCTTTGAAGCACTGTGGTCAAACCTGCACCACTTATTACCAATAGTTTTTGAGTTATGATTTTCCAATTTTTGTGGTTTTTTATCACGATTGGATGATTGAACTGATGAGCTTTTATTTTCTTTTTGAACATTTTTCGGTTTTTTATCCTTTTGTTTTTGTTCCACATTCTTCTTTACAGGTTTTTGCGATGAGCATTCACCTTTTTCAGTAGAATGTAGAACAGTTTCTTTAAACATTTCATTTAATTTCAAAAATATTTTTCTTTTTTCAATTTCATCATCAGTTTTCTCATCACAATCTTCAACTTTGACTTTGTCAAAGTTTGTGACATTGTCACTTATTGGAACAGAATTGATCGGTTTTGGACAAGGAATCGAAGAAGTATTCACAAAACCTTTCAATTTCTCTTCAAGCTCTTTGATTTTAATCCGAGCTTTTTCAGCTTCATTTTCAAGCCGAATGATTTTCTGAAGATGAGAATTTATTTCAATCTGTTTTTCAAGATTATTTTTAAAAATAACAGATTTCTCATCTTCTAAAATCTTCATTTGACTTTGAAAATCTTTTTCAAATTTTAATTTTTCATTTTCAAATTCTTTTTCCTTTTCTTTCAAAATCTCGTTTTTCAATGTCAAACTGTTCAGATCACTTAACAGTTTAACATTTTCAGATTTCAGCTTCTCACAATTTTCCTTCATTTCAAGAATCTGTTTATCCTCAGATCTCTTCTCGTCCTTCAAAACTGAAATTTCTTCAGTCTGTTCCTCTCCCACTTGGACACCTTTATTCCTGCTTCTTTTTAGTATTGATTTTCCATTTTGACTTTTCTTCTTCTCAGCATTTCTCTCCATCTGTTCTTCAAGTTTCTCAATGAATTGACAAATTGTCAATCTAGAGTATTCTCCAGTTCTTTTTAAATCCAAAAGATATGTACCCCACTCTTGTTGAGGTATGGCATTGGCCAATCTTTCAACCCATTCATTTGGACTTTTCTGAATACCCTTCTCAGACATTGAGCGAACAAGATGGCTATACCTCTCAATGATACTCTTAGTATTTTCTCCTGGACAACCTGAAAACGAGTCAAACTCTTTCTTTAATACATTTATTCTATTAAGTGTTTCACTATTCATATTAAAGAAATTTATATCCATAATTCGGAAACCCGTTTTTCAAAAACAGTCCCTTTCAAACGGAAATGTTTAGTTCAAACAGAATACCAAGTTCAAACTAGATCCCCTTTCAAACGGAACCCTTTCAAACGGAAATGTTCAGTTCAAACGGAATACCAAGTTCAAACTAGATCCTCTTTCAAACGGAACCCTTTCAAACGGAATACTTCCTTAAAACTAAACACCTGGTCTCGTTTGAAAACCCTCAAACGAAATTGCACTTTTTCAAACGGAAATACCAATTTCAAACGTGATCACCTGATTTTTCAAACGAAAACGCGATTTTCAAACGGAATTAACCTACTGACATCATCATTTTTCGATCTGTTTCAAATGGAAATATGTATTTTATCAAGTTTTAGTTCGATTTAAAGTCCAAAACTCTCAAGGATTAATTAAAACACTGTTATGTATATTATTTGTGAAAATCAACCGTTTTTAACCGTGAAAAGTATCAATTTTATGAAAGAAGGTGTAGAAAATCAGAATTTGCTAGCGAAAACGAGCTAAACGGTAAGAACTCTTCCTCCTGAGCTCTGATACCACATGAAGGATCGTGAGTCGATCAGAAGAGTGCTCAGACAGAATCAGAGGCGAAATTCATTGATTCTGTCTTTGTTTAGCTTGGATTCACTATTAATTGTCTTGTTTATTGATCTCTGAAACGATTACAGCACGTAGACACTTCGACAGCACCTCGGTGTCGGAATCAAGAATGTTACAAATGAAATCGCATCAAGAGTATTTATAGGTGAAGCTATTTCGTTTGAAAGTGGCATGACATGCTTCAAGCGGAATGGCACTCCTCAAACGGAATTAGCTCAATCACATCTAAAACCTACCCTATTTCTCGTATAACGTGCCCTGATCTATCAATTCTAGTATAAGACTCGATACAAGACGAAGTCGACAGACGTATGCACTAACAGTTAAGGATATATATTTTTCATAATATACACATATGTATAGTTTAAAAATGAGTTAATTACACAAATGGACGCTATGGTTTATAGCTAGTTCCACCATTGGGTACTAACTTTTTTTTCCTAACATGTTTAGGTTTTATGGTTTCAATTTTATAACACCTTTGGGTACTAACACCAAAATTAGTTAATTTTATCAATATAATGACCAAAATACCCTTTCATTTTTTTTAATTTTATCAATGTAACACCTCTAGGTACTAACATCTAATTTTATTTAAGTTTAAATTAATTTTACAAAATCTATTTTTTTTCATCTTTTTATTATAACTCTTAATTAACATAATCTACTAGTTACACAAGTATTTTTTTTAAATAGATTTTTTGAATAAATCTACTAGTTATATAATTTTATGTAAATTAAATATCTTACTCATTTTAAATAATGTAAACCTTACTCGTTTTCAATTTTGGATAGATATGATAGATAATAACAAATATCTTTCATGTAAATTAAAAAATAGACATGTATAAAGCTGTTAGTTTTAAATAATGTAAACCTTACTCATTTTAAATTTTGGATTCATCTAACATGTATCGAGTAAACTTTTCAACTGTGTATTTAATTTTTTAGAACGGAATTGTGCATATACTAGTTTTATATTAATATGTATTTTATATCTCAGTCATCAAATATAATAAATATAGAAACTGTATAAGTTCTAAAATAGTAAAATGTAAATGAACAAAAAAAAATACTGATGTAACTAGTAGATTTTATGTTAAATAAGAAATTTAATAAAAAGATGAAAATAAAAAAATAAATAGATTTTATGTTAATTAAGAGATATAATAAAAGATGAATAAAAAAAATAAATAGATTTTGTAAAATTGATTTAAACTTAAATAAAATTAGGTGTTAGTACCCAAAGGTGTTATATTGATAAAATTAAAAAATGGAAGGATATTTTAGTCATTATATTGATAAAATTAACTAATTTTGGTGTTAGTACCCAAAGGTGTTATAAAATTGAAACCATAAAACCTAAACCTTTTAAAAAAAGTTAGTACCCAAAGGTGAAACTAGCTATAAACCATAGGGTCCATCTGTGTAATTAACTCTTTAAAAATTGACTATATACATATGTGTATAGTTCAAAATTAAGAATATACATACATGTATATTTCAAAAAAAAAAAAAAACTCTTAAAAATGTGTGACTAGAAGTTAAAAAATAAATTGGCTTGGATAAATGTGTGGTTCAAAATCCTTCTCAAGTTTTTCAAGTACGATGTTTTTCTCTTAGGATCACTACCATATATATATTAGATTAATATTAAATAACAATTATAAACTTTTGATTAATTAATAGTTAGTATGACATCATTTGCTTAAACTTCGTGTAAGTGGTGCCTAATGTGTGAGGTAACTTTATCGTTAGGGGCGGACCGAGGTTATGAATAGAGGGTAACCCCCCACCCCCATCCCCCTAAAAAAGGGTATTTTTTGATTACCTCTTCTAAAAATTTGATCAATCCTCTTTATTGCCCATGATCCCTTCTAAAGATTGATTAAGCTACTTAATTGTCTCTGATGAAAAAAAAATACTGGATCTGTCACTGTTCGTTATCATCTCTCGTTGTAAAACATAAAGGAGCACACACATTTAGCAGTGGGGGAGATGGTGGATAAAGAAATGGCACAATGGAGAAGATAGAATTTATGGAGGTGATGTTGTCGGTGGGGTGGGGGTGGAGATGATGTTTACGTTTTCCAATGGAGGAGGTGATCGGTCGAATCCACAATCGTTGGCCTAAGCGGCCATGATTGGTTATCATGGTATAGATAGTAATTGGGACTAAAAATGAAACAATATAGTGTCCCCTCACCCTAATACCATTATACATACATATATATACATACATATATATACATACATATATATACATACATATATATACATACATATATATATACATATATATATATATATATAGAAAAGGTATATCGTGCAATATGCCTTAATATACGCTGCATACGCGAGTTAAGTTCGCACGTTAAAAAAATACAATTCGCATGTTCAAATGAAAATACAACTTCGCATGTTGTATGGAAATCCATACAATTTCACATGTTATAATGAAAAAAAACCCAATTCGCATGTTAGTTACAAGTATTCGCATGTTGATAATGCATCGCGTACGCATCGTACGTTAAGTCATTTTGTACGTTAACGACCTATATATATATAGAGGAGGAGTTGGGTAGAAAGTGAGTTTTTCCTAGAAAGTCTAGGAAGCAATAAGAATTGGACATGTGGCATTGAAAGATTTTAACTAGAAGGGCATTTATGTACTTTCACATTCTAATTTTATATTTGGAATTTATATTCATTAACTAACATTGCACGTACTTGATTTGTAACTGATTCTATCCATGATTTTCGGAATTTTTGTTGTTTTCGATTTCAAATCATACGCAAATATCAATTCTTCGATCGTTATTTGTTCACAAGCTTCATTCGTATTCAATATTTTTATTCGGAAAGGAAAATTATGGCTTCAAACACACTTGTTGATTGTGGAGATGGTAATTGCAGTTATTTTTTTGTTTACTATTGTAGTTTTGTTTGTAGATTATTAACATTTATCTGGAAAATCATCAGCATCTTCTTGATGATGTGTTTTAACAGTCAGAGAACTTGAAGTCAATGTGTTTATTGATACCATAATGTGACAGATGTGTTTTACCATTCATGCTGGTAATGCTGGAGGATTTCTTGACATTGTGTTTTAACAGCAAGCAGATTAATACAGTTGTGTTTTAACATTCATGTTGGTTATGCTGGAGGATTTCTTGACGCTGTGTTTTACCATCCATGCTGGTAATGCTGGAGGATTTCTTGACATTGTGTTTTAACAGCAAGCAGATTAATACAGTTGTGTTTTAGCATTCATGTTGGTAATGTTGGAGGATTTCTTGAAGCTGTGTTTTACCATCCATGCTGGTAATGCTGGAGGATTTCTTGACATTGTGTTTTAACAGCAAGCAGATTAATACAGTTGTGTTTTAGCATTCATGTTGGTAGTGCTGGAGGATTTCTTGACGTTGTGTTTTACCATCCATGCTGGAGGATTTCTTGACATTGTGTTTTAACAGCAAGCAGATGAATACAGTTGTGTTTTAGCATTCATGTTGGTAGTGCTGGAGAATTTCTTGACGCTGTGTTTTAACAGCAAGCAGATTAATACCCGTTGTGTTTTAGCATTCTTGACGCTGTGTTTTACCATTCATGCTGGTACGATGTGTGACATTTGTCACGATGTGTTTTCTCTGATGTTGTGTTTCTTCATGAAGGATAGAAGGAAGGAAGAGAGAGAGAGAGAAGAGAGAAAGGGAGAGAGAGAGAGAGACAGAGAGAGAGGGAGAAAATCGCAAGAAATGTGGGATGGTTTATGGAATGACAGTTATTTCCATATTTAAAACAAACTAAATGACATATCTACCCCTGATTAATTAAATAATCCTATTTTTAAGAAACACATATTACCAAAATGCCACCAAGATGATCTCAACCATTAAACACACCCATTGGATGGCCCAGATCGCTTCCTAGACTTTCTAGGAAAAACACACTTTTCGCAGGATCCCCACTCTATATATATATATATATATATATATAGGGAGAATATCATGCGAGAACCACCTCTTATTGCGAGAACCGCGAGAACCAATGTGAACACAACCAAAAATGCCTAAAAATAGCTAAAAATCACACAATTTTTTTTAATATTTTTATATAAAAATCGCTGCTTTTCGAAGCAAAAAAAAATTAAAAATTTTTTTTTTTGCCACTAAAAGTAGCGATTTGAGCATAAAAAAAAATTTAGATTTTTTTTAGATTTTTTTAGGTTTTTTGGGGGTTTAGTTTTTAGCATTTTAGCTTGGGGGTGGGGGTGGGGGGTTTAGGTTTTTTTTTTTTTTGGGGGGGGGGGGGGGGTGGGGGTTAGGTTTTTTTTAGGTTTTTTTAGCTATTTTAGGTTGTGTTCACATTGGTTCTCGCGGTTCTCACAATAAATGGAGTTCTCGCATGAGCCCCTCCCTATATATATAGAGTAGGAGTTGAGTGGAAAGTCTATTTTTCCTAGAAAGTCTAGGAAGGAATAAGAATTGGACATGTGTCATTGAGGGATTTTAAGTAGAAGGGCTATCATGTAATTTCACATTTTAATTTTATTTTTGGAATGTATCTTCATTAACTAAAATTCCATGATTTTCGGAATTTTTATTATTTTCGAATTCAAATCTGGAAGTCAATGTGTTCATCAACTAAAATTCCATGTCACATTACATCGCATATTCCATTGTTCAGAAGATTACTGGAATTTATAGACATGTTCTTGGTGCTGTGTTTTAACAGTTTACAGGGCTAAAGTCATTTTTTTTATAGATCCCACAATATAAAGATGGTAAAACACAGTGTATGAATCTGATTGCTGTTAAAACACAACTGTATGAATCTGAATGCTAAAACACAACTGTATGAATCTGATTGCTGTTAAAACACAACTGTATGAATCTGAATGCTAAAACACAAGTGTATGAATCTGCTTGCTGTTAAAACACAACTGTATGAATCTGTTTGCTGTTAAAACACAATTGTATGAATCTGAATGCTAAAACACAACTGTATAAATCTGCTTGCTGTTAAAACACATCTGTATGAATCTGGATGCTAAAACACAACTGTATGAATCTGAATGCTAAAACACAACTGTATGAATCTGCTTGCTGTTAAAACACATCTGTATGAATCTGCTTGCTGTTAAAACACAACTGTATGAATCTGTTTGCTGTTAAAACACATCTGTATGAATCTGCTTTGCTAAAACACAACTGTATGAATCTGCTTGCTGTTAAAACACATCTGTATGAATCTGTTTGCTGTTAAAACACATCTGTATGAATATGAATGCTAAAACACAACTGTATGAATCTGAATGCTAAAACACAACTGTATGAATCTGCTTGCTGTTAAAACACAACTGTATGAATCTGTTTGCTGTTAAAACACATCTGTATGAATCTGAATGCTAAAACACAACTGTATGAATCTGCTTGCTGTTAAAACACATCGTTAAGAAAACGGAGATGATAACTCGGAGATGGTGATGATGAACTCGGAGATGGAGAAGTGTTTTAATTTGATCCGGTGCTCTCCATCGTTTCTAAAGTTATCTTCTTCCATGATTGTAGTTATTTTTGGTAGGGATTAGGGTTTCCAAGATGGGTTTGGAGAGAGAGAGAGGGAAAATCGCTTGAATTTAGGAACTGGACGGTTATCTAATTGATTTAAAACACGGCCATTGACAAAATTGCCCCTAATCATTTAAAACAATCAATTAATTAAACTCAAATATTACAAGATTGCCATTGATTTAATCTCAACCCTTAAACACACCAATCGGATGGACCAGATCGCTTCCTAGACTTTCTAGGAAAAACACACTTTCCGTGCGAACCCTACTCTATATATATATATATATATAGTGTGAGGTTCATTGGGGAACACTAAAAAAGTGGGGAACAGTGGGGAACCGACTCAAACGAACTCCG
Source organism: Helianthus tuberosus (assembly GCA_030545235.1). NCBI lineage: Eukaryota > Viridiplantae > Streptophyta > Magnoliopsida > Asterales > Asteraceae > Helianthus > Helianthus tuberosus. The sequence goes on along the minus strand of CM060386.1, from coordinate 43,586,123 downwards.
ATTGGACTCATTCCAGCGGCGTTGGAACCGGCTCGTCGAACCCTAACTAGGATCTCTTAACCCTAAACCCTAAATCATAACCCCTAAACCTTAAACATATTAGGGTTTGGCTTTTAGGGTTTAGCTTTAGGGTTTAGGGTATAACTTTAGGGTTTAACTTTTGGTTTAGCCTTTAGGGTTTAGCTTTTAGGGTTTATAGTTTAGATTTTACGGTTTAGCTTAGGTTTTAGCCTTATTTTTTAGCTTTAGGGTTTAGAGTTTAGGACTTAGGATTTAGGGTTAAGAGATCTTAGTTGGGGTTCGATGAGCCGATTCCAACGCCGCTGGAATGAGTCCAATCGGAGTTCGTTTGAGTCGGTTCCCTGTTCCCCACTTTTTTAGTGTTCCCCAATGAACCCTCCCCTATATATATATATATATATAGGTAAAGAGTACTGTACAATATTGCTTATCGTACATTACGTACGCTTCAATCTCAGCCGTCAGATCATCTTCCCGCATTTTAAAATTGCATGTTGTTTTTTTTATAACAATTTCGCATGTGATAATTTTTGATGAATTCGCATGTTGTTTTTTTGTACCAATTTCGCATGTGATAATTTTGATGAAATAGCATGTTGTTTTTTTTATAACAATTTCGCATGTGATATATGAATTCGCATGTTGTTTTTTTGTAACAATTTCGTATGTGGTAATTTTGATGAAATCGCATGTTTATAATCTGTGTGTGTGTTACTGTTCATCTTCTTCGATTGCTGGTCGATCATTGTCAGTCTTCTTCCATTTGACCCTTACAACTCCCAAATTAGTAGTTCTTATTATCAATATCGCACCAAAAGGAACGAAGGGAGGTTGGGGAAGAAGAATTTCAGGTTTTTGAATTTGATTTAGGGTTTGATTTTGAACTATTATGGGTCAATTACAGAGATTTATGACCTCGCAATGACGTTTTTAACCTTCCTGGTATGATTTAGATATATTAAAATGATTAATTTAATCATTTAAATTAGTTTCGCCCGCGTATGATCGATTGAAGATCGTACGGCTGAGGGCATCGCGTACATAATGTAGGATAAGAGGTATTGTACGTTAACCGGCATCTCTCTCTCTCTCTCTATATATATATATATATATATATTATTAGTGAGGCTTGATGAATAGTGTTTTTAATTGATAGACCAATCAATGGATGTCATATGGCATCCACTATTTTTTTTTACATCTTAAAATATAGTTGATATACATATACTTTCTATACAAAAATTATGAACAAAGTTTGTGTTTGGTTTATTGATTAGTCTATTGAAGTTGCATGCATAAGGTCAAAAGTTCAATTCTAGGTATACTCCACTTTTTCCCTTTTTTTTTTTAACCCATATTCTCTTCTCTTCTCATTTTATCTATTTTCTTTTTTCTTTTTCTTTGTTTTCATGTTATTTTTTATGCGTTTTGGCTTTTTCTTTTATTTTGTTTTGTTTTGCTTTGCTTTTCGTTGTCGTTTTTAGGGATCAAAGAATTATATATATATTTGACTTTTTGTCTTTAAAAATTCGTTTTTCTTTTTTAAATCATATTTATCATTTAATTTTTTTTGTTTTAATCATTCCTTTTTATTTTTTAATCATGTTTCATTTATCATTTAATTTAATATTTTTAATAATCTATGTTCGTTAACTTTTTCTAAAAACCTAAGTACGTAGTTGTGTTTAATTTTTCTCTTCGACATTTCAGTATAAATTTTATTAAAACGAATTTATATTCAAAATAGAGTATGTATTTGGTATCTTAAAACGGTATGATTATAAACTGAACCGAACCGATTCTACAGTTTGGCTTTCTAAACAACTCCATTTGTTTTCAAATAACGCTTGTTGGTGATTATTCATGAATTGTCTTGATCCTAAGACTGCGGGGTATGGGGCGGGAGTTTGGGCGTGGGTAGGGGGAAAACGCCCAAGCCACCACCCCGGGTGGGCATGGGTTTCGGCGTGGCCCTTGGGGCATGGGTTTCAAGCCGGGCGTGGGGCGGTCTGGCCAAGCTGACATGGCGGGCTCTAATTGGATAAACCAAAGAAGCCGTTGGCCAACGGCCATCTTAAAAAAAAAAAAAAATTATTTTTCCACTATAAAACTCACAATTTCTTCCATTTTTTTACCACATTCATCTTCAATTCTCCATCTACAAAACGAAAAAATGCATCCTCATAACCGTCCTTTTGACCCGACCCACCCGTATGCACTCCAAGAAAATAATCCTAGCCCACCACCCATTCGTCCAATGCATCGTCCATTTATGATACACTCTTCTATGCCCCAAGAAGCGAGTTATGCATCGTATATTGGGAATTGTTTGTTTACTAACTTCCCACACTCCGAAGATGCGATACCTACACCGTTTACACAAACGTCCATCAACCTTTCACCAACCTCCATCGACCTTTCACAAAACGAAACCGTCCCCGAAACTCAACCACCCAACGATGGTCCTTCCGCACCCCAACCCATAAAAAAGAGAAGTCATAAGAAAAAAACCGAGGCGGATAAAGCACTTGAAACCATCAAGCGAAAACAACTAAAATGGACCGTTCCTGAAGAACTTGCATTGGCGAGGGGTTGGTTTCAACAATCTCAACATTCAACTTTAGGTATTCTTAAACTTTGTTTTTATTAATTTTTTTTATATAACTTTGTAATATATTAAAATTTGTTTTTATAAAAACAGGAAATTCTCAACATCGAACCTATTTGTGGCAAGGGGTTAGTAGAATATTCCATCAAGAATTGGGAAAAGAGGTTTATCGTGAAAACGATAGCTTATCCTCGAAGTGGACCGAGATAAGCGGCCAACTTACAAAATATAGTGGTTTTTTAAATAAAGCAAAACAAAACCCAAAAAGTGGTGAAACAGAAGCCGACATTGTGACGAATGCATTGATTCAATTCAAATCAAATGTGGGGACGGACTTCCGTTTCATGCATTGTTGGGAGATTTGTAAGTTCCATCCAAAGTGGGCGAATATCCCCAGTGGTAGCGAAAGCAACACGTCTTCCAAAAGGTCGAGGGTCTCGTCCCAAACCCAATCTGATGCACGAGATCAAGAGATTGAGGACCTTTTTGATGATTCGCTAAGCCCAAACCGGCCTGAGTATGGAAGAGATGCCACAAAAAGGCGTGCTCAAAAATCAAGATCTGGTACGGCATCACCTTCAGCTGGGAGTTCACTCTTGCATAGAGGAATATACAGCGACCAGTTGGATGACATTTCATCCAAGATGGATACATTCAACATCTTCCAACAACAAAGGGCCGAAATTCGGAAGAGCAAAGAAGCTAGAGATGCCCAGAGACAAAGACGGGAGGATTTGAAATTTCTATCCCAGCCGATTGATCACCTAACGGGTGACGAGTTGGAAATAGTCTTGGAGATGAGAGAAGAGATAAAAAAAACAAATATAAACATTAGGAAATTTTTTTATGTAATTTTTATGTAATTTTCTTTAATTAAAAATATTAAAAACAAATACAAAAGCCCAGCCAGCCCAGCCGGGTCAGCCCAGCGAAGCCCACCAAACCCACGCCCCCAACCCCCGCCCCACCATACCCTGTTAAAATGTGGGTCGCCCCATGTCTGCCACCCCAAGCCACGTGTCAACAAATGCCCCAACCCAAGCCCAACCCCCCGCCCCACCATACCCCGCAGTCTAATATGATCCACCCCTCTTTGAGTGGTTTAGAGAGGTAGTGGCCTTTTTTTCCCTCTAGTAGTTTTTTTAAGTTATATTCATTTAGATGTTGAATCAAACACAAAACCAACTATGGTGGGGCGGTTAGATGAGTGTACGATTAATGGGTTTTTAGTCTTTTTTTTTTTGTACCCAATTAGGCCCAATATTGGGCCTGGTTGTTAATAATATATTTAATTACGTCGGGCTTGATTTTTAATGGTTTGTTTAATAATTTCTTAGACACTTTGTTTTTTATTGGGCTTTAATCAAAAGATTAATTTAATGAGTTTAAAATTACTTAATGCTTTGTTTAATAATTTCTTAGTCACTTTGTTTTTTATTGGGCTTTAATCAAAAGATTAAGTTAATGTGTTTAAAATTACTAAAGGTGCACTATCCATTTGTTTTGTACGTAACTTTTTCAGATAAAGCTATATTGAATTGTCTTGATATTCATGATGATGATGCTTGATCTCAATAAATTGTTACAAGAGATTGTTAATCACCTTTATTTCATAACTCCTCACTAATTAAAATTACTTAATCACTTTTATTTCATAACTCCTCACTAATTTTCCGCCGCAGATCCCGGCGGGAAAAAAACCAGTACTAAGTAAAACACTATGTCATCGATGTTTTAAAAGAATTTATAATTTTATTATTATAATTATTTTTAAATATATTTTGTTTCGCTTATCTCTTTTAAAATACTTTGATAAAGTTTCGAGTATGCGTTGCGACAAGCTTATTTTTATCTACGTCTACATACAAGTTTTACTCAAATGTATAGGTTTCAAAGTTTTGTTGCGTTTTATTAATAATGTATATAACATCTTAATCAATTCTAGTGGTGATATGCTTATTTTTATCTACGATTTGATAAAAGTTCCATTTGAAATGGTCAAACAAAGTTAACTTTTTTAGTTTTTTACCGTAACGAATCAAACCGAAATTCGAATAACGTCGACTTTTTTATATATAAATGATGTTGTTTGCCCTTTTCGTTATTATAACGTTTTATAAAATTCTGAATATACTGTTGCGATTCGATAAAAGTTCTATTTATTACGGATTTGGTATACTTAAATTTTTGTATCGTCACAAATCGAACATATACGGACCAAATAAAATTGGTACCTGTACAATATTCATTTTTATGGTTTTCGCAGTGAAGTACTTTTTTGGTATCATAAGCTATATCGAAAGCACGTGGCGAACCGAACCGATACCGAGCGAAAGCACCATAATCGGTACCATTATTCGTTTTTATTTGTTTTCAATCGACGTAACACATGTCGATTGCTATATCGATCGCATGCATTGTACTGTTACTGTAATAAATCGAACTGATACCGACCGAAAGCGCGCCGAGAAGCGCGGGACAATCCCATTAGTTTTCTTTAAACACTGATGCCACCGATGACATATTCAATTATTCACACTAAACACCCATTCGATGCTAAATCTGTAGACTGTTACTAAGAGATATGATGCTTCTTTTGGTTTTCACTTTTTTGTACTTGAATGACGTCAAATATGTAAATTTGAGATCACAAGGACGAGCCTGGAATTTTGGTGGTTAACTGGTTATGATATTATCATATTTACTTGATATTAAGATATTATGATTCTATAGTTTATTTTATCACTTATGAAAGTTATTAATTAAAACAATAATGTTGTATATAATCACTTACTCAAAACTAAAAACAAAAATGTTTTATATAGTGTTTCCCATTTGTGAGTAAAGTTCTTGAAAAATAAACTTTTGAGTGCACGTGTGTCTATATATAGATTTGGTCATGTTAATAATTTTATTTTTTGTAAAAGGTGATATGGACCATGAAGGGGTATGGTCCCAGATCTCGCGTCAGCATGACCGCGAGTGACCATTACCCTTGCCAAAAACCCCCACCAGCAAGAATTTATCTGTGTCCGTGCGGGCACGCGCGAACACAGCGGTCGAATCCAATCAGTCAAGGGATGAGAAGACTTACCTTAAGTACGAAAACGGATGTTACGCATAGCGATGCGGCCTGGCACCGCATCCTATGAACATTTTCGTCACGACAAGGGATCTGTACAACAGTAACAGTCACCAAGCGGCGATGCGGCACTCCACTGCATCCCGCATGCATCTTGGCCAGAACAAGAACGCAGGAACAACATCAGTTTCACAAGCAGCGATGCGGCCCGGCACCGCATCCTGCCTACAAGGCAAGTGGGTCTGACACCACTGTGCAAGTGGCACTGAGGACAGTCACCTGTCAGCCCACATGTAAGCAACAGACTGACACCACAGCAGGACGTGGCATCACCACCGTAGCCGACAGGCCTGACACACCTGCAGAAGGCTGTGCGGTGTCAGACTAGCCACTCAACTACCCTCCTTCACTCCTCGGCTATAAATACCCATCCCAAACCAGGTTTGAGGTATCTCTTCACAACTCTCTCACTACTACTACTATCACACTTTGCTTCCCAAGCAAATTACTGATTCTCACGCCAGAGAGTGGTAACAAGGAGCACCCCCCACCCCATCCTCCTTGTTACGAGTCACGGTTTGTTTCCTTGTGCAGGAGATAAACCAGCGGACGATCCAACCAGCGATCCTCGGAAAGAAGGGATTAACCCTACTTGACGAGACCAGTGAGTTAACCCTCTCGGTTAACCATTGTTTCATCATTGGCGCCCACCGCTACTCTTAGCACTTTTTTCCACATTCCTTTTTCTTTTCCAAGATCATCTCTGATCGTCTAAACAACACTGTCGGGGATAACCTAAACCCCGCAAACCCAGGGCCTGCGGGAACCACACCTCCAGCACCAAATACTACCCACATTGGCACATCAACACAAGGGGGTGCATCCCTTACATTGGCACAAAATCTTTCACAGTATGCTTCTGTGATACCTCCAGGCATGAACCTCCATGCCTGGTACGATCAACAACAAGGTTTGCTGGCCGCAACATACAACAGAGCTTGCGCAGAAGCACAAATACCTGTCGGGCCTACCCCGGCGCCACATACACCGACGGGTCGTATTTTGCAATACGACGGTAGGACCCCTACACACCCAGCCTCCCGAATCAGGCGTGAAGACCGCGGTTCCTCTTACTGCGAGGTCCGCACATCAATGAGGATGATTCCTCATACGGGTTCCGCAGTAGGGGCCCAATACATAACCGTTTGGGCCCTCAGGGCGAAAACAGGCGGCAATCCGCAACCCACCGCGGCTCCGGCATTCATAACCGGCTGGGACCGCAGCCCCACAATGAAGGGTATGGCCGTACCGATCCGGACGACCATACATACTGCGGGGAGTCCCACGCTACTAGCAGCAGACCGGAAGGACACAATTATGTTCCTCCCACCGAACCCCGCACTACATACCTCCGCGCTGCAAAGCGCCACCAAAGCCAACCCTACAGGCCGAAATCCGCGGCCGAAAACTCCAAGTTCGTCTGGGAGATTGCCCACGCTGATGTCACCACGACTAAATTCCCATTAACGATCGGGAAATACAATGGTTCGTCCGACCCGGACGACCACATGAATATTTTTACCGGCGCCGGATGCAACGGCAGGTGGGACGAGCCCACTTGGTGTCATTTTTTCCCCCAGACCCTCACTGGTCTGGCAAGGGCTTGGTTCGATTCTTTGCCAGTGGGGTCACTGGCCTCATTCGAGGACTTGCAAGCAAAGTTCCTCGCACATTTCAGCCAGCAGCGACGTCACAAACGCGATTCTATGGACGTCATGAACATCTGGCGTGGAGACAACGAATCTCTCGAATCGTTTGTCATCCGTTACAACAAAGAGTGCCTGGAGATAGGCGGTGTTGCAGACCAAATGGCACGCAACCATTTCATTCGAGCCGTCAAGGACGAAGAAATGGTTATGACCATCTCAGGCAAGGAAGGCTTACCAAAGAAGTGGGACGACGTTATGGCCGCGGTCAAGACGTACGCCCAGACCCAGCGGTCTCTCAAGCCGCACGTTACAAAGGCACAGCCCCAAGCGGAAGGCTAGTTCTCCCGCCAAAACCCCAGGCGCAACAACAAGCGCAACCGGGACACGTGGAATCGCGGCAGCGATCCCAAACCGTATGTTCCGCGTGGTCACCAGCCCGACGCAAGGGCAACAATCAATGCCCAACGTGAAAACCGGGCATCGAAGAAGGAATCTCGGGACCGTAACTGGACCGAGATCAACCAGTCGCCAAGCGACGTCCTCCTCACGGACGCGCAGTTCCTGCGACCGGCCCAACCAATGAAGTCCAAGAAGAATCAGGATCTCGCACTTTACTGTGAGTATCACAAGGACTCGAGCTACACAACAAACAACTGCATCAGTCTCCGACTGGAGATTGAGCGAGCCCTGAAAGAGGGGAAGCTGCAACATTTGTTGCCAGCTGCGCAAAAACAAACCAAGTGCATCACCCCCCACAACGAGGGCACCTCCACGGGTAAAAGGACCATGTATGTGGCCTCAACCCACATGATCAATGGAGGACGAGGAAAGCCGCGCAAGGCGGCAAGAAGACCGGACAATGACTGGAAAGACGAGCAAGTTGTCTTTCCAAAAGTCCGAGGCGGACCGCGCGACAGGCGCGGCGTCGTAATCACAGGCTACCTGTCTCATTACTGCACGGAGCGGTTATTCATCGACCCGGGCAGTACATCCGACATCATATATGAGCAGTGCTTCAACCAGTTTGATCAAGAAGACAAGGATCGATTGCGGGCGGTAGACTACCCTTTGACCGGATTTGCGGGGGAAACCGTATTCCCCCTGGGCCAAATCACTTTTCCTGTGCGCCTCACTAATGGAAGGCACACGCGAACGAAGGAGGTAAACTTCATGGTTTTACCCCACACCTTCAAATACGACGTACTTCTCGGGAGGGAGTCCCAGGGCGATTTCAACATGATTACATCCGTCCCCCACTCTGCTATCGGTTTCCCAACCGAGACGGGGGTTGCGATCATATACGCCCGCAGAGAAGTTATGTCCACGGACGAGCTGCGTCCGACCAAGATAGCAAGGCCTGCCCCCAACACACAACCAGAAAAATGGGTTCTTAACGCAAGATACCCAGAGCAAACGGTCACGTTGGGCCATGCCTTGTCCCACAGCATCAGAGCGCGCCTGAAGCAACTCCTCTTCAGAAACCAAGATATTTTCGCATGGACACCCGCAGACATGACAGGGGTGCCACGCGAAGTTGCGCAACATTTCTTGAACACCTTGCCAGGTATCAAGCCGGTGATCCAAGGCCAACGCCACCTTGGATCAGCAAAGAACAAGGCGATGCACGAGCAGGTCAAAGAACTGCTCTCCGCAGGCATCCTGCGGGAAGTCAAGTACCACACTTGGTTATCCAACCCAGTCATGGTAGAAAAACCAACCGGGGGCTGGCGCATGTGCGTCAATTATAAAGATCTCAACAAAGCCTGCCCCAAGGATTGTTACGCACTTCCAGAGATCGACAAGAAAGTCGATAACCTCGCACCATTTCGATGGAAGTGCTTCCTCGATTGTTACAAAGGCTATCACCAGGTACAGATGGCAATCGAGGACGAAGATAAAACGACATTCCGCACACCTACCGTGAATTACTGTTATACAAAAATGTCGTTCGGGTTGCGCAACGCAGGCGCAACCTATCAAAAATTGATGAACGACACTTTTGGTGATCAAATCAGCAAAAGTGTCAAGATCTACATGGACGACCTGGTCGTCATGAGCATGGAGGAGGATACCATGCTCAATGATATCGAAAGATTATTCCAAACTCTGCGCAGCGTCAATATGAAGCTCAATCCTTGGAAATGCTCGTTTGGAATGGAGGAAGGCAAGTTCCTTAGATTCATCGTCACTAAAGATGGATTCAGGGTGAACCCGGAAAAAGTTCAGGCGATCGAGCGCATGCCATCACCTTCCACGATGAAAGAAATGCAACGACTAGCCGGCAGGCTAGCCGCACTGAATAGATTCTTAGCCAATCATGCAGCTAAATCTTATCCTTTCATCAAGACCCTGCGGAACTGCTTAAAAAATGAGCAATTCCAATGGACCGTAGAAGCCGAAAACGCTTTCCGGAAGATGAAAGAGTGCTTGATTCAACTCCCAACTCTAACCGCACCACGCAAGAAAGAGCCTCTTATCTTGTACCTATCTGCCGCAGACAACGCGGTAGGCGCGGTACTCATAGTGGATCGAGAGGGAGTTCAAACACCCATCTACTAAATCAGCAAAATGCTCAACGACCCAGAGACAAGATACTCCATCATGGAGAAGTTGGTACTGGCACTAGTGCACGCATCGAGACGATTACGACGTTACTTTGCAAATCACGTCATCACGGTGTTAACCAACTACAGGATCGGGCCGATCCTATCGAAACCTGACATTTCTGGGAGATTAGCAAAATGGGCCATTGAACTAGGCGCACACACACTGATCTATAAGCCGCGCTCCGCAATCAAAGGCCAAGTTATAGCTGATTTCGTTGCCGAGGTACCGGCAAATCGCATTCAGGAATGCGAAGAAGAGCAAAATCCTACACCACCACCATCCTCCTCAGAAACCTGGGCACTATATACCGATGGTGCATCCAACGAGGATGGTGCAGGTGCGGGTCTGCGACTCGTCAGCCCCGATTGCCAAGAGCTTACCTATGCAATCCGCCTCGATTTCAAAAGCACAAATAATGAGGCAGAGTATGAGGCTCTACTGGCAGGGCTACGACTGGCAGTCAAACTCAGCGTCCAACATTTGGAAGCACACGTCGACTCATTATTGGTTGCAGGTCAGGTGCGTGGCGACTATGCCGCAAAAGGGGACATCATGATACTCTACCTCGAACAAGCCTTGCAACTGAAATCAAAGTTTACTTCCTTCAATATTCGCCATATTAACAGAAGTGAAAACAAACCCGCGGATGCACTGTCAAAACTCGCATCCACTAGCTTCCAACATCCGGCAAAGGAGACACGCATCGAGGTTCTGCAAAATCCCTCAGTACCCCTACGCCAAGTCAATGTCATCCAGTACGGCACAACATCCTGGATGGCACCAATCATTGCATACTTGCAATCAGGTGTTACTCCCGAAAGCAAGGCAGATGCACGTAAGTTGCAATACAAAGCGTGTCATTACCAAATGGGAGACGGTATCTTATACCGTAAATCATACCTGGGGCCACTCCTACGATGCGTCGACCCCCAAGATGCCACGTACCATATCAGAGAGATACACGAGGGAATCTGTGGCATACACGCGGGCCCACGCATGGTGGTGGCCAAAATTATGAACGCCGGGTACTACTGGCCCGGTATGCACCTGGATGCGGTCAAAATCTTGCGCAAGTGTTTCAATTGTCAGCGGCATGCTCCCAAGACCTTGTGCCCCAAGAACAAACTGATCCCCGTCACCACCGCTTGGCCATTCCAAAAATGGGCAATCGATGTGGTGGGACCATTTCCGGACGCACCAGGTGCGGTGAAATTTATCATAGTGGCTGTTGATTACTTCACAAAATGGGTAGAGGCAAAAACCACTCGCCTCAACCACCGCTATGATAACAAGGAAATTCGTCTGGGAACATATCATCTGCCGTTTCGGTCTACCCATGTGCATCGTTCCCGACAACGGCACCAACTTCGCTGCTGATGACTTTCAAAAATGGCTAAAGGAACTAGACATTGAACACATATTCTCCTCAGTGGCGCATCCGCAAGGGAATAGCCAAGTCGAGAGTATCAATAAAAGTTTAGTCGAAGGCATCAAAGCACGGTTGGGAACAGCCAGACGTGGCTGGGTCGATGAACTCCTGAGTATCTTATGGGCCCACAGGACAAGCCCAAAGATAAGTCACGGTGAGACACCCTTCAGCCTGGTCTATGGCTCGGAAGCGGTGATCCCTGCAGAAGTAGGTCTCCCCTCACCTCGAATGTTGGCTGTCGACAGGATAGACAACAGTGAGGAACGCAGGTTTGACTTGGACCTCCTAGAGGAAAGGCGTGAAAACGCTGCCATCAACGAGGCCAAGTACAAAACCAAGCTTGAAAAGTACTACAATTCACGCGTCCGCGTTTGTACTTTCAACCCGGGAGACTACGTCCTCCGCGATAATGAAGCATCTAACGCTGAGCGCCCAGGGAAACTTGCCCCCAAGTGGGAAGGACTCTACCTCATCAAAGAGGTCCTGGGCAAAGGCGCGTATAGACTACAAACGTTAGAAGGCGAACCTATCGCACGCACATGGAATGCACTACGGCTTCGACGCTGTTACATGTAAGCCATGTTTTTACATTTTCCATATAACCTATCGGGCCGCAGGCCATTTGCAAATAAATAAATGAACGATTCAATGCAATATTGTTTATTTCCTTCTATTACAAATGCGTGTTCCACTTTGCGGTATCTGCAAAAACAGATTGGCAAAATCTTCATTCGCGATACCCACACAAAGTGGTAACCACACACAAATATTGTAATAGGCCAGCAAAGGCAAAACGTTAAATGTCTATCCGGCTGGATACGCACATACGGTTTTCACAAAGCCTATACAATTCCCAAACCCTAACGGGATAAAAACAGGAATCGACTAATGCTCATACGACAAAGGTATAGAGTATACTCAACCGCGCTTTACAGCCGGTAGAGTTCTTCATACTTGCATATCACCTAGATATGCAAAAGGCAAATTCAGACTTAGTGCTATTCACAATAACATTAACTCATACAAGTTCAAACATGCAAGTAGTAAAAACACTTGTACAACTTTAACAAAACGGTTAAAACTTTATATTCAAAAAATTTCTACACCTATGGGGTGCACAAGAGATTTGCATCAAGTTTCTAACATTTACATCGAGGAAACAAAAAAGGGCACGCAGGCTAACCTAGTCCTTCTTTGTACCGCTGGAACCCGCACCACCCTTGCCATCACCAGTGGTCTCTTCCTCCTCTTCCTCCTCACCATACAACAACCGCAAGCGGTCCACATAGTCTTCCGCGTCCAAGCATTTATCAACTTTCTCAAGGGCGGAAATAGACATGTCGTTGTACGCTGCGAGTGCGGCAGCAAGACGCGCTTCAGTATCCACGCCATGGAACCCAGACCTTTCATCGGTAAATTTGCCTTGGGATAAAAGGTTCATATGACTGACGCATCGGTTGTAGCCAGCTTTAAAACCAACCTCCCACGCGCGCAGCCTAATCTCCTCTACAGCGACTGCGTTCTCAGGTGCGTCGAGGATAGCACTAACAATCTGCATAATACAAGCAATAAGGTTAGCAAAGGCAAACCTAAAGAGATAGCAAAGGCAACGGGTACTTACATGCCCGATACCGTGATAACGCATCCAATCACGATCAGCCTTCAACTGCTCAAAGGAAGAGGTCAGGCTGTCTCTAGCCTCAGCAGCCTCCCTTGCCCGCACTTCAGCTTCAGCAGCGCGGGCAGTGACCTCCTCAATAATGGTCACCCGGCTCTGCACTTCAGCCTTTCAACAAGGAAAACACAAGTATACAAAGATAATCAATCATACTTGTGGAACAAATATACAAATTCAAGAGCAAAAGAAACTCATACCTGGAGGCCCTTAACAGTCTTGTTTAAGTTGGTGCGGTCAGCATTTGCCTCTTCAAGAGCCTTGGCAGCGCGGGCCCCCGCCTCCTCGGCCTCTTTGGCAACCGCCTCAGCTGCGGCTTTCTCCTTGACCAAAGCAGCATTCGCTGCCTTGACATTAGTCAGCTCCTGACGAACACGAAACAACGTTTCATTCTGTTTGGCCCAAGATTCTTTCCAAGTCTTGCGCTCATTAGAAAGTGTTTCTTTCCAACTCTTGCGCTCACCAGAAAGCAATTTGGCGAGAGTACGAACCTGTTTAAGGCCAGCAGTTGCAGCCTACTCCTCAGTCTGCTTATACTGCTTAAAGGCAGCCTTCTCCCTTTTGAGCTGCTCCGCACCCTCACGAGCAGCTTTCACCAACGCTTCATCCTTAGCCCGCAAGCGAGCACTTTCCTCATCCTTGCGCCCCAACACCTTGTAGTCTTCCATAATGGCATTCGCCATTATGGAACTCCCAACAAGCATGGAGGAGAGTTGGTTGATCCGGAGCTCGCGGGGCAAAGCGCGGGCCCGGTTAACTTCGAACGGGGTACCCAAACCACCCAAAATCTCCTTACAAGCAGAAGGGTCACTTGAAATATCATCCCCTTGCATAATGCTCCAAGGGGGACGATGATAGTTCACAGCCCGGTCTTCCGTATAGGTACGGTAGTAGAACTCCAATTCAGACTCTCCAGGCTGAATAGGAGGTCCTTCAAAACCCGCACCCCCAGAAGCGGAACCAGAAGCCTTCTCAGCAGCAGGAGATTTTTTCTTTTCAGCATCAGCAAACTTCAGGTTCAGATCATCAGTATCCTGCGGGGAGATCAGATTATCATGGGAATCCACCGTATCAAAGATCTGAGACGCGGTTTTCTTCCCAGTATCCTCTGCCTGCGCAGAGGGCTCAGTCACCACTTCGATGGAAGGGCTTCTGGTAACTTCTTTATTAACCCCCGCATCCGCAGCTGTGTCGTGCGTGGGGGAAAGATGAGCATCAAATAAAGAGAAACCTTCATCTTGTGGTTATGCAAACAAAGCAAAAATAACTATCAATTACAAGTACAATGACAAACAATTGTAAGGCGATGATTCACTTACCAGACACAACCGCAGGCTTCGCCTGAGAAACAACAGTTGTCCGTTTCGTTTGCAACCTCGGACGTTTTTTCTCACCGGCACCAGCAGCCTTCTCCTCTGCCCTCCTTTTCTTCTTCTCAGCAGCAGACTTGGAACCCGCAGAGAATCCACCTACCGCCGCACCACCACCTGGAACACCCAAACCCTCAAGGGTGTTAGACACTACCACGTAATCGGTATATCTGCGGATTTAGGTTTTTTTCTTGTGGCGACCCCGCACAGTTTTCTCCACATGCTTCTTGGGAGCACCCTTCACCTCAAAATCGCCCAGGGCCCCAAGAGTACCTGCGTTTAAACCATCAAACAAGCAAGTCAGAAAGGTGAACTTTTTTACAAAGAAAGTAAGAAGATTATAGACTATACCTTTGCCTTGCGGCAGGGGTGCCTTCAGCCCCTCGCGATCAGGAATGCGGAAGTTTTCGCGAATGGTCAAGTTAAAACCTTCTTCACCTTCCGCACACCGAAGTATCTCAACCTTGCCCTTAAAGTTCGGATCAAATATCCTCCACAGGGCAGCGTTCTCTGATAGTACACTTACAAATCAGTAACGCACAAGGAAGTAAGGAAACTACACAAGAGTAAAAATACTTACCACCACTCTTCTCCCGCACAACGGGCCTTGCTTTCCTATCAGACCTGGTCAACATCATCCGCAGCACCCACAACTGCGAGTTGTCCAATTTCTTGAACTAAATGGTGCGCAACCTGGGGAACCACTCCACCGTCTTCGCACTAGGAACCTCAATACTTTCCGCTAAGATCGTCTCGTTCACATTCGAAAAGTCATCCTGGCAACGATCGCGGCAGCCTTAACATAGAAGAATCTGGTTTTCCACTTCGTGATACCCTTGGGAGGGGTCATCAGCTTGGGGCTACCATAACGCTGACCAAAATAAAAGAAACCAGTATTCACTGTCAACTGGTAGAACCGCCGGAAGTTTTCAACAGTAGGCTCTATTCCGAGAGCACGAAAGGTATACTCAAAATTCCGAATCCGGATCATGCCAAACGGACTCAGTTGGGAGATATGGAGCTTGTAAAACTCCAAAATCTCAGCAACGAACACAGTCAATGGTAACCGGAGATTACCATCACCGAAGAAATCGGCCCACATGGTGACGTAACCGGCCGGAGCATCGGCACCGGTCTCACCTTCATGTGGGTGGATAACCCCATACTCTTGAAGCATCTGAATACTAGTCATCAGGGTGTCAAACTGACCCTTCGACCACTTCAGCACTGGTAGGCCCCCGCCGGTGGCACCACCACCTTCTTCTTCCTCTTCCGCTGCCGCCGACGATGAAGGATCCGGGTTTTCACCCTCAGCATTATGAGGATTCGATGGTTCAGCCATTGAAACAACGAAGACAAAATCTAAAAGATGAGTTCAAAAACTCACACCTCACCGGAAAATCAAACGAATGATCGGAGAAGACGAAGGAGTTCTCTCTTTCTTTCACTAGAAAATTTTTGAAATTTCGAGCAAGTGAGGGGAAACCACAAACGGTTTCCCCTTATATACCCATCACAATTAATGCGAGGCAGTAACTGAATCATCACATTTGAAAAGAGCGAGTTATGCGACGACACGTGTTCAGCGAGGGTTTCGCTGACGGTTACCACGCGCGAGTGGCCGCCCACGCGCCTGATAAAAGAGACTTTTTACACTCCTGCTACAGTGCGTTTATGACCTTGGGTAGTGCAAACGTCCTTTCATTTCAGCACATGCCAGGAAATCCTACCAACTTTCACCAACTCACACGTGCGTTCAGCCACGTATGCAGCACAAAACCGACAACATTATCCAAACATAAGCGACATGCGATTTCTTTGGTATACCGCACCATAACCCATACCGCATGTCGTTTTTTACATACCCCTCAAAAAGAGGCAAAATATATATCTCTACATTATGTAAAGGGGTATAACCAATATCCGCATATACCCACGAGCACACGTGGAATATGCGGAGATGACACACACGAGCCCGTACAGGTGTGTCAGATACTCAGAACCAGCGTTGCTCTTTGGACTGCGAAAACCGCTTCTCAGGATGCGGTAAACCGCATTCCATGCAAGCTTCTTCAAGCTTCAATTCCCTCGTGTCCGGTTCACAACCACAGAGGGGACGCAAACAGCTTCTCCTTAAGGAAAAAGGACAAGTATGCTGAGCAACCGCACATCAGCAACCCTGACTCACGATCCTTCAAGAGCCACATCCAAGCTTCAAGCTCTTTTAAAGCGAGTCCTTTGCTGCAAACCGCAAACACTCACAAGTGGCCGCGGCAAAAAACAGGTACGCGGACGGTAGCTACGGAAGAGCCACGACTAAGCCGTCACACGGTTGAAGCAAAACTACTTCAAGGAAAACTAAGCGTGAAGGAAAGTAGCTAAGGAACAGTGGTAACAAGTCTGCTTATGACTCTGTTTGCCCACCTATGGACCGCATAGAATAAACAATGGTGGGCACCACCATGCCTATGACCATGTTTATTTGCCCATAGTACAGATTCACATTGTTCGACCAAACACGGCCAACAATGACGAAAGTACCCCACATTGTTCGACCACACATGGCCAACGACGCGCGGCAACGAGGTAACCGCAAAGGACGTGCGGTTACTTGAGAGCTAAATTGGAGAACACGAACACCCCACAAAGCAGGGATCATCGATGAATGCCCAGTTGATAAACATAGAGCTTGAGCAAAGCACTTACAACATTGCATCAGCTGACGCAGAGGTTACAACTAGAGTTGCGATCACGGACATCTTCCGTCACTATCTCAAAGGTTGGTTCGAACCTTGCTAACATCTTCAGTCACCGTCTCAAAGGTTGGTTCGAAACACCAACAGGTGGCTGATGACATCAGAAAAAGGTAGACCATATTACCGGATCAAATCCTTGGCTGAGAATTCCGCATCAGACGGAACTTGCTCACCGGTACGGAAGAGACGTCACACGACTCTACCGAACCCCCAGCTTGATTTACTTAAAGCAGGAGCCATCTGCATGGCCTTGAATCTGGTCCATATTCTACCTTCTAGACACCATAGTCCAGTATCCCTCCCACATGCAACCTGCATAAGGAAGCAACACTAGACTGGGGGGACTTGAAGGGGTATGGTCCCATATCTCGCGTCAGCACGACCGCGAGTGACCATTACCCTTGCCAAAAAACCCCCACCAGCAAGAACTTATATGTGTCAGTGCGGGCACGCGCGAACACAGCGGTCGAATCCAATCAGTCAAGGGATGAGAAGACTTACCTTAAGTACGAAAACGGATGTTACGCATAGCGATGCGGCCTGGCACCGCATCCTATGAACATTTTCGTCACGACAAAGGGATCTGGACAACAGTAACAGTCACCAAGCGGCGATGCGGCACTCCACCGCATCCCGCATGCATCTTGGCCAGAACAAGAACGCAGGAACTACATCAGTTACCACAAGCAGCGATGCAGCCCGGCACCGCATCCTGCCTACAAGGCAAGTGGGTCTGACACCACTGTGCAAGTGGCACTGAGGACAGTCACCTGTCAGCCCACATGTAAGCAACAGACTGACACCACAGCAGGACGTGGCATCACCACCGTAGCCGACAGGCCTGACACACCTGCAGAAGGCTGTGCGGTGTCAGACTAGCCACTCAACTACCCTCCTTCACTCCTCGGCTATAAATACCCATACCAAACCAGGTTTGAGGTATCTCTTCACAACTCTCTCACTACTACTACTATCACACTTTGCTTCCCAAGCAAATTACTGATTCTCACGCCGGAGAGTGGTAACAAGGAGCACCCCCCCCACCCCATCCTCCTTGTTACGAGTCACGGTTTGTTTCCTTGTGCAGGAGATCAACCAGCGGACGATCCAACCAGCGATCATCGGAAAGAAGGGATTAACCCTACTTGACGAGACCAGTGAGTTAACCCTCTCGGTTAACCATTGTTTCATCAGACCATTGATCAAAATTGAGAGAACACCATAACTTTTGATGGAAAAATCAATTTTGGTTGATTATTCTATATGGTAGATTATTTCTAATGTCTATTATTTGTTTTCAATAAAGAACTTTGAAGTTGAGTCTCATATGTCTAAATCCTTAGAACCTGAAGATGTTGTTGATGATGTTAAATATAGTTAACCAAACAAATAATGACTCTTTCTTGAGTATACCCTTTTTGTTATGACAATATAGATGAATGTATTGGTTTATTTTATTTTTTTTGGAATATTGGTGAAAATGTTGGTTTACGTTTTTTTGATGATAGATGCATTATTTTGGAATATTTTTTTTACATTATACTTATTTTTTAGTCTTGTTTTTAAGATTAAAGCATAAAATATGACATTTTCTTCAAATTTAAAGATTATTTTTTTATAATTTAAATAATAAAAATGACTATTTTAGACTTGGAAACAAAAAAAAAAGACTATTTTTCTAAAATTTAAATAACTAAAATGATGTAGGTTTTTTATCAGATTTTTATAATTAATAAATCACGTTACTGTATATATATAACCAACATAAGTATTGTAAATTAAAATGTTATTTGACACATTATCAAGTCGTAACCTAGTAACCTGTAAGTCTGTAACCTGATAATTGAACAATGTTGAAACTTTATAAATAAAATTTGAGTGACTCTATAGATATAAAAAAATTAAGTAACTTTAATAGAGCAAAAAAAATTTGGTTAATATTCTCCAGATTACCCATTTGAAAAATATCAATCCCTGCCGGTTATAACAAATCCTGTCTTCTTGTTTTTTGACCTCTTATGATATCCCGTCAACTCCATTCGTACATTGTGAAATCTAAATGATGATTTTGCGACGAATAAGTCATAGACCTATTTTGTTTTCTTTTGAAACCCGAATTTGATATTACCCCTTTGAATCACCAACCTCGTTAGTAAATAATCTCAGTTACTTCCGTTTTTACTACACCTTTTCTATGTCGATAAAAAGTTTAAGTCCGCCAAATGATCAAGCATTTTATCTAGAGCTACGCTTTAACACACATGCGCGGTTTTATCGTCAACCATGTAATAAAACTCTCCTAGTTTCCACATGCCGATCCACTTGGCTCCTTAACCTTTCATAGCCAAAAAAATATTGATTTTAGGGTCTGAACCATAAAGAATGATCATCATACGTAATCACATAGTTAAAGTTTAACTCAACTTGTCCATATAAATAAATATCTGGATATATGCACAATTAAAGTTTAACTCAACTTGTCCATATAAATAAACTAGTTGATGCCCCGCCCGCGTTGCGGGGCGATGGCCGAATAATTCTACATTATTATAGTTTTGTTAGGAAAAAAAACTAAAACGATGACAAGACCGTAGTTCTGAGCTCAGAGCAAAACTGTAGTTTGTTAGGATTAATGAGCGAGTGTTAGGCAGCTCCTTGACATGGAAAAAATTAAATCGAGTCAACCAATTAAAAAACATTTTTATAGTTTTGCTAAAAAAATTAAAAAGATAGCAATACTGTAATTTAAACTGAGGGCAAAGTTGTATTTGTTGACTTAGGTAAAATCGTAATTTGCCAAAAGTTAAAGTGATGACAATACTATAAATTTGAACCAGAGACAAAATTGTAATATAACTTTGCACTAAGGACAAAATCGTAATTTTAAGCAAGGGAAAAAATTATTTTTAATTTGAACCGGGGCAAAATCAAAATTTTGAACTGAGGGCAAAATCGTAATTTTGAATTGGGGGCAAAAGCATACTTTTATTTGGAATCGGGCAAAAACATAATTTTAAACTGAATGCGAAATCATAATTTTTGAAACGGGGCGAAAATGCGAAATCGTCATTTTTAGTTTGTGGCAAAAACAATTATTTTTTTTAACTGGGCCAAAATTGTAATTGTAATATGGGGATAAAATCATAATTTTGAACCGAGGGCAAAATCGTAATTTTGAGCGAGGGACAAGCATAATTTTATTTTGAAGTGAGGGCAAAAACGTAATCTTATTTTAAATAAAGGACGAAACCGTAATTTTAAAACGAATATAAAATAATAAAATGTTTGGTCTAATAGGAAAGTGTCACGCAGCTGCGTGGCACTATTCCCCTCACTTGTATTTGTATAGGCCTACGTGGCACTATTCCCCTCACTTGTATTCTGCGTGGCACTATTCCCCTCACTTGTATTTGTATAGGTAGAGAATATCTGGATATATGCACCTTGATCGTCCAATCTAGATATTTGAGAAGGTGCATGAACGAAGACTTGCAGTGTCAAAGTAGGACTATCTTGTATCAATCTATATTCTATACACTATAGACAAAATGGTGGCCGGGCCAGGTTAATATTAAAAATATACATATATGTGTGTGTGGGGTTATGCTAAGATTCTCGACATGAGATAATCCAAATGCAGTGTTGTTAATCCTGACACCAAGTTGGATTGTTATGATGCACTATTAATCCTAAATTGTGTTTGGAAAATTAGTGAATGGATATTTAGTTAATTTATAATTGAGTGAAATTATAATTACTAATTAAACTCCTTTATATGGTGAAACTCTTGAATAGAGTTTTATGTCACTTGATTACCTTTTATTAGAGTTTTTATATCTCTAATTAAATCACTAATTAAGTGAAACTTTTACTAGAGTTTTATATCTCTAATAAAAATCACCAATTAAGAGAAATTTTTCACTGCCCACAACTCTTGTAAAAAATGGTAGGCTATGTGACTCATTGAAATCATGAGAAAACTACAAGAGAGATAATATGGATGAAGAATTCTTGGAGAAGTGGTGAAGACTTGAACATCCATATGTTGGGAATTATAGAGATATATGTTTTCTCTACTCGATTCCATCACCTTCGTATCATTATTTTTCCATCAAACACTATAATTCTATTCGGTGTAACCTCGGGCGCGTGGCCATTTCCGGCAGCACAGACTGCTTCGGTTGTTGTACCCTGGGAGACAGACGCGTCGTCTTTAATAGAGGCGCGAAATCTGTTTTAAGTGAAGCGTGTTGAACACGTGTCTCAACCAAAATCGTCAACGTTTTAGTGTGCTCTTTGTTGTAATCAAGGAGTATTTTTCAAGACTCAAGATGATGAATACTCGAGTCTATGATGCTATCAAGTGCGCGTGAAGGACCCACTAAAGATGCGGCTTGAATCAAGATTGGTATATATAATTAGATTTTATATTCTTTTTATTTAGTTATTGCAACCGATATAATACTATGATATTTCCTACGAATAACGAGAGTCTCGTTATTATATATTTTGTAATTATATTTTATAAAAGGTGAACCTAGTTCCTACAAACTTAAAACAGATTTCGTAAGATTGTTGCTACAATCTTAAAACCTTATTTATAAGGATTTTGGGTTCACGAAAGGATTTATAATAAACAAAATATTTTTAGAGATTATGATCTTATAAATATTTTTTTTGGGAAATATGTATGTAGTACAACTTGTTGTGTTTGGATTTATTGAGATTAAGATACAATCTTAAATCTTATACCGTGGTACAAAACGAATAGTTTTGGTTCAAATGTTTGTTTTTTAAACGATTTTGGGAATCGTTATTTTTTTCTAACTTTGTGTTATATCGGGTTTATTAGTGTAAACCATAGGTTTGTTTTTGTAAACGTTAAATTCTCTAACATGTGTGTTAGACCGGAATTATTGGTGTAAACCATATGTTTTTTTGTAAACGTTAAATTCTCTTAAGTAGAGTTTTTATGTCTTTAAATAAGAGTTTTATGTTACTTGATTAGAGTTTTATGTCTCTAATTAAGTCTCTATTTAAAGTAGACTCTTCATCCACCCATAGATTGATATGAACAAATAATACTTATAACGATTTTTGAAATCATTTGTCTTCTAACTTGTGTGTTAGAAACGCTCATGGAAAACGTTAATTTGGAAGCAACTTTTAATTGTTTACTTTCTAACGTGTGTATTGGAAATGACTTATTTATTTGAACCATATATGTATTTATAGCAAGTCGAATTAACATTTTGTGGAAATGTTAATATTTCTAACGTGCGCGTTAGAATTTCTTTCATTTTAACATGATTGTTAAAAATGGTTAAAATACAATGCTTTGAAATGTTTTAAGTAAACATTTTATATAAGTAATTTGTTGTAGCATTGATTTTAATGAATATAAACACTTATATTATGCTTTGTATGGTTTAGAAATAAAAGGTCATACATCGAAGTTGATGTTTGATTGGCTTCAAGAATTAAATCACCATAAAGTGATGGTGTTGGTATTTATATGAATTAATGAAATTAAAATCATTTACTAGACTCTTCATATGGAAGATAAACTCTTAAGTAGAGTTTTATGTCAATTTATTAGTTTTTATTAGAGTTTATATCTCTAATAAAATCCTAATTAAGTGAGACTTTTCTCCACCCCATGTCTCTTATATTAAAAGTAGGCTATGTGCCTAACTTGATGAGATTGAAAAACTACAAGAGTAATAATACAAGAATTAAATCACCATAAAGTGATGGTGTAGTTGTGTGGGATTTATCACCAACTTTAATTTGTGATTTGTAAATCTAAATGGCCATCTTTTATATAAAATGACTTAAATTTCTAACACGTGTGTTAGAAAATGTGTATCACAAATACAAGGTTAGAGATTGTACATTTTATAAGCCATAAGGAATGAAAATGTTTTATGTAAACATTTAATTGCCTATTTTGCATAGTTTTTAGAATTCAAATGGTTTGCTACTCTTGCTAGAAGTAGGATTTGTTGAATAAATTAACAATCTCGTGAATATGATTTGGTGGAAAACAACTTGGTGTTTTTGTGAACAAATTTAATTGTTCAAGTTTGCTACTTAAATGTAGCCTTTGTAACAACTTGGTGTTGTATTGAGCAAACTTGTCCAAGTTCAAAGTTTCAAGATGAAATGAGGAACTTGTACTTACAAGTGCATAGAGTCTTATTGAGGGAGTACTTCAAGACATGCCATGGGACGAAATCGTTGCGAAGATTTCGGTCAGCTTATAAAGTGTTGAAGATATAAGCACTTTGATATTTGATGTCTACATATCGCCTATGCATCCGTTTAAATTTCAAAAGTGTTTGACACTTATGATTTAGTTTCTAATGTATTTTATTGTTTTGGTGTTCAATATCTTCGGATAACACATGCAATTTTTTTACAAAGAAATAAATCACTAATGTTTGTGACGTATACATTATTTTTTAGGAAAGTAATTATATCGTCAACTATACATTGTTTAAAAGAATATGGTTTTAAACGGATAGTACATGAAAATATTTGGACATAAACAACTTGAGAGTTGTTGCATTGACTAAAAGTCAAAGACGAAACATCAAATGTATAACCAAATCTTGAGAGAATAATGAAAGAATGTACTGAGTGTATTGAGATGAAGTACACAAACGAGATTCATGTCAAAATACTTCGTTAGAAGTCACTAGAAAATTCACAAGTGTGAATTCTAACGTACTGATAGTAAAAGTACTATATGTTATTGCATACCTTTAATAAATCTTCCGAGATTTGTTCCAAGTGATCTATACGTAGATGCGTCTACCACTTGATTATTGTTAGTATATGGAGATTTTACCTTCGTTTGGGAGAGCATCCTAAATATACATATCTCCTAATGAATAACAATAGATGTGTGCAAATCACTTATGGCAAAATTATGAATGCCATGTTGTTGAGAGTCGATCTAGTTGACTCTATCTCATACATAATAGTGATCGTAGACGAGGAACATTCATCTTGTTGGTGATGAATGTGTTCACCAAGTGACTTGGATTATGACTTATGTTTAAGTCCTTATGAGTCAATGGTAAAGCGTTGGAGATCAAAGGTAAACAAGTTATGTTTCTTAATTAAATGATAAAAATTAGCTATGTGCTATATACAATAATTTGTGAGACCTTCCTAAATATTGATGTTTTCGGATTATGAATAAGTCTCATGATTTTGTCTTAACAAGGGATGAATGTTGCAAAGTGATATTATGATCCTTAGGGCTGTGAAGAATAAGAATGATGCATCTTCTGTTCACATGCTAAAGTATTGTAGTCTAAAGCATGCTAGACTAGTACTTGGTTAATTATGGGTCTTGACGGAGACTAATTAACTCTAAACAATTCAAACGTGTATGAACACAAAAATAATTTGTGTTCGGACAAAGTTGAGGGAGATTTTTCATTTATAAGGAAAAGACATGTAACTTTTGAAGAGTTTGTTCGAAAAGCTAATGAGGAGAACTCATTGTCTAGGCTTATTCTAGGTGTTAAATTAGAACTATTCTAAGTTGGTGACAAACTTATGACAATGGCATATGTTGCTTCGGTTAGCTCGGAAGCTTATGTAAGCTAATGCAATATGAGTTGAATTCACTGATACAATGAGGTTGATCTTGTTCAATCATATGTGTATATGTCACACCCCAACCGATGGCGAAAACATCGGGGTATGGCACTGAGCGAAACAGATTGTCCAGAAGTTTCCATAACAATTATCATTACCAATCAATTTAAAATAACATGTCCCATACCATGTCTCAAAAGGTAAACAAATT
This sequence comes from Helianthus tuberosus, assembly GCA_030545235.1. Taxonomy (NCBI): domain Eukaryota; kingdom Viridiplantae; phylum Streptophyta; class Magnoliopsida; order Asterales; family Asteraceae; genus Helianthus; species Helianthus tuberosus. The sequence continues at coordinate 43,561,041 of CM060386.1, read as the reverse complement.
ATTACAGACCAAATCTAGGCAAATAGTTATATTCCGACAACTCAGATTTTCAAATAGAGCAATTGTTTATCTGCTTCTAGAGACCCTTGATTAAATTTGTACAGACAACTATTTGTTGGCCTCTAGAGCCTTATTCTAGCCTCGATTTCCTACCAGATGTGCATCCTATGCACCTGTCACATACGTTAAAATAAAGTCAATACATATAATGTAAAGGTGAGCATACAAGTTTGATAATAGCATATAATGTTCGAAATTCGTTTACGCATAACCAGCACGTACACATAGTGAAATGAAGCACGTTAGTTATTGACATAGATCCATCGAAACCAATGACTGCGGGTTGACTGCCAGAGGCAGTTCGCAATACAGGATTACCACCGTAATCCATGCAAGTAATTGTCCTTAACAACCCCTGCGAACAGGTGCTGAGTCCAAACTATAGTACTATCGTTGCTAAGGCAGGTAGACAGCATTCCATGTGTAAACATAACAAACAAGCATTCATGAGCCACGTATAACATGCATTAATGGTTAGCGTTCAAATAGTATTGAGTAGTGTGTTTGTTGTGTTTTGAATATTCGTAACGTATGTAACACCCAAAAGTGCGTAAAGCAAAAATGGATCGAGTATACTCACAGCGTTGATGGATTGAAGGGAGCACTTAGAGCGGAATTAACCTGATTAGAATGATAATATAAGTATAAGTGACGCGTAAAACGATGCAAGGCGTAAGTGGCTCGGACAGTAACTCGGTCGGATTGGTAATCCGATCGGGCGGTCCGGTCGTGCGGATGACAATCCGTTCGGATGGTCATCCGGTCGGACAGGTGGTCCGGTCGGATGACTATTCGAGTGGATTGTTTCTTCCTTTGATGTGTTTGTGTATGATGGCTTGTCCTTTGAAGTTTTCGTTGTAGTATTTTGAAAGCATGGGAGTATCTCTACCCTTCAAGCCGGTCGGTCGGACGGTCAGTCGGGACCGGTTAATTGCGAGTGACCGATCTCGTGCCACACAATAGGAGATCGACATTTTCTTCCGTATAAAGCCTCGAATGGTGCCATTTGAATGTTGGAATGATAACTGTTGTTATACGAGAATTAGACTAACGGCAGGTATTTATCCCAATTACCACCGAAGTCTACGACACACGAACGGAGTATGTCTTCAAGAGTACGAATCGTTCTTTCAGTCTGACCGTTGGTTTGAGGGTGGAAAGCGGTACTTAGATTAAGCGATGTACCGAGTGCCGTTTGAAACGTTTCCCATAGTCGCAAGGTAAACCGAGCATCACGGTCAAAGATGATGTCACGAGGCGTCCCATGATTACAAATGATCTCGTTAGTGTAGATTCGGGCTAATCGTTCTACCTTGTAGTCTTCCCGTATAGGCAAAAAGTGAGCTAACTTGGTCAGACGGTCGACAACAACCCAAATGCTGTCGTGACCTGATGACGTGTGCGGAAGCTTTGTTATAAAGTCCATAGCTTTACTTTCCCACTTCCACATAGGGATCGGTGGTTGTTCGAGTAAGCCAGAGGGTCTTTGATGTTCGGCCTTGACTCTTGCGCAAGTTAGGCACTTCCCGACGTAGAGAGCAATATCCCTCTTCATGCCAGGCCACCAGTATTTGTAGCGAAGATCCTGGTACATTTTGTCGGCACCGGGATGAATAGAATACCGGGATTTGTGGGCTTCGTCCATCAAAATCTGTCGCAAGTTGGTCCGCTTAGGGATCCAAATTCGGCCCAGAAAGTGGAATATCCCATTTGATTTACTTACAAGCTGGGCTCCATCGTGGTAGATTCGTTCCTTCTTCAGAGTGCGCTCATTAAAACATGTGTGCTGAGGTTCGCGGATGAGGGTTTCGAGATCGTATTGGGCTTGGACATTACGAGTGCTGAGCAAATAACTCTGTCTGCTGAGAGCGTCGGCAACAACATTTGCTTTGCCTGGGTGATAACGAATCTCACAGTCGTAATCGCAGAGAAGTTCTACCCATCGGCGTTGACGCATATTAAGTTCCTTCTGATTAAAGATATGTTGTAGACTCCTATGATCGGTGAAGATCGTACACTTTGTACCATACAGGTAGTGTCGCCAAATCTTTAACGCAAAAACAACTGCGCCTAGCTCGAGATCATGGGTTGTATAGTTCTTCTCGTGGATTTTGAGCTGACGAGATGCGTATGCTATAACCTTGTCTCGTTGCATAAGGACACAACCGAGACCAAGGTTGGAAGCATCACAATAAACAATGAAATCGTCATTTCCGTCGGGCAATGTGAGAACAGGAGCATTGCAAAGCTTGTGCTTGAGGGTTCGAAAGGCAGACTCTTGTTCAGTTCCCCAAACAAAAGGCTTGTCCTTATGCGTGAGAGCGGTAAGCGGCACAGCGATTCTTGAAAATCCTTCGATAAATCGTCGATAATAGCCCGCTAGTCCGAGAAAAGAACGGACTTCAGACGAGTTCTTAGGCGTAATCCAACTTTTAACGGCTTCAATCTTCGCGGGATCGACGTGAATACCTTGACTATTGACAATGTGACCCAGAAACTGAACTTCCTCCAGCCAAAATTCACACTTGGAGAACTTGGCGTAGAGTTGGTTCCCCTGGAGTAGCTCGAGAACCAAACGTAGATGTTGCGCGTGTTCGGCTTTCGATTTGGAATAGATCAAGACATCGTCGATGAATACGATGACGAAACGGTCGAGATATGGTTTACACACGCGATTCATTAGATCCATGAAAACCGCAGGTGCGTTGGTTAAACCAAAGGGCATAACAACGAATTCGTAGTGGCCGTATCGAGTGCGAAACGCGGTTTTGGGTATATCCTCTTCTTGAATGCGTAGTTGGTGATAGCCTGAGCGTAGATCGATCTTCGAGAAACATGTAGCACCTTGTAGCTGATCAAACAAATCGTCAATGCGAGGCAGAGGGTAGCGGTTCTTGATAGTTAACTTATTCAATTCCTGATAGTCGATGCACATCCGGAACGACCCATCCTTCTTTTTGACGAAAAGGACTGGCGCGCCCCAAGGAGAGGTGCTCGGGCGAATGAAGCCTTTCTCAAGTAATTCCTGGAGTTGGTTCGAGAGTTCACGCATTTCGGACGGCGTGAGTCGGTAAGGAGCTTTGGCGACAGGATTGGCTCCAGGAATGAGGTCGATACGAAAGTCGATATCACGACTTGGAGGTAATCCAGGAAGATCCTCAGGAAAAACGTCAGGGAATTCTCGGACAACTGGAACGTCTTTCGCTTCCTTCTTTTCTTTCTTTTCCTTCTCCGCTACTACAATGTTAGCCAAGAAAGCTCTGTATTCCTTGCGGAGATACTTGCTAGCTTGGACACATGACATGAGTTTGAGACCTTTCGAAGTAGTTTCACCATATACACACAATAGATCGCCATTCGCGAGCGAGAATCGAATCATCTTGTCGAAACACACAACTTCAGCATGGTTTTCGAGAAGAAAGTCCATGCCTACTATGACATCAAAACTTCCGAGTTGCATCGGAATAAGGTCGATTGGGAAGATGTGATTGTTGAGCTCAAGAGTACAATCACGGAGAACAGAATTAACGGCGACGGTTCTTCCGGTACCAACTTCAACATCGAAAGTCGATGAGAGATGGGCGCGTTTACGGTTAAGGAGTTTCTCAAATTCGAACGATACAAAGCAATTATCGGCACCAGTATCAAATAGACATGAAGCATAAATACCATTCACGAGGAACGTACCATTGACCACGTTGTTGTCGGCTTGGGCTTGGCGCACGTTGATGTTGAAAGTTCGTGCGCGTGCTGCTTGTTGTTGTTGCTGCTGGTGTTGCTGCTGCTGGGGCTCTTGTTTCACAACCCTGTTTGGGCACATGTTGGCGAAATGGTTAGGATCGCTACATGCGAAGCAGGCTCTGGCATTGACCGCGGGTGCCTGAGGAGCTTGTTGACCCTGAGGGGCAGGAAGTAGAGCTTGATGAGCAGTAGCAGTAGCTGGAGCTGGAGCTTGACGACCACGACAGTTGGTAGTGAAATGGCCGTACACATTGCAATGAGCACAGAAACGGCATGCGATGGTAGTCGGGTGGTGGTAGGTACAAGTAGGGCAAAGCGGGTGTGGCCCAGTGTATGCACGCTTAGCAAGGGGTGCATTTGCTACAGGCGCCGCTACTTGACGCTGTTGAGCGGGTACAGCTTGAATCGGTGCAGCAGTGATCGCACAGTTCTTGTTGCTGGAGCTGTTCTTTCTCTTGTTCTTCCTCTTGTTGCTCGATGCGGTGGTGGTTTCAGCAGTTGGTGCGGCGGTGGTAGCTTGATGCAGGTTCTTTGAAACTTTATCCCAGACCCCAGCCTTAACCCGCTTGTCGTTGATTTCAGCGGCCAGTAGGTAAGTCTCTTCGATTGTTGTAGTCTTGGCCGCTTATACGAAATCGGCAACACAGTCAGGCAGGGCTCGGATATACTTCTTGATCGCGATCTCCGGAGTCTTAACTTGATCGGGACAGATAATGCTGAGCTGCTTGAAACGAGCAGTGAGAGCAGCGTTTTCTCCATCCTTCTGCTTTATGTGCCAGAATTCATCTTCTAACTTTTGGCGTTCATGGGGAGGGCAGAATTCTTCCAGCATGACCTCCTTGAGTTCGTCCCACGACAGACCGTAGGCTGCATCGTTCCCTCGTTTGTTTCTCTCGGCCGTCCACCAGTCTAGTGCGCGGGACTGGAAGACGTCGGTAGCGTTTGGAGTGCGAAGGTCGTCGGGGCAACCGCTCTGTCGTAGAGTGACCTCAATGGAATCAAACCATTGGAACAACGCTGTAGGGCTTTCCTCGCCAGTGAATTCCTTTGGCCCACAAGACTTGAACTGCTTGAAACTGAAGGTAGTCTTAGTAGCAGCCTTGGGAGTTTCGGTTCTCGACTCCTCAGATGATTTGCTGACGTTCTCGTAGACATCACTCACATCTTTTGCTACATGTTTAGCGATGATAGTAGCGAGACGTTTGTCTCTTAGCACTTCGCGAGAGAGTCACGGGCGACGGGATCCTGATGATGGTCCAGATGACATTGTCTGCAACAGACATCGCCATAGGTCTCAGACACATCATAATCGACACTCACCTCACACGTCTAATACTTTCATAGTCGAATAGTCACAGATTCATGTAAACACAGAATCACATAATCACAGATGCACAGAAGCACATAAACACGTAGGGCACATAATCACAGAAACACATAAGCATTTAATCACTAGAGGCAGTCAGAATACAGAAACCTATCATTCACAGTCCGCGAGCGTTCGAATATAGCGTTCGCGAATAACTTGTCGAGTAGTATAGTATAAGCGCATATCATAATATAAGGTCGTCCACAACTTAACGATTTGGCAGCGTTTGAGATAGAGATGCAGTGCGAGTCGTGCGTGTCGATCGAAGTGAAAGCAAAAATCGACTAAATCTCCAAAATTTAAACACATTGACAGGTAAATACACATATAAGCACATAAAATCGACGAATCATCAGAGTCAGCAGTTGCGGGCTCAGAATCGAAACACATAAAAATCGAGGAATAGATCGTCTGCGGCTATTAGACATTAACTAACCAAAGTGATTCGACTATTCACAAGACTTGTTGTACACATTTGACCTTCAGGGCAGTGCCTTGGCCTGGATTCTTGGGCATTTGGCACGCATCCCGTTAGTCATATCGTGACTTCAGGTCGTTGGAGTCCGTCAAGACTTTGGTGAGAGCTTGAAAAGGTGCAAAACGAGTCGTCAAGGTTAGGGTTTCACCTCTGGCTTAACAACTTCGCTCCTGTTTTTAATAAAAATAGAGGAGGTTATTCATCAAAATACGGATTTCACTCCTGATTTGGCATAATTCTCCCCGTTTATAGATAAAATGCGGGTTGATTAAGCAACTTCAGTCGAGAGTTTGCGGTTTTCACACCTAATCTTGACTTAGTTGCTCCTTTATGTTTGAAAATTCGAGTGCAGTGATAGTGCAGCATAAGCGAGAAATGGCGGTAAGCTCATACAAAATCCCTAACGGATATGCACAAGTCGGTCTGTTGGTTCCTAACTATAGACTAGGTATCTAAGACATCGACACGGACTAGGTCGTGTCTTGCCTAATTCCCTATAGTTATGGCTCTGATACCAATCTGTCACACCCCAACCGATGGCGGAAACATCGGGGTATGGCACTGAGCGAAACAGATTGTCCAGAAGTTTCCATAACAATTATCATTACCAATCAATTTAAAATAACACGTCCCATACCATGTCTCAAAAGGTAAACAAATTATTACAGATCAAATCTAGGCAAATAGTTCTATTCCGACAACTCAGATTTTCAAATAGAGCAATTGTTTATCTGCTTCTAGAGACCCTTGATTAAATTTGTACAGACAACTATTTGTTGGCCTCTAAAGCCTTATTCTAGCCTCGATTTCCTACCAGATGTGCATCCTATGCACCTGTCACATACGTTAAAATAAAGTCAATACATATAATGTAAAGGTGAGCATAAAAGTTTGATAATAGAATATAGTGTTCGAAATTCGTTTACGCATAACCAGCACGTACACATAGTGAAATGAAGCACATTAGTTATCGACATAGATCCATTGATACTAATGACTGCGGGTTGACTGCCAGAGGTAGTTCACAATACAGGATTACCACCATAATCCATGCAAGTAATTGTCCTTAACAACCCCTGTGAACAGATGCTGAGTCCAAACTATAGTACTATCGTTGCTAAGGCAGGTAGATAGCATTCCATGTGTAAACATTACAAACAAGCATTCATGAGCCACGTATAACATGCATTAACAGTTAGCGTTCAAATAGTATCGAGTAGTGTGTTTGTTGTGTTTTGAATATTCGTAACGTATGTAACACCCAAAAGTGCGTAAAGCAAAAGGGGATCGAGTATACTCACAGCGTTGATGGATTGAAGGCAGCGCTTAGAGCGGAATTAGCCTGATTAGAATGATAACATAACGATAAGTGACGCGTAAAACGATGCAAGGCGTAAGTGGCTCGGACAGTAACTCGGTCGGATTGGTAATCCGATCGGGCGGTCCGGTCGTGCGGATGACAATTCGTTCGGATGGTCATCCGGTCGGACAGGTGGTCCGTTCGGATGACTATTCGAGTGGATTGTTTCTTCCTTTGATGTGTTTGTGTATGATGGCTTGTCCTTTGAAGTTTTCGTTGTAGTATTTTGAAAACATGGGAGTATCTCTACCCTTCAAGCCGGTCGGTCGGACGGTCAGTCGTGCCGATGACAATCCGCTCGGACGACTTACCCGGTCGGACGGCGACTCAAGTGGCGAGGTTACTTAGTGTGGACAAATCCACAGCAGGTTGTCACTCGGTCGGACAGGTTGTCCGGTCGGGTGGCATCCTTAGTGCAATGATCATGTTGAAAATTATTTAAAGTCCAAGTATCTCATGATCCGAAGAGTAATCCGGTCGGGTTGGTAGTCCGGTCGGATAACAATTCGTTCAATACCCAAACTTCAGATAAAGTTGGTCAAGTGTGGGACCCAAAGTGTAGTCCGTTCGGGTGACCTAGTCGCTCGGATGGCTGATCCGGTCGGACAGGTTGTCCGGTCGGATTGCACTCTGTGCTGGTCGTTCCGTTCGTCTTTCACTTGGCCGTTTTGATTGTTTGTTGCTTTTATCGAGACGTTTTGACATCGTGTTAACCAACAGAACTCCATTTTGACCCAAGTAACCCGATCGTCCAGGAATCACCCTAGTTCGACCAGTTAACCGATTCGAGACGGTTGTTCTTGGTTAACCCGAAATCGGTGGTCTCGTGAGTAGAATCCGGATCTCGAGCTAGTACAACACCGCGAAATGAGTAGAAGACTAGAACAAGATCCGAATCTATCGGTTTTTGAGTGCATTGAGTGTAAAGGAGTTGAAAGAAGGTTAGAAACCATCTTTCAATCCTTTTCACTTATGATTATGTTTAGATCTACGCAAGATCTTTGTGTATTCGTGTGGAAATCGATTAGATCTAAGTTGTTCTTGGTGGATTGAGGCCAAAACATGAAGCTCTTCAAGAACACATGATGACGTCATCCTAGAACACCTCAAATCTAGTGATTTCACGATTAAAAGTTAAGATTCAAAAGATAGATAGGTGTAGGAGTGCGTGTAGAACAAGAAAGTACAAGATTTAGGACGAGATCTTACCGGAATCGAGAGAAATCGAAGAAAAGGTGAGGAGCACGGGCTGTTCGGACAGAGAGTTTCCAAAAGTAGAAAGTTTGAGAGTGACATGGGTATTTATAGAGTTACCCAAAGAGGAAAGTGTGGGTCGGTTGGATGGCATCTCGCCCGGGTGACTGATCCGGTCGGATGTCACCTCGGTCGGATGACATATGGCACCAGATCAAGTGTCAGCCCGGTCGGATGGGCAATCCGGCCGGATGGCACTTGGTTCGGGTGTTCGGCACGACAATTTTTGAGGTTTCGATTTCGATTGCGAGCGATTCGAATGCGATAGACTTTCCTATTCAAATTACTTTTAATCCCAACTACTCATATCTCGCACTATCTCTTCTCCACTAATTATCATAGTTCGATTTCGATTGCGTTTCGAGTTTCGATTGATTACCACAACACAACATAAATAAACATGCACAAGTAACACATAAGGCACACACACACGTATAACAATATCCAAGATGCGTAATTCGAGTTACGATTCGATGTCGATTTGATTAGCATAGTTTGATTATCGTTTAATTAACTTTATCGCATTGTTACTTCCTATAGTTCACAGTCGTAAGTCGATTAGATAGCGAATAACACGTGTCGATTACTGTGATTATTGACACTTACTCCACATAATACAACTAAAATAAACACATAAAACTAATTCACTACAAGTCAAGTCGCGCGATCGGTCGTTGTCTTGACCCTTTCTTTGACTTTGACTTCCCTGAAAACACGGGGTGTTACAGTATAAATGTTGTCATAAGTGAAGTTACAGAAATGTTGATCAAATGGCAAGAAATGTGGGGGAGGGTCCATTTAGAAACAACCCTATAAGGGTATGTAGAAATGGTTTTCATTACCCCATCTGGATGATATCCTATAACACTTAAATGTGGGGGTATCTTACATTTGTATCATAAAAGTTTGGCAATAAGGATTTTGTAATCCAATCTAACATTGCAAACAGACGACTATGTGGAGGACACAAAGGTCGTAGTGCCTAATGGAGATGTGTTTGCCTTAAATGATAAGCGTATCTTACAAATACATATATTATAACCAGATTCAGATGGCCACTGAGGTTATAGTCTTAGAAGTTGACAATAGGCAAAAATAACTTACGAGTTAAGAACATATCATGACAACTGATCTCAAATACGTAAAGTTATTTGTTAATGTTATAGATCCAACAACCTGAGGGTTTAATAGAGATCAAGTTGTGGAATGAGACTGAAGCCCATGGAAAAAGGGTATGTGAAGGACACCTAACTTAGTTGACTAGAGATCCCAAGATCTAAGTTCAATAGAACAACTAACTCATATGCCTAAAGGTGGTCACTGTGGGGGCATAAATGATATGCATAAGCTAGTATATATGGTTATAAATACCCCCAAAGTATAAAAGGGTGTTTAAATACGTCCTAGTCTATTCCTATGATATTCAGTGACAAAGAGTGAGGCTAAGCATAATATGTGGTAAATGATTCGGATAAATCACGATAACCACAATGCTTTTAATGATCTAAGGAGAATCACCTATGTTAGAGAGAAGTGGGGTCGCTTCGAATGGAATTGAAGGCACAATTCCTAGAGCTCTCGCAGAACCAGGAAAGTGTTCCACGAACATTATTGACCACGACTATGAGGAGATGACCCGGCTAAGGAGAGTCTTGTGTGAAGTGTATTGTCGTCTACACAAACGGCAGACGAGTTCAAAGACATCGAGATCTACTCAGAGCTAGTGGGCTAAGTGCATTTCATGAGCGAAGGTTCTAAGGGTTGTCGTATGCAAAACTCAACTGTCGAGGTTCCATTGGAAATTTTATGTGCCTTGAACAATCTCCATTCATGTGGGGGATCGTTGGGAAAATTAGTGAATGGATATTTAGTTAATTTATAATTGAGTGAAATTATAATTACTAATTAAACTCCTTTGAAACTCTTGAGTAGAGTTTTATGTCACTTGATTAGCTTTTATTAGAGTTTTTATGTCTCTAATTAAATTACTAATTAAGTGAAACTTTTATTAGAGTTTTATGTCTCTAATAAAATCACCAATTAAGAGAAACTCTTCACTACCCACAACTCTTGTAAAAAATGGTATGCTATGTGACTAATTGGAATCATGAGAAAACTACAAGAGAAAGATAATATGCATGAAGAATTCTTGGAGAAGTGGTGAAGACTTGAACATCCATATGTTGGGAATTATAGAGAGATAAGATTTCTTTAGTCGATTCCATCACCTTCGTATCATTATTTTTCCACAAGTTCAAACACTATAATTCTATTTGGTGTAACCTCGGCCGCATTGCCATTTCCGGCAGTACAGACTGCTTCGGCTGTTGTACCCTGGGAGACAGACGCGTCGTCTTTAGTAGAGGTGCGAAATCTAGTTTAAGGGAAACGTGTTGAACATGTGCCTCAACCAAAATCGTCAACGTTTTAGCGTGCTCTTTGTTGTAGTCAAGGAGTATTTTTCAAGACTCAAGATGATGAATACTCGAGTGTAGGATGCTATCAAGTGTGCGTGAAGGACCCACCAGAGATGCGACTTGAATCAAGATTGGTATATATAATTATATTTTATATTCTTTTTATTTAGTTATTGCAACCGGTATTGTACTATGATATTTCCTACGAATAATGAGAGTCTCGTTATTATACATTTTGTAATTATATTTTATAAAAGGTGAACCTAGTTCCTACAAATTGTTTTTGAAATAATCCTGACTCAGTTCGTCACACTTAAATCAATGTTAATGTTTGATATTATGGTATAAATAAAAAAAAATAATGACGTATACAGAAGTTATTTACGTTTAAAAAATTGATGGAACATAAAAGAAGGCAACATTTGAAGACTATTAACCTTTTTCTAAAAAATAGTGTCGTTTTATCTTTTATCATCTAAAGTTAATTACTCGGTTAGTCTTCGTGGTTTCTCAAAAGTAATATGTTTGAGTACTAAGGGCTTCAAGTAACAGGTTGAGATTTATTGTTTATTTTTTTTAAACAATGTTAGGTACTATGAGTGACGCGCGTAAACTTTTCGGTTATTTTTAAGTAAAATGACTAAAATGTCGTTTTATAACCAGAAGGGACCATTTATGCAACAAACTCTGTTTAAATATAAGGACCATTTTTGTAAATTACTAAAAAAATGAAGTAGCTTCGATGACCACCATCTTCTCCGGTGACTACCACCACCACCCTCTTCGACCTTATCCTTTCGTCCCCTCAACCCCATTCCATTCATATGGCAGCTACGACCATCACAATCAACCCACCACCCCAGAAAGAAACCCACAACCATCAAGATCCATTGTCATCGACAACCCCTCTTGCCAACCCCATGCTTGTTCTGAAATAGTCCTCTATTGTTTTCCCCTTGTTCCTCCATCTCCGACGAGAGCTGGTTTCTCCATCGTAACTATGGGTGCAAACGAGCTGAGTGGCTTGACAAAAAACTTGAAACCAGCAGAGCCTTATCAAACTCTAGCCGAGCACGAGCCTAAAATAAAGCTCGTTTACTTATCAAGCCTGAGCATGACATGTGAAGCTCGTCAGGCTAATCGAGCCTTATCGAGCTTTGATGTAATATTAGTTTTTATTAATATTTAATAACATTTAAACCTTATTTAAAGTTGTCTAGTAAAAGAACCGAGCCGGGCTTATTTAAACTTGTTTACGTGCCGAGCCCGAATCTAAAAATAAGCTTGTTCAGTAAACGAGCTCAAGCCCGAGCTTCACTTATAGAGCCTGCGAGCCAAAATGAGTCTATTATTTATATTATTTTTATTTAATGTATTAATTAATAGATAATAAACGAGCTGAGCTCTAGCTTGAGGAATCACCAACCAGCCGAGCTCGAGCTCTCATAAGTTAATCGAGCTCGGGCTAGGCTTGACTTGTTTGCACTCCTAATCGTAACTGGCACACTTTTCTGAATCTACTTGCGTTAGTGTATTTTACAATTACATAGATGTATATAGTAACAACAATATCCAAAATCTATTTAAAAAAACAAGAAAAATATCAAACCAACTTTCTTCTTTTCTTGGTCATCATCATCTTCAACATAAAAAGCTATCAGCTATCAACACAAAGAAAGCAAATGTTAAGGTATTAATCAACAATACATATGGGTAATATTGTATATACATCTATGTAAATAGATAATACATCTTTGTAATATCGCATTTGACACTTATGTAATGCTTCTTACGCAAAAAAGTGACACTTTTATAACAAAAATATCATTTTTTATTAAAAAGTTACACTTTTATAACAAAAACTCATGTAAATATTCAAAAAAATATAAAACCAAGTATGTAAAAACAATTTACAAATTTAAACAAATATATAACTAACAACAGCTTGTTCTATTACCGTAAACCCCGAATTCCATTACCGTCATCATTAACTTAAAAGATTTTAAGAACGAAACCACCACTTACAACAGTGTAAACCCAAGTTGTTAATGGATTTTACACTAATGTAAATGTTTTTTGCACCGCAACAAACTAAGAAAACAACTAAAAGAAAGGAATTTCCAAGATAGTGCACTGACGTAAATGTTTTTCTTAGGTTGTTAAAGTTTTTTACACTAGTGTAACTGCTTTCTACATCGAAATTTTTATCACCGTCTAAATGTTTTGCAAGAATTTTTAACATCAATTTTTTACACTAATGTTCTTGAACAAAAAACCCAACTTCTGTCATATTTCTGTAGATCTTCTGAAGTCATCTCCTTTTGTCTTTTGAGATAGCTTCTAATAGCCGAGGATATTCTTTGCTGATGGAAGTTCTAAAGTATTAACCAGAGAGCTGATAGGTACATTCAAGTCTTCATAGTTTAGCCTTTTGGACGACTGATGGATCTTTAGCTCTTAATTCTTCAAGTTTCTTGTAGCTCTCTTTGATTTTTGGCTCATCCCACCTAGGGGTGTTCATCGAATCCAATTTCTAATTTTCGAATTATTCGAATCGGATTATTCGAATAATTTTTATTTTTCCTTGAATTCGAATTCGATCCGTACTCGATTAAAACCTACCCAATTCGATTCGAATTCGTATTCGAATAAAAAACCCAATTCGCATTCGATTAAAAATTCGAATCGAATTCGAATAAATTCGATTTGACTCAGTTTCTTTTAAAACGTGTAAATGACTATTAAAATGAAACTTAAGTTTTAAAGCAGCCATAAAACATTCCAAATAAAGTATCACAAGTCTAACATTCAAAACGATAATTCATGAATAACCACTACAAGTTAATATTTTTAGGGTTAGAAATCTACTGATAGATTTGCTACTTAGGTTTTAGTTATGGGCCATGTAGCGGGTTTGGTAATGGGTAATTTTAATACTTTGAATAAAATTTGAAAATAATTGATAGTATAGCCCAATAAAAGTTATATATGTATTATATATCAAAATAATAATTAAAATGTATAATTTTTTATTCGAATTTCGAATCGAATTTGAAATTATAAATTCGTATTCGATTTACTTGACTCGAATTGAATCGAATTCGAATACGAATTCTTATAGTCGAAACGAATTCCTGATAATCGAAACGAATTTAATCTAATTTCGAAATTTCGAATTCGAAACGAATTCTGAACATCCCTAATCCCACCTAGCAATTGATTGCATTGAGCCAAATTTGGCTGCCACCATCTCCTTCATTCTTCTTAACTCAACGACCTTTTGACCAACAGGCTTTTTACCTGCTTTCCAACTAGGATGGGTGGGCTTGATATCTAGATTCAACTTTAGTTTCTCAATCCTTGCAATTTCATCTAGAAGGGCTTTTGTAGTCCAACCAGTAAATTGAGCTCTTGTTGTTGTATAAGGCTTATTCTTCATGATGAATTCCAAGTAATCTTCCCTTAAATCGTTTTTGAGCTCTGGGTTGTTTAATGGTACTTGTGAAGCCTTTTGACTAACATCTTTAGCAAAATATTATAATCTATTTACCTTTGTGAATTATGCAGATAAAATTTGTTGTGCCTCCTTATCACTTTTTCCTTTGCTTTTAACAACAACTATTCTTTCGGCCTGTATGATCTTTAGGTCCAAGTATTCATGTACATTTGTAGGCTTTGAATAGCTTTTTAGGGATGGAAATGTAAGTTGGCTGATGTCCGTTGTACTGTAGAAAGATTGTACTTCTTTTGATACATTTTCTAACTCTAATGGGTCAAGTATGGTGATAGGTGGTTTTGTTGGCGGAGATGTAATGGTTAGTGCTGCGGTGGTTGTTGTAGATGGTTGAGATGTAATGGATAGGGCTGTAATGGTTGTAGTTCTGATTGGTGATGCGTCAGGAGTTTTTTCATTATCATCGTGGACAATGAATTTTGTTCTCATGGTTCTGGTTTGAAGTGTTGGTGATTTTGTTGGTAGTTGTGGAAGTTTTGTTATTGGTTTTCTTTTGTGGACGAGAAGTCCTTTAGGAGACTTATGTGTTGGTGGTGGTGGTAGTGTGGTTGTAACATCATTTGTCACTTTTGTAGTGCGAACAGATGTTTGGGTTATGAGAGCAGTGGTTTAGGCAACATGCATTTGGATAGAGGTGACAGTGGTTTGGATAGTAGTCGATGAAGTGCTTTCTAGAACCTTTGTTGACGATCCTTGGTTATCTTTAATTATCTTTCTTTCAATAATTCTTGCACTGTAATCTACATATTTGCTTCCCTTTTGCCTTTTCTCTTCTCGTTTTCAACTGCCTTTGCAATTTCTTCTTGCTTAGCCTTTTTGGCAGCAACAGTGTTAGGCCTTTTTCCAGCTTTCTTGACAAGAGGTGGGAGTTTTCTCATGCAATCTTCCTCCCCTTTTTGGCATCATCCTGATATTTGGGAAGAATAAGAGTTGTACCTGTGTTTTCAAGGATGAAGTCTTTGATGGCCTTAACCTCTGCTTGAGTCTCTTTGTAATTTGCAGCCACCATTGTTCATACTAACTACATTTGCTTGTTTTGTTTTTCTTGTGCAGCTTGCTTTTGAAGGTGAAGATACATCTGTGCATGCACCCATATTTCTTTTACAATGTCTGCATTTGTCGGTGGAGGTCTTGAGTTTTATACCAAAGTCTTCATTATTTCTTTGATTTATTCAACTGATGACTTCAACTTGTCAGGTCTCCCATCATTACCCAGTACCACCGAAACTAATGGGTAGAAGCAGGAATCCAACCTAGGTCATTTAGAACACCATGTGTCTCTCTTACCTCTCCACCACCAACTCATTAGCTAACTCTGTAATTTTCTAACCTAATTAAATAAATAAACAAATTTGTATTTTCCTTTTGATTAATTTAATTTACTAATTAATTAAATAATCAAATCCCTTTTACATTAAACGCGTAATTAAAGATGTCTTTATTTAACATCTGTTGTTTAATTTATTAATTATTATTACATGTAATAATAACTAATACCTAGATCCGATTAGTCTCTAATAATCATCACCAAACTCACATTTCGTTTTAGATTATTTAACTATTAAACAATCTCATATATAGTTGTTGCTCTCGGTGTAATGTTTAGATCGTACCTAGGTAGCAGTATTGTCGAATGTCATTACTCGGGCATACTAATCCAACATGTTGGTCATAATACCCACATTGTTACAAAAATAAACAATAAAATCTCAACCTGTTACTTGAAACCCTTAATACCTTAACTTGTTACTTTTGAGAAACCATAAAGACTAACCATGTAATTAACTCTATGATTTATAACCTTTAATCAATGATATAATGAACTCAAGATTGTTTTTACCCTTATTTTATTTCACGACTTCGAAATCTCTCTCTTATTTTTTCAAATAGATGTTATTACAAAATATATTTTTGTGATCTCTAAATCTTTATTACTAATTATTTAATATTTTATTTATTTAACCCGTTTTTTAAGTAGGGTGTGTGTGGGCAGGGGCGTACCGACCTTATGCCCACGGTGGGCGGACGCTCTCCTTCAAAACAAAGATTAAGTGTTAAATTTCTTGTAAAATCCCGACTGCACCCCTAAAAATTTTCGTCCGCACCCCTTGGAAATTTTCGTCCGCCCCCTTAGGAAAAAGTCTTATGAATTTATGAAAAAAATTATGTAAACATTGATTTTTTTTTAAATACAACCTAATTAAGTTTCCACTTAACTAATTAACTTTCACTTAACCCAATTAACTTTCTCTTAACCTTTAGTCTAATAAACACTCCATAACCCAAGCCCAACCCAATCTAATAATCTAATCTGAACTAAAATAATAATCTAACCCACCGTTCTTTCCCCTTCTCTCGTCTCGCTCTTTGTTTTGTGATCCCAGACCCATGACACCAACAACAACGCACAACAGGTCTTTGTCAGGCAGCAGCAACAAGTTCGGATTCCACCGGAGAAAAGTAAATTCTGGCCATCAAACTCACGAAAACAACATTTTCATCACTCTTTCTGGGTATGGTTCGATTATTTTGTTGTTTTATTTGGATTTTTAGGAGAAATAAAATTGTTAAAAAAGTTTAAAATTTTAGTTGTTTTGTCATTTTTTTTAAACTTTAGTTGGCTGATTTTGTTGTTTCAGTTATAGTTTAGTGTGTTTAAATGGTTAGTTACAAGGAATCAACAATTAAAAATAGGGCTTGATTTTAAAGTTAAAAATTATGAAGTCTGGTGATGATTATTTAAGTGTTTAGTGTTAAAAATTAGTTGTATATGTTATATAGAGAAAAAGTTGCTTAGAAAAAAAGTAGCTCTAGTTGATGTTTGGATAGATTTTAAAAAATAAAAACATGTAAGGCGACATTTTAAATATGTTTGTAACGATGTTTGACATGTTTTTGATAATTATATAAATTTTAGCTTGATGTTCTTTTGTTTTACATGACCCGACCCGACCGAACTGTTACGGCCCGATATGAACCAATTTTTTTCATGTACCTAGGTGCTTAAAATCTTTAAAAATATTCCGCACCTCATGAAAAAAAATTATGGGTTCGCCACTGTGTGTGTGGGTCTCTCTATATATTTAAAGGGTTAGGATATAATAGGAAGTTTATTTGGCTAAGAAGGCTAGAAAGTAATCTTGAACATCCATTTAGTTAATCAAGGACTAAGATTAAATGAGGGAAATTGAAGGGAAGAAAAGAGGTGCGTGGGTTTGTTTAGGGGCATTCTAGTCAATCCAAGGCAATAGTTTCTCTCTCCTCCAATTCCCCCCATTTTTTAAACGTTAATAACTCTTTCATACGACATTATTTTTTTTTTATAAAAATTGCACCAAAAAAACGAGCGTTTTTTTATCTTTAAAACGAGTATACTATTGCTATATTTTCGAAATTTTTTTTTCTAAAACCCAGCTGCGTAAAACGCAATGGAAAAAACCTAGTTGCGTAAAACGCAATGAAAAAAAAACATAAAAAATGACATTTTTCTAAAACGCAATGCATCAAAAACACAAAGAAATGTATTATTTGTAAAATGCAATGGCCAGAAAACACAAAGAAATGTCTTATTTCTAAAACGCAATAGCCTAAAAACACAAAAGAAAGTGTACTTTCTAAAACGTAATGGACTGAAAACACATAAAAATGTGTTTTACCTAAAACGCAATGCACAAAAAACACAAAGAAATGTCTTATTTCTAAAACTCAATGGCCAGAAAATACTTAAAATGTATGTTTTCTAAAACGCAATGGACTGAAAACACATAAAAATGTGTTTTACCTAAAACGCAATGCACAAAAAACACAAAGAAATGTCTTATTTATAAAACGCAATGGCCAGAAAACACTTAAAAATGTCTCCTTTCTAAAACGCAATGACCTAAAAAAACAAAAGAAAGTGTTATCTCTAAAATGCAATGGACTGAAAACACATAAAAATGTGTTTTACCTAAAACGCAATGACCAAAAACACTTCAGAAATGTGTTTTTCTAAAATGCAATGTCCAGAAAACACATAAAAATGTTTTAGTTCTAAAACGCAATGGCCTAAAAACACCAAAGAAAGTGTTTTCTAAAAAACGCATTGAACCAGGAATTGTCTGATACATGTTTTCTGCATCGAACCCGGAATTGTCTGATGCATTTTTTCTGATGCATTGTCTGATGAACCAGGAATAGTTTTGTCTGTGAATTGTCTGATGCATTTTTTCCAGTTTTCCAGAGGCAATTTACAGAAAATTTAATTTTCTGATGCATTTTTATTAAAGCAATTTAATCGGAAAAAAAAATTTCCGAGCTGACCCCCAGCCAGGGGCTCTGCCCCTTGGACCCCGCCAGGGGCTGCCGCCCCTAGGACCCTGCTACCAGGGGCGCTGCCCTCGGACCCCCACCAAGATCGTAAAACGCAATGACTAAATCAAAATCCCAGATAGTAAAAATGAAATTAAAGAATTTCTTACATGGATCGAAGCCGATTTCTTCAACGATTGACGAGTTTTGAATGATTGAAACACTTATTAGCGATCGAATCAAACGGATCGAGTGATTATCTTCAAAATCACCGGAAAAAACGAGATTTTGTATGAAATTAAACTGGGTTTTCTACAAAAAAAGCTGAAGAACACGTTGATCGGGTGTTTGAATCATTGATTGGTGACGAAAATCGCACTATAATGTAGTGATTATTGAGATAGAAAGTGAAGAAATGGTTGAAGATAGTGGATTTTGAAAATGATGGGTTTTGATGTTACTGGGAAGAAGAAAGAAGAAGAAAATGATAAGATTGACTAAAATACCCTTCCTCTTTATTTTAAATTTTGCCACATATCCTAATCCTATTGCTTCCTATCCTTCTTAGCCAAAATAAACTTCTTATTTGATCCTCACCCTATATTTAAAAACGTGTACCATAATAATATTCTTATTCTTAGATTTTGATGATAGATTGTGATCATATACAATGTATGCTTCACATCTTGCTATATTATATTGCAACTACACAACACATCTTATGGCAAGTCCTAATCATACTTTATTGTGAATTATCTCCTTTAGATATGCTTTAGTTGCAGCAGGTGAATGGGTTTCAAGTTTGATTATTATGATCATATTTGTTAGGTTATTATAATTCATAAATAAAGGACAATAAAAGAATCTAAATAGAGTAAAGTCCTATTTGAGTCCTTGTGGTTTGTGCAGTTTAACCATTTGAATCCAAAAATCAAAACTGTCTTGATTTGAGTCCCTGTGGTTTCTAATTTTAACCATTTGAATCCAAAATTAAACAACATCCAAATCAGAAACATTTAGTTTTTGGATTCAAATGGTTAAAATTAGAGACCACATGGACTCAAATGGTTAAAATTAGAGACCACAGGGACTCAAATCAAGACAGTTTTGGATTTTGGATTCAAATTGTTAAACTGCACAAACCATAGGGACTCAAATAGGACTTTACTCAATAATCTAATATAAAGAAAAATAATCACAATCATGAATACAGAATAAAAACATATTTAAAAAACAATAAAAAATGTTTCATCGGAAGATTTTGATAATAACGTTTTTGGACTTCATTATACGAATCTCTTTAAAAAAAGGGGGGGGGGTCAGGGGTAGGAATTTAATGATTTTTTAACTGCCAACAAATGGCTATTCGGGATAATTCAATTGCAAAAGACGATCACATACGTTTGCGATCTCAGACAACGTTAGGCAGCCCAAGGCCACCATCTTCAGTTCCGGAGAAGACCCGTCGCCCGAAGGCCTACTTCGATAAAATCCGGTTGAGATTGGATTCGAACTTGAGACCTACAACCTTTTTTTTGAACGACTAAACTTACATAACATGGGGATTAAACCCATAACCTCCTACAATCCTACACCTTATCTAACTCATCAACATCATTAGGCTATTCCCAATACATAAGACTTATGGCCTTCAACCTTAAATTTTCGCTTCCCTTCTGATATAAGTTGTGTTATAGCTAATTTGTATTTAATGATGTCTTTGGGTTGTTGTGTAATTTGTGTGAATACTATAATTAGGTTGGTGAGAATCTCTGAGATGAGACTTGTTATTTTTTTAAACATTTGATAACATGTTGTGATTGAAAGGATTTTAAGGATCGTGTTTAGTTGACCTATAACAGGATAACAATGAGATGGGCTTGGGACAAATATTTGTAATCTAGTACCATGTATTATACTCCTATAAATAAAAATATGAGTAAGTTTTATTTTTGCTCAAGAGACACCATAGCTTCCAAAGCATGCCACTAATCTACCGGATGAAATAACAAGTTTTGTAAAACACGAAGTCTCTTTGGAAAAATAAAATGATGAAATATAAGATTCTCAACACAAGGACAAAAACAATTGTTTATTTTAAAAATAAAAAGAAATTGTATAGGAACTAGTTGGATTTCCGCGCTTCGCGGCGCTCTTTCGGCCGGCATCGACTCGGTTTATTAAACTATAGGTATGATACATGTACTCGGTATAACTACCAATAGAGATACGCCCGAAAATATATCGACACGTGTTTTACATTGATCGAAAACTATAGAAACAAATGCCGCATGTTATTCGGGCGGGCATTGGTTCGGTCAGTATAACTCGCTACAGCATAAGGTATTACACTACTAAAAAATTTCTATTACCAATACAACTATATTCAAAATTTATTAAACATTATTTTCTATTACTAAAAAAGAAAAGGGTAAATAGCTCACTTCAAAAAATCTAAACCACAATGCAACTTTAATTACATGAATGTTTGTGCTTTGATCATTTGTACATTATTATTCACAACTGGTTTTGAGTAAACTTTATGTCTATACATATATAAAAATAAACATGTCACAATGACATACATCGAATTTTATTAAACATCGTATATTAATAGTTATAAAAGGAATATAATATACTTTAAAACTAATCATGATATCAAAATATTATAAAAATATTAAAGAATAGTAAAAAAGCCACACCTACATATGATATTTATATAATGAAAGTTTAGTTGTTAATGTCATTTTAGTAAATAATAAGTTTTTTTTACAATATTAATTAACACGTGCAAACAATGCAATTCAAATTGTACATTAGCTTTGATTATTTGTATTTTACTGTGCATGTTCCTTGTAAATGTAGGGTATAAGAATATGCTTAAAAGTAAATAAATTTCTATGTTTTTGTGGGTTTGGGTTCTTTGCCTAAAGGAGCTTTATATATACAGGGAAAAAGAGTAAAATGAGAATCACCTTAAGTTGTGAGAACCATGAAAACTAAGCCTTCCAAAAGGTTTTTCTAAAAAACAAAATTCCCTAAAATCTTAAAAAAAATCACTTGTTTCAGCAAAAAAAAGTAAAAAAATAAAAAAGTGTCGCATTCAAAAATTTACATCAGGTGTAAAAAAAAAATCATCAACGTAACAAAATAATTATAAAGGCATGTCTAGATTATTTTAGGAATGTTCATTTAAGCCGCCAAATCACAATATCATGTCTAAAGATGCTACAAGACTTTTGTCTAAACCAATTATAAATATACGTCAAACTTAGAGCGATGCGTCTAAAGTCTTCACGCTTGACGCATCATAAGCAACTCATGTGATTACAATAGGTAGCCTAGAATATTTAAAGAGGCACTTGTAAGTATACAAATATATTTACTACCGTCTAAAATACATGTGTCACATCATGGGTCCTTCGTAAGTAGAGGTGCACAAACCGGTTAATTTTAATAACCGGTTCGGTTAACCAGTTATACTGGTTAATTTGACTTTTTGACTTTAACCGGTTAATGCTTTAACCGGTTCGGTTAATTAACCGGTTATTTTCGGTTATTAACCGGTTTTTTTGCCTTTTTTTTGTATTTTTCGGTTAAAAAACCGGTTAATAACTGGTTATTATACTAAACACTTATAACCGGTTACTAACCTACGGTTAAATAACCTATTGAACCGGTTATTCCTAAATCGGTTATTAACCGGTTACGGTTTCGGTTAATAACCGGTTACGGTTAATTAACCGGTTATTTTGTGCACCTCTATTCGTAAGTCCTTCATAAGTCTCGCGCACAAAAACTACCTTGTACAATAAAAATTATTTTTTAAAGACGAGAAGTGAATTAAATGGTTGATAATTAAGATAAATCAATGTTTAAGATGAGGCGATACAATTTTGCTATTAATTGGCCGTGAGTTTAGTTATGATTGCTGAAGGGTGTGGGGTTCATGGTTGGAACATGATTCGTCACGTAGAAATTTTAATATAAGGCTACACCCCCTCCCATCTCCTTGATTGATAGTGGTTGGCGTGGATTAAACCACGATTATCACGACCCTCCATTTGATGACTTTGAGAAAAAAATAAATTAAAATAATAAAGGTGATAGTGGTTTGGTTATCACCATACCTTTATGGTAGTAGTTTTGAATGATGAATTAGAGATGATGACATGACACCCTTTTTTTTAATGACAGTAACATGGCACCTATATGGAGGGTCTTGTGTGACTCGCTTAAGAGGGCAAAAAAAAAGTCAAAGCTTGGTTTTCTTTTGGGTTGTGTTAAATATACCCAAAAGTCAATGTTTTTTTACTTTTTTTCCTACAAGTCAACTTTTCAAGTTTCCATAAACATATTTTTGTACTAAAATTCAAGTTCCCATAAACATATTTTTATACTAAATTGATTTAATCATTACTAAGACTGTCGGGTATGGGGCTTGGGTTGGGGCGTGGGTTGGCTGAAAACGCCCAAGCCGTCACCCCGGGTGGGCTTGGGTTGGGGCGTGGCCCAAGGGGCGGGAGTTTGAAGCCGGGCGTGGGGCGGGCTAGCGATCCTATGTGGCGGACTCCTATTCGCTTTGTTGGGCATGTCATAGCGGGGTGTTTAAATTTTAAAATGTAACCGTTTGGCCAAGCCAAGCGGTCACCCCAACCCAACAGTCAACATCCACTATAAATATAACCCCAACCCCACCGGCTACCCCAACCCAAACAATCTTGTTGGTTGTCCATCGCTACTCCAACCAAAACCCACTTGATCGAACCCGCTACCCCAACTCACTTGACTGATTGCCTCTTGGACACACGAAGAAGAGCTAGCTCTCGTCACGAGCGTCGTTGACGCAATGAAGGGGCGACAACCCGGTCAACCGCGATATTGGCCGGAAGCCTTTGCAAGCTACCGACATAACGTCGGACACGACCGACACAACTTAAACGCGTGCCAACATAAATGGCGCGAGCTACGGCCAAAGCTTGATCCTTTCAAAGCCTACTACGAAGCCGTTCCGAGCAATGAGTTAAGCCACGAGGACCGGGTGGCGGTGGCGAACATTGAGTTTCGGGGAAAGGAGCGAAAGGCGTTCGACAAGCTCGCGCTTTTTGAAATTTACCTAACGCTCTAGGTTTTTTTTTATTTTGTAATTTTTAGGAATTATGTAATTTTTAAGAATTTAATAAAATTTTAGGCTTTTTTTTTAAATGTTGTGTGTATTTTTTTAATTTTTTGTATTTTTTTAATAACCTGCCAAGCCACACGGTGCACCCACGCCCCGCCATACCCCACGGACACGTCACTCACCGGTGAGGAGGCTCGAACTCCACGTGTCAACTCATGCCCCCAACCCAAGCTCCACCATACCCCCACGGTCTAAATCATTACTAAATTTGACTTTTGAGTATATTAATCTTTATCTTGGGTGTATTATATATCACACCCCTACATTAAACCAATTACAAAAGTGCATCTATAATACATTAAACCAATTACAAAAGTGCATCTAATGTGTAACAGACAGTGCGTCCAAATTGTCTAGCTTTGATGCATGAACAATCTATGTAATTACAATGGTGCCTCTAAACTATTAGAACATTTTGCTTCTAAAACCAGCAACCTTTAAATTTACGAACACATATTCTCTCATCCTAAAATGCATGTCAGATCCTAAATATTTATATGGCTTCACTTAAGATGCAAAATTCACTTTTTACAGTAAACCAACCTATATATACATCATATATTCTAAAACAAAACAAAAAAAAATAGCATCATCAAACCATTAAGAAAACACAAACACGGTAAGGAAAACACACATCTGGTTGTGTGCCGCATATGTAGAACACACACGGCAACACAACTTATTGTACCATTGCCATTATCACAGCCACCTCACAAACAAGTCTTGTTTTTAATATAGAGACGATTAACTTCACTCACTGGGTTCACTCACTCAACTCGGTTGCTCAAATTATAACCGGGAAATCGTCCATCATCCAAAGATTATTCAGCTCGCCACCAAATCCACCAAACTGAGTAAGCTCATGATCAAGTCCTAAGAAGGTCTCGAGGTTCGATATCTGCTCCTTGAACTCATAATCATCAGCCACATTGACAATGTTCGAGTAGTAAGATTGGTTTTGGAACTGATCATAGTTCAGCAACTCTGGTGGCGATGGTGGTTCGTGCACAGTTGACTGAGTTGACTCAGTAGGGGTCTGGACACACAGTTTCTTGGCAGGTGGTGAATCAAAGTTGAGCTTAGCCTTATCCCCTCGGATACGCTTGGCTGCTTCGTCATAGGCTTGAGCCGCTTCTTCAGGCGTGTTAAATGTGCCAAGCCAGACTCGAACACCCTTCTGTGGGTCTCGGATCTCGGCTGCCCATTTGCCCCATGGCCGCTGCCTGATCCCTCTGAACTTGTTCTTTCGGGGTTTCGCCTTTTTCAAGCTCGGCTTCAGAGATTTTTCATTTGGCTCTGCAATTTCATATCATCTCTGGTGAGGTTAAATGTACCCCTATGATATAAAGTAGAGCAGGGTACGTATAGCACAACTAGGGGTGCAAATGAGCCGAGCTACTCGAGCTCGGCTCGAAAAAAAGCTCGAACGAGCCGAGCTTAAACGAGCTCGAGCTCGAGCCCGAACATAAAAACAAGCTCATTTAGTAAACAAGCCCGAACTCGAGCTTCGCATATCGAGCTCGAGCCGGCTCGCGAGCCTAAACGAGCTTTCTGTTAATATATTTTTTATTAATATATTAAACATATATTTATATAATAATAATTACCATTTATATAAATATAAAAAAATAACTAAATTATATGTATAATAATAATTATAATTAATATAAATTAATTAATAAATACTAAATGAGTCGAGCCCGAGCTTGAAAAATTACCTTCTAGCCGAGCTCGAGCTTTAGAAATAAAGCTCGAATCGAGCCGAGCTTGAGCTTTCATATGTTAAAGGAGTTCGAGCTCGAGCTCGAACCCTGGTCGAGCTCGGGCTCGACTCGGCTCGTTTGCACCCCTAAGCACAAGTACCGTAAATAAAATTGTTATAAGTTTAGTAAAAATAAAGAAAATGTGAAAATGATGATTTTTATAAAAAAATTTAGGAATGGTTTGTGATCGTGGTCGATGACAATAATAAATTATTTTAATCATTAAAACAACAATAAAAATAAGAACAAATAAGATAGATATTTCAAATTTTAATCATTGAAACAATTTTTTTTTTTGAACGGCGATATTTCTACAACAGGCGATAGAGATCGCACCTACCCTATAACTCGGGTAGGCCCCTCCGCCCCACTCCGGCATCCAAGGCTATGTTGTCTTAACCGGGCCCACGCTTGGTGCGTCAGAGTTTGGCTAAGGCGTTCCCCGAGAAAATTTCCAGCCCACTGCCCACCCGATTAACCGGGAGCGTGTAGTTGCACCCTCCACAAGAGTCGGGGACTCTCTGGAGTAAATGCACTGTAATAGAAAACTCGGGGTGGCTCCCGGGTTTCGAACCAACTGGCCCTCCACCCGTTCATTGCCATTCCCCCAAATGTGATGGGAGTGGGGATCGAACTTGGCCATCCTAGGAAAACCAAATCCTTTCCACCACTCCACCACAAGTGGAGGATAATCATTGAAACAATTAATTGGATCGTGTATCAAGTTGGTATACATTCAATGTCAAATCCTGATTTAATGATTTTAAATTGCAAATTGCAGCTTTTAAATAAATTACAATAATTAATAAATAATTACATGCATGTGCTATAAATGAAAATCAAATTATTTAGAATTTCAATGATGCATAGTAGGCATTTTGGAACTCATGAATGTACAAAATCATCTGAATTTTCTTAAACTATTCCAATATTTTAATTTTATTTACGAATTAAATAAATAATTACATGGTCTTTGCTAGGCTGTTTCTGTTTTTTTATCAGATCTGACCATTTAAAAAAATTAAATGGTGCCAAATAACTTTTCCAGTAAACACAAATTAAGAGGTGATAATCACTTCTTTTTAAGAATATTTGTAACATAACTGAAAATATGTGATAATCACTTGTTATTTTTTATAAAAGTTAATTTTGTCCATAAATCATAAAAACAAATCTACAAATAATCACATGTGATAACATGTTTTTTAACAACCCGTTTTTTCGATATAAATTAAGCCCCATTAATCATCAATTTCATTTATTTCCTTTTTATTTCTTAAAAATCGCATCACGTTTATAACATCAAAATTCCATTTTGGAGCACAAATTCCTAAATTAGACGAATATATTACAAATAATAATAATAATAATAAAAAAAAACTTGTAACTAGTCCAAAATTCGATAATCAAATGGTTCACACATCAGTAAATAAATTTAAAAAAAAATCGGAATTCAAGTTTCAAATTTCATAAAGTGTAACTTTACTTTATTCTGAAGCAAATTTAATTAACAAAAATATAAAAATAGAATAAAATTCAAAACTAAGCAATAACCGCAGAAAATATCGATGCAAAAGTACAACTGAACAGTTAATTTAAAGACAGTTGTGTCTAAGGTTCGTTTTTCTATATCAATTTTTAATATAATTTTAGCCGTAAAAAAATGAAGGACAATTGTATCCGTATTTTATCATATTAATTTTCAAAAAGAGATCAAAGCAAGCAATATAGAATTGATACCTTTGTTGGTGAATTTGTTGGAGACTGCAGTAGTTTTGCTCTTGTTAGCGGTGGAACGGAGGTTTTGTGGTTTGAAATCCCAACCGAAGAGATCGTCGGTGTCGAATTCGGACCAGAGGTCGTTGGATGTCAGCTTACGGCGACGGTTGAAGACCTGATCGTCGTCGGAGATGACTGCACCACCGCACATTTTTGGTGTTAGTAGAGAGAGAGAGAAATGGTGAAATGCAAGAGGGTTGATCAATGATCAAGTTGTACATTTATAGCGGACGGTTATAACTAGTAATGAGGGAAAAAGACAAGCAATAATGTTACTTTTCGTGCATGGATTATAGCCTAGTGGTATCTTGAGGTAGCAATAAGACTTTAGGACTAATAGGTCTTGAGTTCGATTTCTATAAGGGGTGTTTTCTCATATTTATTGTGTTTCCTCCTGAATTGGTGTATAGGCATATAAACAGGTGGTTCCGTTAGGAGCACGATGATACTCCAGTGGTCCGTCAGTGATCCAAATTTACCGTTCAAAAAAAATATTACTTTTCATGTAACAAATACTTTTCTAACAATAATATATAACTTGATGAGTTAAAAGTTTGATACGTTTGGTTTTCTGGCGCCATTGACCTACTTAGTCGAGTTTAAAAAGTCATGCATAGTAATGTTATGATTCCGAGATCTATGGACATAATTTTTAAAAGACTTATTTTGTTATTCAATAAAGGTTGCGGCGCAAGTTGTTGCCTGTTTATCATCCATCTCGATGTAAATTGAAATATTTGAGTCTAATTTTAAAGAATTTTTTATGTCATTTTTATTCAAGAATAATAATTGTGTATATCCTTATCATTTACATCTAATTATGTATTACAGGATCAAAACAAAAAAGTTTGGTTAATAATAAATAAAGTTAACTCGTACGTCTGTTTTTTTTTTCCTTCTAATAAAATGATTAAAATTTGTGTTTACACACTGTTTTTTTCCTTCTAATAAAATGATTAAAATTTGTGTTTACACAAACTAAACAAAGGTGGTAGGTGCAACTAGGGCCGTTCAAATAGCTCGCCGCTTGTTTTGAAATTGCTCGGAAAATACTCGTTCGATTTGACGCTCGGTTGTAAATTAGCCGCTCTGCTCGGTTCTGTTTGTAAACGAGCCAGCAAAGATCCGCTCGGTTCGGCTCGAATTATTATTTTAATTAGTATATATATACATATACATATATAAACATGTATATACACATATATATATACACACTTACACATACATATATATATATATATATACTTAGATATAAATTAAATTTATAGTTTTATGTTGTACTACTCTATTAGATTTTGGTCTACTATATACAAATTTACAACTATATCTATATGTACTAGTCTAACCACGCCAATAAAAAAATCAATATCAAAACTAGAAGTTAAACCCTAAACCGATAAATGACAGTCTGTTAATCGCCTCAATGTTTCATGTCGTTACCTTAAGTCGATCGTCTCCTGCTCTCAACGTAATTGTTCGTGCAATATAATCATCGTCTCGTCGGCCACAACATTGTTATTATTAAGAAAAATATTATGCCATGAAATGTGCATGATTTTAAAGGCATAAAAACTTGAGACCCAACATTGTCACTATCTCTCTTAGCAAATTTAAAATCGAGCGATACGGTTGTCCAAATCACTCGAACTTCGCTTGATGCTCGCTCGGAATTTTTACTGCTCGAAAAAATGCTCGCTTGATTTGAGGCTCAGTTTTAAATAGGGGTGAGCAAAAGGAAAAAACCCGACCCCACCCGACCATTACCTGACCCGACCCGAGAACCGATCAAACATAAATTACAGAACCGATTCACTACCCTAAATATAGGGTCGGTTCCGGTCCATAGATCCAAGTTGGGTTTCACCATGAAAAGAACCGAGAACCGACCCGGCCCGATTTTATATGAAAAATTGGAACCGATCTAAATACCTAGGTACTTGGGTTCGGGTTGGGTATATTTTCGGTTCGGTTCTCTTTTATTTTGGGTCCGGACCTAAACTTGCTCACCCCTAGTTTTAAATGAGTTGCTCTGCTCGGTTCGGTTTGTAAACGAGCCAAGCAAGAGCAAATGTCTGCTCGGTTCGGCTTGGCTCGTGAACAGCCTTAGGTGCCACAAGCGTGATTTTTCGAGATTTTCATATTATTGTTAAATTGAGAAAATGGAAGTAATACTTTTTTAGAAGGAACATAGTTCTGTGTTTTATTACTGGGATCTTGAATCAATTTTTATGATGCGATTGTGTTGCGTATCAGTGTTCGGTTTTTATTGGGTCGTATTATTGGCACACTTTGGGGGATTAAATCGACACCCTCAATACGCATCGTATAGGCCTATACGATGCGTATTGAGGTGGTTCAAACTTCTATGTCTTTCAAAGGCTGACAATGTCCCCTTACCAAAAAGTAATACGCATCGTATAGACCTATACGATGCATATTGAGGGTGTCGATTTAATTTTTTAATTTTGCAAGGTAGCTTCCTGTCACGCGGTAGCTTTCCGTCACGCGAACGAAGAAGCAACACTTTGGACATTTATCGGTCTTCAAACATCTAGGAAACATTATTTGAGAATACACATGGATTTATCAAAGCTGTAGAATGAGATCCTCCACTGTTGGGTTATCATCTTTCAACCCCATTTTCCCTAAATTTATCGATTCTGTTTTTCAACAGGGATGTAATGCAATGATTCCTCTCAATTGAATAGACAGACACTTGCTTCATATGTCACACCCCGTTATTTCCACGTATTACCGGTGGGCCCGGTGGGGGAGTATCGTGACGTAGTTGATATCATTATAGTCAAACAACACAATATTTAAATGCACAGCGGAAGCAAAAGATAGTTTCATTTCAACCGAATAAAATTGTAATATCATGTATCACAAAATAGTTGAAAATAATCCACAGGTGGATCAAATAAAAAAGAAACATTGTTCAACAGACTGAAATGCATCCAAGCTTGCGAGACTCATACTGATGCTAAGGAGAAAGCCAGCCTATTTCGAGTAGTACCTGCACTTAATCTTTTTGGGAAAATACGTCAGTTTACACTGGTAAATACAATCAACTGACTCATTTTGAAAGGTTTAGAAAATTGATTTAAATGCACGAGGCACAAACATTTTTATAACTTGGGACAATTATTTGAATATAATACTTGTAAACGAATTACATGTTTCTTATGCGTTCAGTAGCCCGGTTCGTGCCGGGTTAAAGATCAATAGACGCACCACATTATTTAGTTTGGCACTGACGGGTGTACGCCTACACCCCGTGCTTAGGTCGTGGCCATTTCGTAAAATGATGCCAAGGATATCCGGGACATGGTCATTAACCCCCCAAAGGCGTTTAAGCAACAAAACATATTTTTAAACGGGTCATCTCGATAATACTTAACCACCAATCGATTAAGGTCGAATGCCCGACCAAGCGGTATCTTAGATACCGTACCCCAAGCCCGTATAAGGGAAAATAAGTTAAAAGTATTTACCTGAGCAAAGTATAATCACAATTAGCAAGTGCAGATAGCTTTTACCGGGTCTCCTATTCTGGAACGAAGGTTTATAATAACCTATTAGAATCCTAACGGGTCTTTAGTTAAGCCTAAGCTTAGACCGGTTAGTTTTTAAAGGAAGGTACGGCTCGAACGCATGATTAAGCGAAGACCGGAATAGAATGTGATTTAGACCCGAAAAGTTTGAAGACTTGTATAATATGGGTATACTAAACACATTCTGGATTTTGAGATAAAAATGATAAGGTTTGACCCGTTTCGGCTAATTTATGCAAACTAGTTACATAAACCGAACCGAACGCGAATAACGCATAACGGGTACCCGAAAGAGTCACGAACAGGTTTCCTAAGTTAATATGCCTTAAATATGTTGTGATATCAGTAGGATATCTTCCATTATGCCCAAAACGAGTTTAATCTCAATTTAAGCCCCGTAGGGGTATTTTGGCCATTTTAAAGATTATAAAAGAGATAAATTATAATTTTGTGATTTGGGTCTGACATAATCAGTAAAACAACTTAATTTAATAGGTTACATCAGTTGGTAATAAGTCTTATATGACAAAATGGTTTTATACCTATACTATGTGTTTAATACGCGTAAAAAGCCATTTTAAGCGATTTCCGGGTTAAACAGGAAATCTGAGTTTTCTGATCAGGTAATAAAGTTCAAAATACTTTATTTATCATATAAAGTCAGTGGCAAAAGATTTGGTATCAATATGTCATGTGAAACTCATTTTATAAACGAAAAGGGTAATATCGGTAATAACCGAATCAAGGCAATAACCTTAGGTTATGATCAGTTTAAAAATAATTAAAAATCTTCAAAAATCCCAAAATATTATATTACATCAGTGGGTAAAAGGTTTGGTGTAAAAATTTGGGTTTTGATAGGCTTTATGCTAATTGCGCCGTTTAATTAATAAAAAGCTTCTTAAGTGCGCGATTGAGCATAACTCCTAATCTATACCTCCAACTGATATGAAATTTTAGGGACATGTTTATAAATCAGCAAAAAAGATTATTGTCCTTTCATATTTCCAAAATTCTCGTTTTATGGTCAAAAGGGCATATTGGTCAACATTAGGCATTTAACGGAAACGTCGGACAATCAACGAGTCGAGTAGTATAATCGCAGAGGGTTATACTATCGTACAAGCTGGTCCTAATGAAGCTCTAAGGCATTTCTAAATCACGCTAATGTGGTTCAGAACTGAAAGTCAAGGCAATGGTCAAACTATGCGACTTTCGGTTCCGAACCGGTCCTAAACTGACAATTGTCGGATCAAACTAGCTTAGACTAGTTCTTTTACTTATTACCAAGTTATATGAGTGATAAAATAGGTTACACGTCTTCTACATTGTTAATTATGCGTTAATTCGAAAATTAAGGTTATGTTGACTTTTTATCATAAACTTTAACCAGACAAATGATCTAGTTAGAGCGGGAATCAGAGGGTGCCCTTTTAAGGGTTTAATGCCCACATAATTGCCAACTTATAACTACCTTTACTTTGACTAATCGCTGGACCATTAGCGATTAATCTCTAAGTCAAACCTTAATTACGACGGTTTGACTTTAAGCTAATTAACTAAGTAAAACAAGATTAAGGAAGGTTAAGGATACTTACCAAGGTCCTATGCACGACTAGGGATGCTTAGAGAGTGGCCTTGAGCTCCAGAAATCTTCAGGAGTGAAGTTTGGAATGAATGATCAAAGTTCCCACAATGTGGGTCTTTATATAGTGTTCTTGATTGCTTGTGATCATGACAAACAACTCTAGGACTGATCCCTGATCAATAACAAGTGTCCCTAGTGCCTAAGAACTAGTTTATGTTGCACATGGGGGTGAAAAACGGCAATGTAAGTCGGTTAAACTCGTTAACATGCTGCTGTTACGTTTTCTGTTACTGGGGCCGCCTTACGGACCGTAAGCGGAGGGTCTTGCGGTCCGTAAGAGCCTATTACGGACCGTAAGACCAGGTCCTTGCGGTCCGTAAGCCTTTACCAGAAGGCAAATTTTTGTAACCTTTCAAGCTTTGAAAGGGCAACTTAGGCATTACGATTTTGGGGATTGAATTATCAGTATGGGCCACTTGAGCATGCCTTGAACAGTTTAGACCACCTTGATATGTTTTAAAGTTTCCTTGGATTCTTTTAAAATGGCCATAACCGTATGTTTGTCAATCATATTCTCATAGGGTCCTTTTATTGTGCAAATTTGAATTATTCATTACCAAAATGATCGGACTTGAATATATCAGATGTTTATAATATAGATTTGGGTCTTGGGATTTATAACGAGGTCGTTCAGAGGTATAAATTAACATGTCGACATTTTTAAATCATGCCATACATCTTTTAATTCGATCCGGGTTCCTGACACGTTTATCTACCATGACACGTGTCTGTATTTTATTGGACGTGAATTTTCGAGGTGTTACATCATAGGACTCACTTGAATCGTCTCGGATGTAATAACAGTACGTTTAGCATTCGTGCCTGCTTGAATTGCAGAAAGCAAAGGATAACGAAGATGAACATTGTATTTATCACGAAAGTACTGAACAACCGAGATAACAGCTCCGGTTTCATCAGCTGCATTTGGAACAGGAGAGTTAAAAAAACTGCAATTGGAATTGATCTTGGAACAACATACTCTTGTTACCATATGACACATGATAAAAACGCTTCTCTAGACAATCTGGGATTATGTTCCGCAAATGGGGAACCACATATTTGCTTCAAGATTTACATCTAATGTCCAAGTTTGATCATATTTGACTTCATCTGCGGCAGTCCAATGACTTTCTTCCACGTGTCTGCACCATGATCTTCATATTCTTGTTTCAATACCAACTCATATTTAGTAGTGTTTGTTTGAGAACCTGATTCAGATACACATCGGTTCTCCAATTCCAGATCAGCAAGCAAATACACAACGGTTCTCCGATTCCAGATCAGTAATGTAAGGAGAAACGTTGAGATAACGGACATCCATCAAGCTCAAAAAGAAAACTTGTGTTTCCCATAGTCACAAACGATTGCGGTGTGTATTTCGCATAGCCACCGTTTTCGTAGTAAAAAACGGTTGCGGTTTGCAGATTCAATCTTCATTGCTTCATTAAAATTAACAAGGCGGTCTCTTTTCACCGTGAACTTCATATTCTCGGTTCAATACAGAAACCACTAGCAGAAGAATCCGACACGTCTTCATGTTACGGAGAATGTTCTCGAAATTGAAGGAAAAGGAAAAATGGTTGCTGAAGTTTCGTCTTTTATGATGATCCGAAACATTCCGAATAACTACACAAAGATTTGTTGCGTACTGATTATTGAAAAGATTTGTTGAAATCGAAGAAAAGAGTAAAAAAGATGAATTGAGGCGTGCATTGTTTAAATCTGAATCAGTTGGTATGTGTTCATATCAGCGTTGTTTATCACCCTGTGTGAGCATTGAAAGCCCGATAAACAGTCTTGCAATTATATCGTGTTAAGATGTTTCTAACTAAACCCTTGAATCCCAATGCTTCTCTAAAAATATTTGTTTCTTTTGCTAGTGTTTCCCATAGTTACAAACGATTTCGGTTTGTATTTCGCATAGCCACCGTTTCCGTAGTAAAAAACGGTTGCGGTTTGCATGAAAATATGCTAAAATAAGCTAAAATACGATAAAATACGATAAAATACATGAAAATATGCTAAAATACGCTGCAATATGTTAATATACGTCATATTACGAAAAAATACATGAAAATACATTAAAATACGCCGAAATACGTAAAAATACCCAAAAATAGGTTAAAATAAGCTAAAATACGTTAGAATACGCTCAAATACGTCAAAAATACTATTAAATACGCAACAATATGTTAGAATACGTCAAAATACACAAAAATACGTCAAAATAAGCGACTAACGATATTTCCTCACACGTACACATATAACACGACACTTTGGACTACAAGTGGATTTCAAACAAAACTGTACGTAATCATAGAATACGATATTCGCACGCAACCGAACGACACCGAAATGACTTATGTTGAAGGTATACGTCATAAAACGACAAAATATGCGAAAGTTCGGCAAAAAACGACACGTATACGCGTCGAACCGAGGGAAACACGTTAAAACTAAATTTGAAATAATGTCATATACGATCGTATAGGCCTAGGTCGTATCGTATATCAGCTTAATACGCATCGTATAGGCCTATACGATGTGTATTAAACTTTCAATTTTCTCAAAAATACCCCTGAATTTATTAGAAAAACAGGGGTATTTCAGTAAATTCATCGATTAATACGCATCGTATAGGCCTATACGATGCGTATTGAACTATAAATTTCTCAAAAATGTGTTTCAAATCAAGGGTTCCATCATTACAACCACTTGTTTTCAACGGGGATGTAATGCAATGATTCCTCTCAATTGAATAGACAGGCACTTGCTTCATAGGACTCACTTGAATCGTCTTGGAAGTACTGAACAACAGAAATAACAGCTTTGGTTTCATCAGCTACATTGTTTACCGTGGAATGCATCCTTATTTTTGTAAATCGCACAAACAAGCATGCCTTGAACGAGTCTAGAACACTCGTAATCCTCAACCGGCTTTGAAACCGGACGGAATCTATTAAGAAATTTTTCGACACAGACATGCATCAGGAAAGAAGCATATAATGATTCCTCTCAATTGAATAGATAGACACTTGCTTCATAGGACTCACTTGAATCGTCTCGGAAGTACTGAACAACCGAAATAACAGCTTCGGTTTCATCAGCTGCACCGTTTACCGTGGAATGCATCCTTATTTTTGTAAATCGCACAAACAAGCATGCCTTGAACGAGTCTAGAACACTCGTAATCCTCAACCGGCTTTGAAACCGGACGGAATCTATTAAGAAACTGTTCGACAAAGACATGCATCGGGAAAGAAGCATATAAAGAACCTTCAAAAGTTAGACATATTTTATTAGCTATTATACCTCGTTTAATAGCAAGATAAGAAGGATGAGATATCGGCTTTTAGCTCGAAGAAGTATCTCTCGATCAGGTGTTCCAATAGATTCCCCCTGTTATCAATGTCCTGTTAATTGTTTCAGATGACATGCTTGGTAACAAAGACAAACTGATAATGTTAGGTGTTCGAATAGATTCTCTCTTTTAACAATGTCCTGTTAATTGTTTCAGATCACATGCTTGGTAACAAAGAGGAACACTTTCTTCTGTTTTATTTTTTTCTACTTTTAGAAAGGTTTGACCACCTCACGACTGTAATAAAACGGAACATAATCCCAGATTGTCTAGAGAAGCGCTTTTATCATGTGTCATATGTTGGACGGAATATATGGATGGAAAGCACACATGGTTTGTTTGTTTGTTTTTTTTTTTTTTTTTTTTTTATAATTTTAAAGATGATTTAGAGAAACAGAGAATACGTTACGAGATTCTTCGAGAATTAGAAAAGGAGAAAATACGGAACGACAAAGGGTGCTGGTCTTTTCTCCCACATGTGATCCAGAGGTCGGTCTCGGGTGGGCATAAGATCCCTGGGCCCTATTGTTGGATCTGTGACTCCATGGAAGATGTGATTAAGGTAAACTTGCCGTATCATGTGTCATAAAACGGAACATAATCCCAGCTTGTCTAAAGAAGCGCTTTTATCATGTGTCATATTAGAGTAGTATGAGTCTGAGTCCATTGTGGTTCGTGAATGTTTCGAATCATCATAGAAGACGTGTCGGGTTTGTATTTCCCATAGCCACCGTTTCTGTAGTAAAAAACGGTTGCGGTTTGCACATTCAATCTTCGTTGCTTCATTATAATTAATAATGCGGTCTCGATTGAAGATGTAATTGCAAGACTGTTTGTCGGCTTCCAATGCTCACACAGGGTGATAAACCACTAGTTTGTTTGTTTGTTTTTTTTTTTTTTTATAATTTTACAGACGATTTAGAGAAACAGAGAATACGTTACGAGATTCTTCGAGAATTAGAAAAGGAGAAAATACGGAACGATAAGGCTGTTGCTCTTTTCTCCCACGTGTGATCCAGAGGTCGGTCTCGGGTGGGCATAAGATCCGTGGGCCCTATTGTCGGATCTGTGACTCTATGGAAGATGTGATTAAGGTAAGTGTGCCGTATCATGTGTCATGTGTCATAAAACGGAACATAATCCCAGATTGTCTAGAGAAGCGCTTTTATCATGTGTGATCCAGAGGTCAGTCTCGGATGAGTTGTGGTTGATTTATAGGAGGAGGTTATGAAACGAATATATGTTTATGCGAATTTAAAGGACAATACTGACAGGGGTGCTGGTCTTTTCTCCCATTATGCAAACTTGAAAAATCTCACCATAACACATTGTAGACTGGTGAGCTTAAATGGTTTTAATATATTTCATCCTGGACTATCTAGTCTAATACTTGATAATGGATATGCTCGTGTCAAGATCTTTATCTATCATGTCATAGACCAACTGCTCGAAATCCCTTTCGTTTCTCGGG
Organism: Helianthus tuberosus; assembly: GCA_030545235.1. NCBI lineage: Eukaryota > Viridiplantae > Streptophyta > Magnoliopsida > Asterales > Asteraceae > Helianthus > Helianthus tuberosus. The sequence goes on along the minus strand of CM060386.1, from coordinate 43,523,800 downwards.
TTCGCATTCGACACAACACAACAAAAAATAAACTTCAAAAAATCAATGCCTTGATACGCATCGTATAGGCCTATACGATGCGTATCAAGCCCGCCGCCAGACATAACATGCACCTGTCAGCCTGCCATGTCTTTTACTTTATTTCAATACGCATTGTATAGGCCTATACGATGCATATTGAATTGAAAAAGTATACGGATAGACAGGGGTAGGGGGTGTGCCATTAGAAAACCCTTTTTATTACCTTTCAGTCGTGTATTTTTAGAATCTTGTTCATTTATTAGTTAATAAATGTGACAAGTGACTTTACCGGTGGCCCATAGGGTTGGTAGGGACCCATTTTTCTAATGGTTCATTTTGTAAAAGGTGGTTTTGTGTAAGGTGAAAACTCAACAGTTTGATAGAAAATAAAGGGTAGAAGCAGAAATCGAAGTGTCCTTTAGCCTCGAATAAACTTCTTAAAGTCCTGAGTTAGTTGATCTGTTCGGAAGACTGAAATCCAACTTGATTATTATTCTGTCAATTTGCTAAGCTTGTTAATTTCATATCAACTCAAATTAATGCCGGAACTATAAACTTTTTAATTTCATATCTCAAATTTTGTCTCACTTTAGGCCCCCTAAAATTGCTTAAACCGTCTTGCCATCATAAATTTATGTATAATAAACAAAGTTGTGTATTGGTTCATATTTATTTAGGCTTCGTTCAACCCCTTCTACTTTCTCAAACACAAAGAAATGACTAATTATGTCAAAACAATTTCAGACATCATTTGATAAGATTGCTATTCATACATTTGTCTTTAAATCAAGGGTTATTGGATTTTAATAATCCTAATTTTCACCAGTTGACCGATAATAATCCTAACTTTAAAAATTCTCTCTAATAATCCCAACTTGTAGAAGTTTGGCCGCCATTGATCATTTTCTAACATAGGTGCACTTAAATCAATTAAAGAGTCTCTAGGTGTAATTGAATATATTGAGAAGACCAAATTCTTATATGTTAGAAAAGGATCAATGGCGGCCAAACTTTAACAAGTTGGGATTATTAGAGGGAATTTTTAAAGTTATGATTATTATCGGCCAACTGGTGAAACTTAGTATTATTAAAATCAAATAACCCTTGAATCAAAGTATACTTTTTATTTTGTCAAACAAGAATGTATTCCACCTTCACTTTTTCATCAAAATAATTCTTTAAAAAGAAAAAAAAATTGATTTTTGAAAAAGGTTCAAGGTTTGAAACTTATCATTTGGTTCAACGTAGAAGATAGGTTAATCACTTTAACCATCTATCGTTATTTAATTTCAATCATACAACAAATAAATAAGGATCATCATTCAAAATACTCGGGAATAAATAACGTACGCTACGTACGAGATGCAGTATCAACATGCGATTTTTTTTTGAACATACAATTTTGGTTTTTTTCAGCAACATACGATTTTTCTAACATGCGAATTTTTTTTAACATGCAATCTTTGGTTATTTTCAGCATGCAAGATTTCCTTTCTGGGGTTTCAACATGTACGATACACTTTTTACTGTTCATTATAAAATTACGTAGCCGCTTTACCCCAAATGACGTGACCCTATAAAGTAGGTCCCCTCCTGCACTTCAATGTAGGTGGGTGACCTTAGAGAGAGCCCCTCAACCACCCGAAAAGCTTCTAGTCTAAGTTATGTCTAGTATATTTTAACCATTTTCTAGATATTGTTACATATCAGAAAGATGGAGTGGCCTTATGCTTTTTTTGGTTGTGGATGATCTGATCCTAGAACCTACAAGTGTATGTAGTTTGCATTCTGCATGTTTAAACCGACTTTTGACACTACCCGACACACGTTTTAATGCGAAGTCAAAATGTTGCAATGAAAGAACAGGCAGTGTCAAATGTTGATTTAAACCTCAAGGACGGAAAACAAACTGTAAACCTCACTGTGAAAGCGCAGGCAGTTGACGAGATTTCAACAATAAACTGGATAAGGTAAAATAAACCGTGTTCTGTTATTTCAATCTCAGCACCCCCGTTAACTCACATTGTAACATGCGTTATGCTACTCAAATACAAAGCAAATTCACGGAAAGCAAAAGATTGTGATGATTGTTTAAAAGCAGTGACAAACGCAAAAACATGAGTCTCATCCAAAATTCACTAAACTTTGCTCCCTATAACGTACAGAAAAACCTCACTCACCAGTGACAAACGACACCACGACGGTTATATCGTCAAGCTTACCACCATGATAACGGAAACCTGCTTCTTGAGCCGCAGTAGAAAATGGTGACTGTCGTTTTCTGTCCAGCGCTTTCACACGTGCCAACTCAGCAATATTTTTCGCCATTACCTCAGGGCTCACCCTTGACCTCACTCCTTGAACCACCAGCGCTGTTACTTCATTGTTATATAAATTATCAAACAACCCATCGGTTCCCGCCACAATCACATCACCCACCTCCACAGGAATCTTAAAAACCTGTTCATCACCCAGCAAAACATTCAAAATAAGTGTTCAACGCTTTGATTAGGCCTGTAAATTAACCGAACAAGGCATGTTTGTGTTCGTTCATTTAACTTTAACCAAACACGAACATATAATCGTACACATTTTTTTGTTCATGTTTGTTTATTAATCGTGTTCGTACGTTTAAAACTTAAACAAACAGTTCACGGACGTAAACGACATAATTTAACAAACACTAAACGAAACAAATGAACATAATCGAAGAAACATAAATGATCATAATTTACTAAACATATACGAACGTAAAGTAATTTTTTATATAAATTAGAGTTTAATTACGATAAATTCCATTGGAAAACCCATTTTTATTACTACAAAGCCCAATTACCAATTAGTTATATTCATATAAGTAGATAGAAAGTTGCTTTTATGTTTAATATTTATATAGAAATAACTACTTATGTATTTAAGTTGAAACGGACATAAACACATATAAATAAACGAACAAAACGTATGTTCATGTCAGTTCGTTTAATTAAATGAACAAAAAAAGTGTGTTCATGTTCGTTCTTTTATTAAATAAGCGAACATAAACGAACTTCCTGCTGAACAAGTTCACGGCCAGTTCATGACCTTCGGTTCGTTTACAGACCTTACTTTGATTAAAGTTTGTATTCAAGAATATACAAGTGAACTTACTTGACCAGAGCTCGGTTGATCGCCTTCATTCCCAGTCGCAAGCTGATACGTAAAATTAAAGTCGTGCTGTTGTACAGGGGAGTGAAATATAGTGCACCCGTCTCTGATCACAACAAACCCGCTATCACCCAAATTGATGGCGTGAAGACCATCGTCTTTTAGAGCGATGATGCAGGCGGTAGACGAGCCTTTGGCTTTTGTGGCTAAGTGGGCTTTAGCCAAGACCCGGGCTGGGTCAATACCGTCTTTCGGTTCATCTTGTATTGCTTTTACGGAATTGGACATTAGTGAACGGGAATATAACCCAGCGTTAATACCAACATCCGCCCAGCCACCAACTCCGTCTGCTACACCGATTACTTGTTCGTCTACACATATAAAGTGCGCATCTTCACCACCGGTTGCTTCCTTATCGGGGTGTGGTAGGTATGAAGATCCTGATAGTAGTTTTAGGGTTTTACCATGCACGCTCTTCCTGTCGTTTCAATTACAAAATAATATGTAATGATTTCACATTTTCACTAGCAGCATCTAATTGCCAAAATGAATTTAGAGTTCACAAGGTAGATATTGTAGGGCGGGTTTATATGTGCGTTTTAAAAAGTGATAATAAGATATAAAACAACATAAATTGGCTACATTGAAATCGAGAGTCAGAGATGATGTTTGGATGTGTTTTTGAAGTGGAAGGTTGTAATATTAAGACACTTAAATGTTTTAGTGTTTCATAGATTCTGATTATTTAAAGGGTAAAATGGTGTTTTTATTCTAGGGGTGTTCAGTATTAGATTCCTATTCGAAAAATTTGAAATTCGACTTGATTCAAATTCGATTATCAAGCTTCAAATTCAGTTTTCAAACATTCGAGTTCAAATCGATTCAAATTTGAGTCAAGTAATCGAATTCAAAACAAATACGAATTTATGATTTTCGATTCAAAACTCAAATTATACATAGTTGTTTTTATATTTATATGTACATTAATATAAATTATATACACACATACACACTCACATATGAGAAAAACCTTCTAAATTTGGGCCAAACTCTAAAAACATTTCTACTTAGTTTGTAGTAGTTTTAACAATAAAAGTATCATTATATATTATCTATGGTGAATTTGAATTAAATCGAATTTATTCGAATTCGAGTTTCAAATACGAATTGGGCATAAATTCGAATCCAATAAATCAAATATAAACCGAATTCAAATCATAAAACGAATTCAAGTAAAAAAAGTTAAAATTCGAAAAATTTGATTCGATTAATTGGAATATTCGTTATTCGATTCATTGAACACCCCAATTTATTCAACCTTGAAAAATCAGTTTGTTGCAACCAGTACGAGACTGATCATCTATTTGAACCCTAACCAACCTGATAATCAAAAGTAGAATCTGTTTATCCAAACTATAAAGCAAATGTATAGCATCCAAACATCCCCCATGGATATACTTTCAAGAATATGTCGGTTAATAAAATCCAATCATCCAAATGATAGTTCATGGAGAACATCGCATACTTAAAAAATGACTTCAGGCTCCCCTTTACCATGCTTTGAAAATTTTCATTTTGACAAAACACAAACATAAACGGGCATGCAAATGTAGATTTAAATATAAATACTATAAAAATCCCAATAAGAAATTCAGAAATATAACAAATAAAGAAACGAGTGCCAGAGATACATACCCATCGACTTCAATAGCAAGACTAGCAATAGGTTCATCATGTGATGATTCTTTAAGTACCCCATCTGAAACGCCACCCTCCGAATAACACATTGAAGAAGAAGTGTTATATCGTCTTCCCAACTGCCCACCAAACGTACTAACGTTGCTCCCCTTGTGCGTAACACCAAATATAAAATACCCATGAACTCCATGGCTCTTATTCGGCTCCTTACTTTTCATACCCAAACTAGCCGCATGAAAACTCCTGTTCCTTTCCACAAAATGACCAGCGGGTCTAGCAAAACTCGACACATTACCACAACTCGAAATAAGATTATCCACAATCAAATCCCCAGACGCAGACACCGAACCCGAAGTAGCCATAGTTCTCGAAAAATAAGCGTTCCGATTATACCCAAAAATACAAGAATGCAACTTTACAACACCTGCAACTTGACAATCTTCCAACAAATTCCCAAACTCGAAATCTGATTTTCGAACAATATCTTTCCCCGGTTTTAGTAACAAACCGTTCCTCGGCTGAACCTGGTTCTTTATTTGCAACTTAATCACTTTCCAAAAGCCGAAACCAAGAGGGATATTAAACTTAGAAAGAGAACCAGTTGGCATTATCTTAAAAGTTTATACCCTGAAACAACTGTTGTGAGATTTAATCATCACAAATAGCTAATATCATCTATTAATCCCTAATTTCTGTCCTCTGTATAACATACAAATTCCTGCAAATTACACAATCACAACAAGACCCCAGTAAATATTTCGCTACCAACATAAAAAAAACATTCAAAAATCAAACAAACTTAAGAACATTCAACAAGTAATAGGTTAAAAATCAGAACTTTACGGCAAAATGGAAACTGGGTATTGTAAAAAACGGAAAGAAATTAACATCTACCTTGAAAGATTATGTATTGATGTAGTGAAGAAAGATGGAGATAGAGATAGAGAGAGAAGAAGAAGAACCTTATCTGTATGTATAGAATTGAGATTGGAACTTGAAGGGTGTAAGTCGAACGGGACAAAGAAAGAAAACCCTAATTTTGGGAATATCCGATAGTGTTGGGGAAATAAACTGCGACTTATTAAGGAAGGGTATGGGAGCTTTGTTTTCAAAGGTGGGTGTAACTTGTATCTACCTGTTTTATAGGAAGGAAGTAAGGGTTGGACCGGTTGGTTGTTTTATAGGAAGGAAGGGTTGGACCGGTTGGTGGGTTTGGTACTCTAGATTGTAAGTGACTTGTAACTATGGGTAAGACTACTCGTTCTAGTTCTGGTGAGCATCAGAATTCATGTAATATTGTTTTATCTGGCGTTGACTGAACGCTTACTAGACATTGGTTAAAGCTACTCCTGAAGCCTGAAGTCTCATGACCCTGTTACGATCCAAGTGAGTAGTGGCTTAAGCAAGTTTTTTGTTTATTTTTATAAAAAATGTAAATAAACAATATAAATTAAAAAGACAAATTTTATAATAAAACATAAAACATAACAAAATAACATCAAGGGTCACGACATAATAGGAAGTATGTTTTAGATAGGAAAGATATGAAATAATCTTGACCATCCATTAAGTAATAAAGGGCTTAGATTAAATGGGTTGGATTGATCACAAGGGGAGGCGCGTGAGTTTTCATTAAGGGTATTATAGTCCATCGAAGTCAATAGTTTCTCTCTCCTCCAAACCTCTCCATTTTTAAAACGTTAATAAATTTTTCATACGACATTATGTTTTCTTCAACGATATCTTCCAGTGCACAGATCTTAGCTAACTCATCGGTAGGTGCCACTGAAGTGACTAGAGTGGCTTCAACCGCAACGACTGAACTAGAACCTCCTTCTGTAGCCACAACTGCATCTGGATGAGATGAACCAGGTTCTCCTTGAGGATCTTCCTTGTAGTGGTCCTTCTTTTACATAACCTCACCGGGTTTGCATCTTTCCTTTCACAAAGTTTACACAATAAAAGCTCTCTGATACTCTCTCTCAAACAGTCTCTCTATTGCTCATTCAAGCATTTGTTCTAAGTGACAGTCAATTGATATATAAACACACACACTAACACATCCCAAACGAAGGTGACCTTGTCTAAATGCGAGTCTTGTCGTTTGGACTTAGTGTCAAACGACAGTCCCTTGAATCAAACAATGGCTATGTATGCCTGTCTCCAAATGATAGTCATCTTGAGTTCATTCTAAACGATGGTTCATGTCATGTCCATTCCAAATGATGGTATCACTCAAGTCTAAGCGATGGTAGCACACATGATACCAAATCATGGTATCATGTGGCATGCATGAACTTCACATAATTCAAACGATGATGACTTCTTCAATATTATAATCTTCCAACCAATGTCCACCCTATTGTTTAATATATATTCATAGACTTTTGGTCACTTGAAACTTGATACTTGTCGAATGATGGAGGAACGTCGTTCGGCGTCGGTCGTAACCGAATATCGCTAGCGACATACACAAAAGTGCATCAACAATATTGAAATTGGGCCAACATATAATCTTATGAGATCACATTTTGGTGGGCTTCTGCCGGGCTAAGTAAATTTTCTTAGGCTGAAATCCTGAATTATATGGATGTTTGGCAGACCTACGAAAGCAACTGGTGAACAACCTAGACAAAAAGGCTTTCGGTAGAAATTGATCAATTGTTCGTTCAATTTCAGTTCAATTCAACTCGATTTTGATCATTTTTTGATCAAATTCAATCAACAATGGCTACTCGAAATTAGTCGCTAGAACAGAGACTCAATGATCATGATGCTAATTTCGTTAAATTCTAATCAAGAAGCATTGATACATTTAATTCAGTCTATTAAGGATAGCCTTCCTAACACACAGCAACAACAACATGAAGATATGGACAACCAGGGATTTCAACACTATAATCACCATGGGTTCAGCCATTTGGGCAAGATCAAATTTCCTAAGTTCAACGGTACAAAAGTTGAGGGGTGGCTGTGCAAAGTTGAGCATTTCTTTTCAATTGACAACACTCCTGAGCATGCTAAGGTTAGACTTGCTATTATTGATCTTGAAGAAGCTGCCCTGTTATGGCATCAGTAGTCGTTTGTTAGGTCCAGGGGGCGAACATTGATGGTATGCCTTGGCTTGAGTATAGAGGTTCAATAGCTAACCGATTTGCCATCATAATGGGCCAAAATGTTATGAGTTCATTAGCCTCTATCACACAAACAGGAACTGTGCAAGAGTTGTGTTAAGAATTTGATTTAGCATTAACTCGGGTATCTCTTTGAAAAGAATACGCAATTAGCCTATTCTTGAAAGCACTTAAACCGGAAATTGGTAATCCCCTAAAACTTCTCTAAATTTTCAGTTTACCTGAGCCATATATGTTGGCTAGGAAACAAGATGATAACCTCAAGCTTCTTACACCATCTTCCTATTCAAAACCTACCTATAAACCTTACAAAACCAATGATTCAACTTCTAAAACATTTTACAATCCTACACCACTCACTTCTACCAATCTACCCCTCCTCCCTTCACCACCTATTAAATCAAAAAATCCTATTACCAAAACTTTGACAACCAAAGAAATAGCTGACAAAAGAGTAAGGGGATAGTGTTTTGGCTGCAATGAAAAGTACTCTTTAACTCACAAATGCAAGGCTAAACAATTATTTTCTATACAAGTTTAGGAAAATGAGGAAGGAAGTGAAGAATGGGGCTCGAGTTGCCCTGAAATCCTTGATCCACAGATTTCACTGAATACTATTATGGGTGTCACATCTTATTCAACAATGAGAGGGACAGGTTCAATTGGCACTAAGAAATTACATATTTTAATCGACTCAGGGTCAACACACAATTTCTTGGATGAAAACATTGCATCCAAGATGAAATACCCTTCTAAAGATCTACCCCCTATGAAAATTACAGTTGCTGATGGTAATGTAATGTCATGCACTAAAGGTTGTGAACGAGTTCAATGGATGATGCAAGGCTATTGGTTTAAAACTGATGTATTACTAGTTCCGTTGCCTGACTATGACATGGTTTTAGGCATCCAATGGCTGCAGAGTTTGGCAGACATTACGTGGAACTTCAAGGAGCATACAATTAAGTTCAACATGCATGACAAGGTATTTGAATTAAAAGGTTCTAAAGAAGTAACTGATATCACCTTGTGTTCAAGTGAAAGAATGGATTGCATGATTAGCAATTCAAAAGGGTTGGCTCAGGGGCATTTAGTCAGCAAGCAAACTGATGAAATGACCCATGTATCCTCGGTACAGGGGAGCTCAAATGTAATTCAATTAGATGAACTTTTTAGCAGATTTGAACCTATTTTTGAAACACCAACATTATTACCTCCTAAACGATCATGTGATCACATAATCATATTGAAAAATGATGCTCAAGTAGTGACTCAGAAGCCGTACAGATATCATGCTGCTTAGAGGATGTTATTGAAAAAATTACACAAGAATTATTAGATTTGGGGATTGTAAGAGAGAGCACAAGTGCCTTTGCAGCTCCTGTGGTTTTAGTGAAAAAAAGGATGGTTCTTGGCGCATGTGTGTGGATTACAGGAAGATGAATGAAGCTATGGTGAAAATTATTTTCCCAATACCTTTCATTGATTAATTATTGGATGAGATTGGGGGTGCTTCGGTGTTCTTTAAGCTAGACCTAAGGTCTGCCTACCACCAGGTGAGAATGTGTGATGAAGATATACATAAGACTGCATCCAGGACTCACCAGGGTCATTTTGAGTTTCTGGTACTACCCTTTGGTCTCACTAACGCACCAGCTACATTTTAGGCCCTAATTAATGTAACTTTCAAACCATTGTTGAGAAAGTGTGCGTTAGTCTTTTTTTATTACATCCTAGTGTATAGCTCTTCTTTGTAACAACACTTATTGGATTTAGAGGCAGTCTTAAACCTATTCATGGCTAAATCCCTGGTAGCCAAGAGATCAAAGTGCCCATTTGCAGGTTCCCAAGTTGAATATTTGGGCCATATTATATCTTCTAGGGTGTTAGTACAGGCCCTTCTAAGATTGAAGCTGTGAAAAATTGGCCAGTTCCTACAACAGTCAAACAACACAGAGGGTTCTTGGGTTTATCTGGTTACTATAGGCGGTTTATAAAATCCTATGGGGGCATAGCAAGTCCACTACACAATTTGCTCAAGAAAGATTCTTTCAATTGGAGTGCAGAGGCTCAGTTGGCTTTTGATCAATTGAAGGAGGCCTTAACTACTACACCAGTTTTGTCTGTTCCTGATTTTTCAAAGGTGTTTATTATAGAAACAGATGCTTCTGCAAAAGGGCTAGGGGCTGTCCTAATGCAGGAAGGGCACCCATTAGCTGGGGGCTGTCCTAATGCAGGAATCTCGGCAAGACTTAGTCCCACTCGCTCATTCCTGCAAAACAAGTTCAAATATAGTGGAAACAACCGTTAGTGTTAGGATAACACTGAGGATCCTGGATCCTTAAACCTGCAACGTCTTCAGAGGATCCTTAATTTAAACAGAACTGAGGATCAGTGACCCTGGCTGCACTTGAGGATCTGTGATCCTTAGGCTTAGAAAATCCATCCCTAACAATTGCCCCCAAAAGATGAGGAATAAAATACAACTTAATGAGTCATATTTTTCAATCTTATCCCGAATGAACTAGCCAACGTAAATATAGCCGTTATTCTCTGACTAGCCGTTGCAAATCATACGTCAGCGACATGACAACCTGCAAATCATCATTATAAATTCGAAATTAGAGATAAGGATCAAGAGGCATTTAAATTCGTGCGTTACTTCCCTTTAAATCCTCATTCGGAGACTGATCAGGTATCTCTCTTCTCCTTCTCTCTTCATTTGCTTATTCTGATTTTCTTTTCTCTTAACATCCATGGCGAAAATGGTTCTTCAATCCTCACCGGCCAAGGATCCAAAGAAGGATAGTCCCCTAAAAAGCCAAGGCATTATAAAAAATCCTTCATCGGAACTCTGCCGCTTTACCGACCCAGAGATTGACCGGATTCGCCATTGCTTCCCGGCGGATACCGTCTTCAAACCTTTCGACTCTTCTACGAAAAGTGTCTTTGTCTCCGACACCTGGATTGCTTTTCCGGCCACCCCATTCTTGATAGGATTCTCCTATCCTTTCCTTGCTTTCACTCAATCTTTCTTTGCACTCACCGCCATGTGCTATATTCAGGCCATGCCGATGATGTGGAGAGTCCTGTATACCATAGAAAATATCATCGAGCAAGAGGGTATAGAGATAGGAATGTCTGAGTTGGCCGAGTTGTATAATCTTGTCAGCCATGGTTCACACCGTTTCTTGTTCAAACACAAACCTGGTGATCCTCACCCAATCCTCAAGACCACAAAAAACGATACCCACTGGAAAAACCGTTTCTTTTTTGTTAGGAGGGACTCTATCCCGGACGGGAAAGACCTTCCCAAGAAGTGGACCACCCATGGTAGGATATAGGATCCTTATAGAAGGATCATAGGATGACTCTGTTTCTTTTAAAGATAACTGATCCTTTTCTGTCTCTTTTGTGTAGCTATCTCAGTTTCTCATCTCATTGAGTCCCCTGCAACAAAAGAAAGAATCGCTGCCTTCTGGAGGCTTGACCCTGCTGTGAGAACATTCTAGGCCAAAACAAAAGATTCACAAGAAGTATCCTCTGGTTCTGTCACCATGTCAAGTAAGTACTCACATTTGTGTATGATTAAATATTTAAATAAATGTAAAATAAGGATACTTATCTGTTATTTGTTATTTATAGGTGCTGGAAAATCTTCAAAATCAGCCTCTCGCTTCAGTGTCAGTGATCTTGATGCATTTGCTTCCTCCCGGTCCGGCAAGAAACAACTTGCTGCTAGTCCTAGCATCCCAGCTCCCAAGTCTGTCAGCACCAAGGGCAAGGGTGGAAAGAAGAGGAAAACTGCTGACACTTTTGAAGGTCTGCCTCTCATCCAGCACCAATTTGAAGAGTATGTCTCTGAGGTAAGGATCCCTGATCCTTAAGTCTGTTCTACCCATATTGAGGATAACGGATCCTGACGTGTGTCATTCTTTTGCAGAAATTTGCTGAGATCCATATGCTCATGGATTCCTATGCTGAAGAAGCTGAGAAAAAGGGGCTGGACTTCCAAAAGCTGTACTTGGCAAAGGATCAAAAGATCGCCTCCCTCGAGAATGAAGTCAACCTGGCGAAGAGGGAACTGGTCTTGGCCCACATCACAGCTGATCAGGAGAAGGCTGAGGTGATGGAGGGTGCTAAGTTTTCTGCCACAATAGACATGCTCAAGATCAAACTTCAGATGGCAAAGGAAGCTAAGGATCCTAACTTTGACAGGACTGCCTAGGACCAGGAAGGTTGGAAGGCCAAGCTGGCTGAGCTAGATGATGAAGAGGAGGCTGGAGAGGTTCTAATGATTGAAGCCAGTGGCAGCGGGGTGAAGGATCAAGCTGAGGATGCAGCGGCTGGTGGTGATGCAGTGAAGGTGTAGGCTGCAACAATGAGCGATGATGGAAATTTCTAGACGTGGCCGGAGCCCATTTTTTATGGTTTGGTAGTTTTTTGGTTGTTGATGTTTTTAGAACAATGGTTGGTTTGTAATTGTGAACAATAGTATCTAGGTTTAAGGATCACTGATCCTTCGAACAATAGGGGGTAACAAAGGTGGATGGGTCCTTCTGTTTGTGGAGGATGAAGCCTTTGGTGCCCCTCGCTTTTATTTCCTGCACTTATTGAACACTTAGTATGGACACCCTTTGCCAACCCAAGTGGACGGGCCACGTTTTGCTGGTAGAAACTTGGGTTAGCAATTTTGACAACCTTTAAAGGGTTTAACTTTTGATAAATAAATAAAACCTTAATCTTTTGGCTATCTCATGTTGTATATGTTGTGTCTTTTTAGTTGTTATTGTTTATTTCTTTGAATTTGCAAGTTTAGGACAAAAGTATATTAGATTTTGTTAAAAAAGCTTAGGATATGATCAAGGATCAAATATCCTATAATCAAAAAATTCAAAAAGTAATGTATATTGAGGATCATATATCCTGTTGTCAAAGAATAAGGGCAACTCAAATAAATTAAGAATAAAGTGAAGGTAAATAAGGATCATACATGAGAATCCAAGTTAGGATCCTAAACCTTTAATACTACAATCAGGATAACCAAAAGACAAACCTTAGTAAAAGGTAATCAAGGATCCTTGGTTGTTTAGCTTCGGAAACCTGAAATGGAACATAACTTGGGACTAAGCCAATATAAGAGAAGAGTTAGTAACTGGGGACAAGCCCAACAATCCTGGGGACAAGCCCAATAAACTGGGGACAAGCCCAAAAAACTGGGGACAAGCCCAAAGGATCTTGTGTAAACTAGAGTATGGCCCTCACTGGCGACTATCCAAACTTAGTGACATGAAAATGCCAAAACCTTAGCTAACGTGAAAACGTTAGAAACCTTACGAACGGATGTATGGTACGTCTACCATTATACGTAGGATCCTAAATACAGCCAGTACAATGAAATTGTCAGCCCCTAAAGCAGGTACTGGTCCCATTGCCTTGAACTGCACCAGGATCATCGTGCGCTACTGGCAAAACTGGGGACAGGCCAAAAAACTGGGGACTAGCCCAAATAACTGGGGACAAGCCCAAAAAACTGGTGACAAGCCCAAAAAAAAAAAAAAAAACTTAGGAGACTTATGTGGATACTTGGTCCTTTGGCAAGGATACATTAATCTTCTGCAAAACTCAGAACTAAGTGAAAGAAGGATAAAGGATCCAGGATCCTTCTCCTTGTAAACAAGTTAATTAAAGAATTAGATAAATTGAGATCAGATCATTACCAGAGTGAGGATCATCTATCCTCTAAGGATCCTTCATGGATATCGGATATAGAATTAGCTAAGTGTTTTGGTCAAAAATTACCTAAGCAATTTAGTGATCAAATTAGTTAAGTGAGGTAGTGTGCTAAAATTTATATGTGAAAAATGTGTTAACCAAATTAGTTGTGAAAACAGTTTCAGGATACAGCCCGGGATATAGAGCTGTATTGATGATCAAACAATGAGCAAAAAAGTAAAGGTTGACACGTGATGTACGAGGAAAGCCCTTGAACAATCTAGATCGCCGGCATAAAACCTCGGGAGCTGACAATCGCAGCTGCCTTGTTCTTCTATTGCTTCAAATATCAGGATACAGTGCAGGATGTGGTGCGGATCGACTATGTGTTACAATGTAATTTGAGTACAAGTGTTGTGTGTAGTGTTTGCGATGAACTAGAGAGAAAGTGTTTGAAAGTGTGTAAATTGCGTGCCTTAATCTGATCCGCCCCCATCTATTTATAGTAAAGATAATGTAACAAACTATCCTAAACTTCTGGGATCCAGCGAATATTCCCACTCGAACGTTGAGGACCAAGTCTTTCGGGTTCAACGGCTTCCTCATAACAAATACGCCCGAGTCTTGAGGAGAAGAAGTCCTGATGACCGTTAGTAACTTACAGCCATTAACCTGCACGTGTTTAATTCACTCAACCTTAGGATATCGCCCAGGATGTTAGCAATATCCCCGTCCAGTATCCTGGTCACAAATAAACAATTAAAAGCGGGATATTAGTCAGGATATGTATACTCAGAAAATGACCCATAACAATTGTCCCCAAATATATCGGTTGGTATACCAATCCAACGGATATATTTTAAAAATTTATCTCGTCGAACGAGGCAATTAAAATGAAACGATGGTTGAAATGACATTGTGCCATTTTCAATGCAATATTTACTCTTTACCCCCTATATTCAGCCTATATTTAGCCAAATCATTTCTGCTTATTATCATCATTCTTCAAGCGATTTTCAGGTAATCACTTTGCTCTTCATCCTCTATCCTTCTTTCTTGAGTTTCTTTTAGTTTGCTCAACACCCTTCATGGCATCACGAACAAGATCTCGATCGGACGGACCGGCCTCAACCCTTGTAAGTCAAAATTTCATCCGTGATCCAGCAAAGGAAATCTGCTGCTTCAACAACGCCGACATCGCTGCTCTTAAAGATTCCGGCGCCTTCCCCACCGGAACAGTCTTTCGCCCTTTTGATCGGGAAGCCCGATCAGACGCGTCATCTGATGAGTGGGTTTGTTTCTTCGCCTACCCTTTCTCTCTTGGACTCCGGTACCCATTTCCACCCTTCATCTCTCGCTTTTTTGAACTCACCGGCCTTAGCTATGCCCAGACTATGCCAATAGTTTGGTGAGTTTTGATAGTGCTGGATCAAATCAAGTCTCGTCATTTTCCTGACCTGTTTATTGAAGACCTCCCTATAGCATACCGGTTGAGATCCCACGGCGATCACCGTTTTCTTCTGTTTTCTACCTCCAAGAACCCTTTGGTTCTTAAGGCCACCAAGAACGAGGATCGATGGCGACGAAAATTCTTTTTTGTAAAAAGAGACTCTATTGATAAGGGTTTCGATCTGCCGGTTAAATGGTTAACCAAGGGTAGGATTTAGGGTTTTAGGAATATCCCCAATTATATCCTCAAACTATATCCCAGACTTATATCCTGATGTTTTTATGCAGCGAACTTCAGAGATTTAGTGCCTCCCAGTGCAGAATCTGAATCCAAGATCAAGGAAATCTACCGACTTCCTGCCAGTGAAAGAACTTTCTCCCAGTCTCTCACAGATTCAAGCCAGAAATCAAGCTCAGAAATGTCTGGTAAGCACATTCTCAACATATATTTTAAATCAATTATTTTTCAAAAGTAAGATGAGTTTAAGAATATCTTCCCTTGTGCAGTACCAGTTGTCAACCTTGAAGGTTTCCAGCTTGACGAGTTGGATTGCTACTCCAGCCTTGCACCCATCAAACAAGAATCCAAGCCAAAGTCGTCAAAGCCTACCTCTTCAAGGACTGTTTCTGCTTCCAAAGCCCCTCCGGCATCCAGGACCCGGGCATCTAGCTCTCGGAAGAGAAAGGAGACGGACTCTCCAGCTGTTTCTGAGACATTCTCTCTCGAGAATCATGGGTTTAACGAAGCCACCTCATTCCTCAAACAGGTAAAATTTTCCTCTCGATATCCTGCACAAGTATGTTAGTCCTTATCCTGCTTATTTTTACATCGATACCTGTGTCCTTATCGATAGGGCTTGGACCGTCTTATGCACTTGTATGAAGACGCCTGCGGGCTTAACAAGATGTTAGAGATCAAGCTGGAGAAAGCTGAAGCCACCATAGCTGATCAAGGAACCATTGCGGCTGCCAAATCCCAGCATTACGAAGACAAATACAAGACAATGATCCAGGAACACCAAGCTGCCCTCCAAAAAGCCAATGAGGATGCTCAAGCCAAACTAGATGCCGCCCTTCTCCAATACCAGCAGGATATGAGTTCATATCGGGACAGTCTCAAAGCATCCGTTGTTATCTCCCTTCTCCAAGCCAGGTTAAGGATGGCTTACGAGGCCTAGGACTTGGGCTTCGAATGCCCCTCCTGGAATGTAAAGGCTTGGGAAGCGAGACTACAGGATCTTGGAGGTCATCCCGTCACTCATCCTGCAAAGCATGCTGGTGAAGAGCCTTCTAAGGCGGCAGAGGAAGTGGCCAATGCTGGTGATGATGCCGAGAAAAATCCTGAGGGGGATGCTGGTGCAGATGCTGGAAAGGAAGTTGTTGATCAAGAAGGTTCCGCCCCTTAAGCGGCGAAGTGGGCGATCATGGATATACGTGCCAAGGCCGGAGCCCACTTTTTAAATTTCATGGTTATGGTTTGTAGAAACAATTTACTTTTCCTGTCGTTGAACAATTTATATTTCCTGCACTAGAACAATACGATGACCAAAGGTGGATGGGTCCTGGGTTTTCAGGATGAAGCCCTTGGTCATCGGTTAGTATAACCTGTTTTGAATGTCGTATCGGTTGAAGGTGGACAGGTCCCGTTTTGAGATAGAACCTTCAACCGTTACATAAGTATGGTAAAGACTAATTGTGCTTTTGGTGGATGGGCCTCGGTTTGAGGTGAAACCAAAAGCACAACTTTTGACATGTTAATAATATAACTCCCTTTTGACTTATTTGTTGTTGCCTTTTAACTTCTGTCATGCATTTCTTAATGTAGATTTTAACTTTGCAAAATTTTGTACAACTATCTTTTGAAAATATCCTGATAAATATACTCAGTGATATATTATGAAAACTTTTAATAAATATAATTTCTAAAAATTCAATCAACTTTAGAGAAAACTTCTAAAGGAATAAAAGATAGTCCACCTTCTAAAAACTGTTTTGACAATACTTGTTTGATCAAGGTTTTAATTTCAAACTAGTATTAGTTTCAAATATCTTAACCAAATATCCCGAAAAGTATTTAAAAATATATTTTGAGAATATATCAGGATATTTATTCCTTTACCAAACATAGTATTAAAAATTTAAACATTGTTTATAAAGGAAAGATCATACCAGGAATAGGGTATAAACCTATTACCAAACTTCAATCCCTTTGCAACTCTTCCAATGGAAATGTCCCCTGTCTGAGACACTTAGTGCATTAGTTCCGAGCCTTATCGTTTTAGCTTTACACCATTGCCTCGAGAGGAATGTCCCCTGTGTACAATGTCTTCTTAGAAATCTTCTGAATATCAGTTTCCATTGTATAGGCAATTTTTCATGTCACAGGGGTAAAACCCAAAAATGTCTTGGAGATAAATTCCTTGTATTCTGGGGAAAATCCCAAATTTTCGTGCGCTACAGGCGGGAGTGTATAAACTCCAAGACTTAGAAAGGTGAAAACCTTTAAACCTTAGAGAGTATGAAAATACCCTTTCGTGAGAGAGGGTGATCAATCCTCATATACCTTTAGGATTCAGGATATAGCCAACAGTAACGAAATTGTCAGCCACTTTTACATGAACTGGTCCCGCCACCTTGAACTATCCCTGAATAACTTGCACTCCAGGCGGAGTGTTTAAACCCAATTCGGAAGAAAGGTGAATACCTTTAAACCTGTGAAGGGATCAGGATCCCTTATACGTGAGAGAGGGGGCCAATCCTCTAATCTTCCGAAGTATCTTGAGTGAGCATCCTGGAGCTATATCCTGGAGCATATACTGCAAAACATCCTTAAACTAAGGTGGGTGTTAGCTTGGCTAACACCCCTCCGATGCTTAAGTTAGTATTGGGTTTCAAAGAATAAATTAAACCAAACATATTTAAAAAAGATAGGATTCATACCATCCTGAGTTAGAAATTAAATTCTAAACTCACTTGAAATAAAGCTTAAGGTGTATAGCATTCCAAGATCTCGGTAGCATATCCCCTTCCATATTCTTGAGTCTATATGCTCCTTTCCCTGCTTCTGATTCAACTTCATATGGTCCTTCCCATTTTGGAGCTAACTTGCCATCGACAGGATTAGTAGTATTCTGAAAAGCCTTTCTCAACACCCAATCTCCAACCTTAAATCTTCTGGTCCTAATATTCTTGTTATATGCTCTGGATATTCTTTGTTGATATGCTGCCATCCTTAGCCTTGCTGCGTCTCTCTTTTCATCTATAGTATCCAAATCCTGACACAAGGCTTCAGGATTCTGTCCAGGATCACTTAGGGTAAACCTTGCAGTAGGTATTGTCATTTCCGTTGGAATCATTGCTTCTGCTCCAAATACCAAGGAAAATGGGGTTTGGCCTGTCGCGTTCTTTACCGTTGTCCTATCAGCCCACAAAACAAAGGGTAATTCTTCTGCCCATCTTCCTTTTTTTGGCTCCAAGTCTCTTCTTTAAGTTATTGACAATTATCTTGTTTGAGGATTCTGCCTGTCCATTCGCTTGAGGATGTACCGGAGTAGATGTGATCATTTTGATTCCCCAACTCTTACAAAAGTCAGTAGTTCTCTTGCTTATAAACTGAGAACCATTGTCACAGATTATCTCGGCTGGTACTCCGAATCTGGTCAGGATATTTCTCTTTATGAAGGATACTACTTCTTGATCTCTAACTTGAACAAATGCTTCTGCTTCAACCCACTTGGAGAAATAATCCGTCATTGCCAACATGAAAACCTTTCCTCCTGGAGCTTTTGGAAGCTTTCCCACTATATCCATACCCCACTTCATAAACGGCCAAGGGGAAACAATAGGATACAGCGGTTCAGCAGGCTGATGTAATATGTTACTATGTCTTTGACATGCGTCACATCTTCGAGCATATTCTGTGGCATCTTTTCTTATTGTCGGCCAGTAATATCCTGTCCTTAATACTTTTGAGAATAATGACCTGCCCCCAGTATGGTTACCACAATCCCCTTCATGTATATCCTGAAGTACTTCTTTGGCTTCATGATCCTCCAAGCACCTCAAATAGGGTCCTGCAAGAGATTTCTTGTATAAAACATTATTTATAATAGTGAATCGTGATACCTTCATCCTAAATGCCTTAGGATTTTCATCTCTGGGGATGTGTCCTTCCTTGAGATATCTCACAATTGGAGCCGTCCAGGATTTAGGATCCTGTTCAGGATATTCTGCTCCAGGATCCCGAATACCCGCTACTTCTTTATCCTGAGGATTCGTTGCAGGATATAAGACATGTAATATTGGTATTTGGGTCCCTTCAGGTATCCTGATCGATGATCCTAAATTTGCTAAGGCGTCCGCTTCAGCATTATCCTCCCTTGGTACCTGTTCAAGTGTAAAAACATCGAAATATCCTGCTAATTTTTTGAGAATATCGAGGTATTCGATTAATTTCTCACCCTTAACTGCATAGGATCCGTTAAAATGGTTAGTAATTAACAAGGAGTCAACATACACTCGCAAATTCTTGATACTCATACTCTTAGCCAATTCTAATCCTGCAATTAAAGCTTCATATTCTGCCTCATTATTAGTAGCAGGAAATTCACACCTAATGGCCTGGGGTAATATGTCCCCCTGTGGCGATTTTAGTAGTATACCTAAACCTACACCTCTTACATTGGATGCACCATCAGTATACAACGTCCAGGATCCTGAAGATTCTGCTAACTGCTGAACTTCTAGGTCTGCCTCATCCTGAATGTCACTACTGAAATCAGCCACAAAGTCAGCTAAAGCCTGAGACTTTATGGCATTTCTAGGTTCATACACTAAATCATAAGCACTTAACTTTACTGACCACTTGGCCATCCTGCCTGACATCTCTGGTTTCCTAAGCACATTTTTGACAGGATAATTCGTTTTAACATGGATCCTATGTGTCTCAAAATAATGTCTAAGTTTTGTCGATGCCATGACTAGAGCTAATATCAATTTTTCTAAATGAGAATACCTAGTTTCAGCATCTAACAAACTTTTACTAACATAATATACAGGATATTGCTGACCTTCATGGTCTTTTATAAGAACGACACTTACAACATTCCCTGATACAGCGAGGTATAGGGATAGTGGTTCACCATTTTCAGGTTTCATCAATAGAGGTGCGGTTGAGAGATATCGCTTCAAATCCTGCAAGGCTGCTTCATGCTTTGCTCCCCATTCAAATTTCTTATTCTTTTTGAGGATATCATAGAATTCCTTGCATTTTTCTGAGGATCTTGAAATAAATCTATTCAAAGCTGCTACTCGGCCTATCAACCTTTGTACGTCCTTCATATTTGAGGGTGATTTTATATCCAGGATAGCTTTGATCTGCTCTGGGCTTGCTTCTATCCCCCTTTTTGTCACCATATATCCAAGAAACTTTCCTGCCCCCACTCCGAAATGGCACTTAGCAGGATTCAGCTTCATGTTGTATTGATCCAGGATATCAAATGCTCCCTTGATATCCTGGAGGTGATCCTCAGCTCTTTTAGATTTTACCACCATATCATCAATATATACCTCCATGGTGTCCCCCAGCTTATCTTTGAACATCATGTTTACCAATCTCTGGTACGTTGCACCTGCATTTTTCAAACCGAAAGGCATAGCAGTATAGCAATATATACCTGTTGGTGTCATGAAAGCAGTATCCTCCTGATCCGAAGGCTCCATTTGAATCTGCTGAGATCCTGAGGATGCGTCCATGAATGTTAACATTTCATGTCCGGCAGTAGCATTTACCATTGCATCGATATGAGGGAGAGGAAATGGATCTTTAGGACAAGCCTTGTTCAAGTCCGTGTAATCTACACAGACTCTCCATTTCCCGTTTTTCTTCTGTATCACAACTACGTTTGCTAGCCATCTTGGAAACTTGACTTCTCTGATCATCCTGGACTTCAACAATCTTTCAACTTCCTCTTGGATAATCGCATTCCGCTCAGGAGCGAATTTTCTTCTTTTTTGCTGAACAGGCTTGAATGATTTGTCAATTCCAAGCTTGTGAGTGATAACGTCTTTGGATATGCCTGTCATATCCTCATGCTTCCATGCAAACGTTGACATCCTGCATCTCAAAAAGTTAGTTAACTGTTCTTCAATATCCTGAGGGATATTGGTTCCTACGAGCACCGAGATATCAGGATTATCCTGATCCAGGATAACTTTCTTCACATCCTGCTCGGAATCCTCCTCGATATCCTGGGCCCGCATCTTTAATTGCTATGCTGTACTAGGCTTAGTTGAGGATTTCATCGAGGATGAGTAGCATTCTTTCGCTTCCTGTTGATCACTTTCCACCTTGACAACCCCCCAAGGGGTAGGGATCTTGATGCATTGGTGATATGTTGATGGCACAGCCTTCATATCGTGAATCCATGGTCTTCCCAGTATGATGTTATAGCAGGATAAGGAGTCCATCACACAGAAGCGTTGTATTGAGTTGACCCCTTCAACATATACTGGTAACTTTATCTCCCCTACGGTATTCCTAGCTTCTCCACTGAAACCAACGAGCACAGTGGACTTCGAAGTGATATCCATCAGAGATACATTCATCCTCTTAAATGTTTCCAGCTGAATTATATTGACAGAACTACCATTGTCTACCAGTATCCTGCGTACAAAATGGTTAGCCACATATAATGTTATTACTAAAGCATCATGGTGAGGATCCTGAACAGTATCCCTGTCATCACTATCGAAAGTGATCACTTTATCAGTTGTGAGGGTAGTCATTCTGACTGGTCTGTCTCCCCTCTCGCTCTTAGCTTCCTTTGCATGTCTCTTGGCCGCCGAATACGAAGTCCCACAAATGTCGGATCCTCCTGAAATAAAGTTAATTATCTTGGCATCTGCTGGGGGTGATGCTGCTCGTTCAGGATCCTTCTCGGGATCCTGCCCTTTATTCTTCTTTTTTCCCAGCAAGTCCTTCAGATACCCCTTGCTTAACAGGTAACTTATCTCCTTCCTTAAAGCAATGCAATCCTCGGTCATATGTCCGAAGTCTTCGTGGAAGGCACACCATTTGGATTTATCCTTCCAATCAGCTTTCTGCTGGTTCTTTTGAGGCCACCTAGCTTTGTCCCCTAAGCCCTGCATAGCATACATTAATTCAGGTATATTAACAGAAAAGCAGTATTCAGATAAATCAGGATATTCTTCAGGATCCTCGTCTTCAACAGCGTTCACTTTCTTGTTATCATTTCTGCCATATGGCCTGGAGCGATATGGCTTATATGAGGTTTCTGATTTCCTGTTAGTTGATTCATAGGTTGAGGTAGAATTCATCCTCTCCTGCATCTTCTTGTCATCTTCCAGACGGATATATCTCAAAGCCCTGTTACGAGCTTCGTCGAGATTCCTGCAGGGATTCATTACAAGATCCTGATAAAACTGAGAATCCTTTTGTAATCCCATCTTAAAAGCTTGCACAGCTGTTGCAACATCAAGATGTGGGATATCCAAGGATTCTCGACTGAATTTCTTCACATAATCCCTCAAGGATTCCTGAGGCCCTTGAGTTATCCTGTAAAGGTCACTGGTTAGTTTCTCAAAACTCCGACTACAAGAAAATTGACTGTTAAATAAATTAACCAAATGAGCAAATGAAGTAATTGAGTGAGGAGGAACGTTTAACAGCCATTTTAAGGCTGATCCTGTCAGAGTAGAACCAAATCCCTTGCATAAGCATGCTTCCTTAAGCTCCGGAGGGATAGGGTTAATCTCCATTCTTTCCCTATACTGGGCAATATGCTCTTCAGGATCCGTAGTCCCATCATACAGCTTCATGTTGGGAGTCTGAAATCTTTTTGGGATTTCAGCATCACAGATGGGATATGCAAAGCGGGATATCCTGTGGCTGTCCTGGGATACTTCCGGAATTGGCTGGACCACTCCAGGTACACTCGATATCATGTCCTTCAATTTCTGGAGCTCCCTGGTAAATGTTGACGTCATACCTGCATCCTGCAAAGAGCCATTATTGTTAGTAGCAAGAATATTATTATTTGACACATTACCGTTCTGAGGATTTTGGCCATATCCTGAAGCATATCCTGAACTTCTCACAGTCGATATCCTGACCGAAGAGGGTATCTCAGGGGTATGATTCTGAGAATGGCTTGGGACGATATTCCCCCTATTATCCTCAGTGTAAACTGCGGAACTGAAGTTCAAAGCCCTAGGCTGTATAGGAGTGACAATTTCTTCAGCGGGTCTACTCGAGCTAGCTTTTAAGAGTTGTATTTCTCTTAACAGCATTTGGTTAGTCTCCTGTTGCTGCCTCATTTGTTCCTGCACACTTCCAAATAAAGTCAAAATTTCATCGTTAGAGGCTAAAACGGGAGCAGACCCTGGACACTCCGAGTAGGGATAACATCTTGAGATTGTGAAGAAAACGGCATCCTTGGAGGAGGTGGTGGAAGCACCGAACCAGTAGTAGCAGAGGTTGTAGCAGACATAGTGGAAGAGCTCATGTTTGATCTTGAGGCCATTGTAAACAATGTGGCAAAAAGTTTTGAAAATAGAAAACCGATTAATGATTTTACAAAGATTTTTAGTAAAAGTAGCACCACTTACCCCACGATGGGCGCCAAATTGTTTTGGTAAAAAAATACCTAAGCAATTTAGTGATCAAATTAGTTAAGTGAGGTAGTGTGCTAAAATTTATATGTGAAAAATGTGTTAACCAAATTAGTTGTGAAAACAGTTTCAGGATACAGCCCGGGATATAGAGCTGTATCGATGATCAAACAATGAGCAAAAAAGTAAAGGTTGACATGTGATGTACGAGGAAAGCCCTTGATCAATCTAGATCGCCGGCATAAAACCTCGGGAGCTGACAATCGCAGCTGCCTTGTTCTTCTATTGCTTCAAATATCAGGATACAGTGCAGGATGTGGTGCGGATCGACTATGTGTTACAATGTAATTTGAGTACAAGTGTTGTGTGTAGTGTTTGCGATGAACTAGAGAGAAAGTGTTTGAAAGTGTGTAAATTGCGTGCCTTAATCTGATCCGCCCCCATCTATTTATAGTAAAGATAATGTAACAAACTATCCTAAACTTCCGGGATCCAGCGAATATTCCCACTCGAACGTTGAGGACCAAGTCTTTCGGGTTCAATGGCTTCCTCATAACAAATACGCCCGAGTCTTGAGGAGAAGAAGTCCTGATGACCGTTAGTAACTTACAACCATTAACCTGCACGTGTTTAATTCACTCAACCTTAGGATAACGCCCAGGATGTTAGCAATATCCCCGTCCAGTATCCTGGTCACAAATAAACAATTAAAAGCGGGATATTAGTCAGGATATGTATACTCAGAAAATGACCCATAACACTAAGGATCCTGGATCCTTATTACATGAAGTATCTCTTCAAGTAGACAACATTTCAAGCTCTTGGTAGCAAATCACCTTCCATTGTTAATAATCGATATGCCCCATTTCCTGCTTCAGCTTCAATAAGATAGGGACCTTCCCACTTTGGTGCTAACTTGCCATCAGCAGGATTTGTGGTATTTTGGAATGCTTTCCTCAGCACCATATCACCGACTTGAAACTTCCTGATCCTGATATTCTTATTATAAGCTCCAGCCATCCTTTGTTGATAACTAGCCATTCTTATCTTTGCCAAATTCCTGAGTTCTTCCATGGTATCCAAATCTTGAACCAAGTTTTCAGCATTTCCCTCAGGATCACGGATGCTTGTTCTTGCAGTAGGAACCACCATCTCTGTAGGGATCACTGATTCTGCTCCAAACACTAAAGAAAACGGAGTTTGGCCAGTAGCATTCTTGGGAGTTGTTCTATCAGCCCATAGCACATAAGGTAACTCTTCTGCCCATTTTCCTTTCTTGGATCCAAGTTTCTTCTTCAAATTGTTGATGATAATCTTGTTGAATGATTCTGCTTGACCGTTAGCTTGTGGGTGGACTGGTGTTGATGTTATCATCTTAATCCCCCAGCTGTCACAAAAGTTAGTAGTTCTACTCCCAATAAATTGGGATCCATTATCACAAACAATTTCAGAAGGAATACCAAATCTGGTAATAATATTTCTTTTAATAAAGGATATCACTTCTTTTTCTCTGACTTGAGCAAAGGCTTCAACTTCTATCCACTTGGAAAAGTAATCAGTCATAGCAAGCATGAACACTTTTCCTCCAGGTGCCTTGGGAAGTTTACCAACTATATCCATTCCCCATCTCATGAATGGCCAAGAAGAGGATATAGGATGCAGGAGCTCTGCTGGTTGATGAAGGATATTGCTATGTCTCTGACAAGCATCACATCTCTTGGCATAATCCACAACATCTTTCTTCATTGTAGGCCAATAGTATCCTGTCCTAAGGATCCTTGAGAACAGTGCTCTGCCCCCAGTATGGTTTCCACGATCTCTTTCATGAAAATCCTTTAGGACTTCTTGAACTTCAGGATCCTCAATACATCTGAGATATGGACCTACAAGAGATCGTTTATATAGCATGTTATTTAATATTGTAAACTGAGATACCTTGACTTTGAAAGTTCTAGGATTTTGTCCTGTAGGGATCTCTCCATGTTGTATATATCTCATGATTGGAAGGGTCCATGATCCTGAATGAGATTGTGTATCATCACTAGGGATGATTGCAGAATCCTCTCCTATCTCCATAGCTACATGATCCTCAATAGCAGGAGTTAGGATATGAATAATGGGAATTTTAATATCCTCTGGAATCTTCAAGGATGATCCAAGGTTGGCCAATGCATCAGCTTCTGCATTTTCTTCTCTGGGTACCTATGTCAAACTAAAAGAAACAAAAGAGTCTGCCAATTTCTTGACTATCTCTAGGTATTTGATAAGCTTTTCACCTTTAACAGCATAGGATCCATTAAAGTGATTAGTAATTAATAATGAATCTACATGTACCTCAAGATACCTGATCCTCATATGCTTGGCAATTTGCAAACCAACTATCAAGGCTTCATATTCAGCCTCATTATTAGTAGTTTGAAACTCACAAGCCATTGAGTGGGGTATTATGTCCCCCTGTGGCGATTTTAGTAGTATTCCAAGTCCAGTTCCCTTGATGTTAGAGGCTCTATCAGTGAAGAGTATCCAAGGATCCTTAGTCTTTTCCAGCTGCTGAACTTCTAACTCAGCTTCCCTTTGTAGATTACTACTGAAATCTGCCACAAAGTCAGCTAAGGCTTGGGATTTAATGGGAGTTCTTGGTTCAGATCTTATATCATAAGCACTAAGCTTCACTGCCCATTTAGCCATCCTTCCTTACATTTCAGGTTTCCTGAGAACATTCTTAACTGGAAAGTTAGTTCTAACAATAGTGGCATGAGTTTCAAAATAATGTCTTAATTTAGTAGATGCCATAATTAAAGCAAGGATAAGTTTCTCTAAATGTGAATACCTGGATTCAACATCAAGCAAAATCTTACTTACATAACAGACAGGATGTTGTGTAGCTTCGTGATCCTTAACAAGGACTGCACTTACTGCTTTGGAAGAGACTGCCAAATATAAGGATAATATATCCCCTTTTTCTGGTTTCATCAAGGAAGGAGCTGAGGATAGGTAATCCTTAAGGGCTTTGAGAGCATTCTCATGCTTTTCAGTCCACTCAAATTTCTTGTTCTTTCTCAAAATGTCATAGAATTCCTTGCACTTTTCTGATGACTTAGATATGAACCTGTTCAAGGATGCGATCCTCCCTGTCAATCTTTGCACATCCTTGGCATTGGCAGGAGATTTTATATTCATAATTGCCTTGATTTGCTCTGGACTTGCCTCAATGCCTCTTTTTGTTACCATGTAACCTAAGAACTTCCCTGCTTTCACACCAAAGTGACACTTTGAAGGATTCAATTTCATATTGAATTTATCAAGGATATCGAATGCTTCCTCCAAATATCTAAGGTGATCCTCAGCTTTATTGAACTTAACTACCATGTCATCTATATAGACTTACATAGTGTGTCCAATTTGTTCCTTAAACATCATATTGACTAGCCTTTGATAAGTAGCACATGCATTTCTTAGTCCAAATGGCATAGCAATATAACAATATATACCAGTTGGGGTCATAAAGGATGTATCCTCTTGATCAGATGGTTCCATCTGAATTTGTTGAAATCCAGATGAAGCATCCATAAAAGTCATTAACTCATGACCCGCAGTAGCATCCACCATGGAGTCAATGTGGGGTAATGGGAAAGGATCCTTGGGACATGCCTTGTTTAAATCAGTAAAATCGACACATACCCTCCACTTTCCGTTTTTCTTTTGAACAACAACCACATTGGCTAACCACCTTGGATACTTGACCTCTCTAATCATACCTGCTCGGAGTAGCTTATCTACCTCCTCCTGGATAATGGCATTCCTTTCAGGTGCAAACTTTCTCCTTTTTTGATGTATGGGCTTGAATGAGCTGTCAATGCCAAGCTTATGAGTAATTATATCTTTAGAGATACCTGTCATGTCTTCGTGCTTCTAGGAAAAGGTAGTTTTTCTCTTCTTGAGGAAGGATATTAGATCCTCTTCAATGTTATTGAGGATCCCTGATCCTATGAAGATTTTGGATTCAGGATCCTAAGGATCCATAAGGATATCTTTTACATCTTGTTCCCTTGCCTCCAGGACATCTCTTGGAGGATACTTTAATTGCTATTGCTCCCTTGGTCTTGAGGCTGGCTTCATTGATGAGGTGTAGCAATTCTTTGCTTCTTGTTGGTCACTCTCAATCTTCACCACCCCCATGGGCTAGGAAGCTTTACACATTGATGATATGTAGATGGGACTGCCTTCATGTCATGTATCCATGGCCTGCCAAGGATAACATTGCAACAGGATAAGCAATCTATAACACAAAATTTTTGATAAGAATGTCCCCCAATGTGTTCTTGGTTTCTCCACTGAATCCCACAAGTACTGAGGATCTTGGGACAATGTTCATCTTCTTGAGGACATCAAGCTGAATGATGTTTACTGAGCTTCCTCCATCTATCAAGATCCTGCGAACAAAATGATTTGATATAAACAAGGTAATAACAAGACCATCGTGATGAGGGTCCTGAACATCAACACGATCATCCTCATCAAAAGTTATAACTTTCTCCTGTGTAACAGTAGAGGTTCGGATGGGTCTATCTTCATTATCCATCTTGGTCTCCTTGGCATGCCTCTTGGCTACTGAAAAGGAAGTGCCACATATATCTGATCCACCGGATATGAAGTTAATAATTTGTGCATCAGCAGGAGGAGCAGGAGCTCTTTCTGGAACCTTTTCAGGATCCTGGATCCTTGGCTTTTTTCTTCCCAACAGGTCCTTCAAGTGTCCTTTGCTTAACAGGTAACCAATCTCTTTTCTCAGTGCAATACATTCTTCAGTGAGATGACCGAAATCTTCATGATATGCACACCATTTGGATTTGTCTTTTGTTGCAGCTGGCTTATCACTTTTTCTGGGCTATCTTGCTTTTTCACCTAGGTTCTGCATTGAAAGGATTAGTTCATTGTTATCAACAGAAAAACAATATTCAGAAATTGGAGGATAATCCTCATCATCCTCTTCCTGTTCTACTGCATGCACATTCTGGTTATCAGACTTGTTATAAGACTTTCACTTGTTGTTCCTGAAGTAGGATCCTTGCTTTTCCTGCTTCAAGGATCCTGTCAGTCTTTCTTGGATCCTTTTATCATCCTCAAGTCGGATGAATCTAAGGGCCCTGGTTCTTACTTCATCAAGATTCCTGCAAGGGGTCATGACAAGATCATCATAGAACAATGAATCCCTAAGTAAACCCATTTTGTAGGCTTCTACAGCCATAGCAATATCCAAATTAGGAATATCTAAGGATTCTTTACTGAACTTAGTGATATAATCTCTAAGTGATTCATTTTGACCTTGTGTTACCCTATATAGATCACTTGTTAAACGTTTAAATTTCCTACTACATGAGAATTGGCTTTTAAACATATTAACTAGATTAGCAAATGAAGTAAGAGAATAAGGGGGAAGACTTAGCAGCCATTTAAGAGCTGATCCTGTTAAAGTGGATTCGAAACCCTTGCATAGACATGCTTCTTTTAACCTCTCTGGGATAGGATTGATCTCCATTATTTCTCTGTATTGAGCTACATGTTCTTCTGGATCCGTCGAGCCATCATATAGCTTCATGGTTGGTATTTGAAACCTCTTTGGAATTTCTGCATCACAAATAGGTGGTGCAAAACAAGATATCTTGTGGCTTCCATCTGGGATTTCAAGAATGGGCTTAACCACTCCTGGAACACTGGATATCATATCCTTGAGTTTTTGTAATTCCCTAGCCATAGCTTGGTTGATACCTGCATCCTGCACTGAGCCATGGTTAGCATTATAAAAATTATTCAAAGTGTTACCTCCTGAAAGATTCAAGTTTGGAATTCCAGATGTGAATCCATATTGACGGGATTCTGGTATAACCGAGGGACCAGAAGAAGCAATAGTCTGCATAGGAATGAAGTCTCCTAGATGAACATCTGAACTTTTGGGTTGCACACTCCTTAAGAATCCTTGATCCTGAAAGATGTTGGATCCTTGATGTGCTGTGACTGGGGGTCTTGGAGGATAATCCATGGATCCGTAAACCTGGGATGAGGATCTTTGAACCTGAAAGGAGGATCCTTGAACCTGAGAGGATCCCTGAACCTGAGAAGATGACCCTTGAACCAGGGAGGAGGATCCTTGAACTGTCTGCATCCCCATGTATCCTCCTGAGCTAGGGAAGGATCCCTGATGCTGGAAGGAGGATCCTAAAGGCTGGAAAGAGGATCCTGAAGGATGGAAGTAGGATCCTAAAGCCTGAGTCGTTGTCGTTGATCCATAACGCCTTCCCAATGATCCACTCTGATACTGGATATCTGGAGCCACAGATTGCAGGGCGGTTATAGCTAGAGTGTCGAAATCCAGTGATCTAGGTACCAATGGAGAGTGATCCTCCGCTGATCTCTTCAATTTCTTGATGTCGTCAATCTCTCGAAGGATCCTGTCATTGGTTTTGTCCTGCTGCTGCATATAATCCCTCATCTGCAAAATCAAAGAATAAAGATCACTGTTAGAAGGGCTAGAAGAAACAGCAGAAGTTGGTGGTTTTGAGAAAACGGGGCTCTGTTTCTTCGCAGCATTTTCAGCACTCTTCTGGGATCCAAAAGGTGCTGGAGGCAAAGGTGGGATGCCCTGTGAGGAGGTGACTGCCGGCATGGAATTTGATGTGTTCTTCGCTGAAGAAGCCATGTAGTTGAGAGTGATGAACCGAAATGATCACAATGAACAAAATTTCTCAGAAATGAAGCACCAATTGCCCCACGGTGGGCGCCAAACTGTTTTGGTCAAAAATCAGTCTAGGATAATGCAACCAAATCTTATTTTGTGAGGTGTGATGCTTGAATTAACTAGCAAATGTATGAACAATTTGTAGATGAAATGAACGAGAGACACAAGGATTTATACGAGGAAAAAGCCCTTGATCAAGATATGATCTCCGACACAAAAAACCTCGGGTGATGGAAACTACCGATCACCAACTATATTAAACAAGTAAAGGTTACAAATCGGGATGATAACAAGCTTGTTACAAGGATAACTAATGTGTAGGATGTGTGTAATCGCCAATAAGTTGCAGAGAGATTTCGAGAGTGCGTGTGTTGCTAATTGTTCTAACTATCAAGCTTGTTATCCCCTTGGAAAATAGAAATAAACTAAGTAACAAACATTCCGCAAATTGTGCTAGCCTCCCATGACTTCCATAATGGTCACTCAAGCTATACACGTGCATAATATGGAAGCATATTCCCCTGGAATCTCGGAAAGACTTAGTCCCACTCACTCATTCCTGTAAAACAAGTTCAAATATAGTGGAAGCAACTGTTAGTGTTAGGGTAACAATGAGGATCCTGGATCCTTAAACCTGCAACGTCTTCAGAGGATCCTTAATTCAAACAGAACTGAGGATCAGTGACCCTGGCCGCACTTGAGGATCCGTGATCCTTAGGCTTAGAAAATCCATCCCTAACAATCAGTATATGAAAAGGAGCTATTGGCAATATTAATGGCTGTTAAACATTGGCACCATTATCTCATTGTCAAGCACTTTATCATCAGGACTGATCAAATGAGCCTCAAATATCTTCTAAATTAGAAGATTAGTACGCCCTTGTAGTAGAAATGGTTAGCAAAGTTTTTGGGATATGATTATGAAATCCTGTATAAGGAAGGAATCAATAACCAAGTGGCTGATGCCCTATCAAGAATGGAAGGGTTGGCCTTGTTTGAAATGGGATTAAGCTCTATTGAACCTTGTCTATAGCCTAGAATTATCAAGAGTTGGGAAACTGATGACCAATGTAGGCTATTATTCATAGGTTGCAACATACTTATAGTGTTAAACATTGGTCATGGGATGGAAAGATGTTGAAGAGAAAGAATAAGGTTGTAGTTGGTCATGATGATCAATTAAGAAAGGACATCATTCACATATGTCACTCTTCTGCAACTGGTGGTCACTAAGGTTACTATGCTACTTTAAAAAGATTGAAGCAACTATTTTATTAGAAGAAATATGACAGTGATGTCAAGCAATGGGTCAATGATTGTGAAACATGTCATATAGCTAAGTATGATAGAGTTGTTTATCCAGGTCTCTTACAACCATTACCCATTCCTACTTCTGTTTTTTTTTTCAGATATCTCTATGGATTTTATTACAGGGTTGCCTAAAGCTGCTGGTAAGGATGCAATATTGGTAGTTATTGACAGGCTAACCAAATACGCTCATTTCCTATCCCTAAATCATCCCTATTCAGCTTCAACCATAGCTCAATTGATGTTTGATACTGTTTTTAAACTACATGGATGCCCTGCAACTATTGTATCTGATAGGGATCCAATCTTTTTAAGTAAATTTTGGAAGGATTTCATGAAACTGCAGAGGGTGCAACTCAATTTTTCTACTGCCTATCATCCACAAAGTGATGGACAGACTCAGGTTCTCAATAGATGTCTTGAGACATATTTGAGGTGCATGGTCATGGATGAACCTAAACATTGGCCTAAGTGGTTAACTCTTGCAGCATGGTGGTACAATACCACTTATCATTCAACCATTAACATGTCCCCTTTTGAAGCTCTTTATGGCATTCAACCTCCTATTCACATTCCTTACATTCCAAATAACACTAACATCGCTTCTATACAAGAATGGTTTCAAT
The DNA here is from genome assembly GCA_030545235.1 of Helianthus tuberosus. Classification (NCBI taxonomy): domain Eukaryota; kingdom Viridiplantae; phylum Streptophyta; class Magnoliopsida; order Asterales; family Asteraceae; genus Helianthus; species Helianthus tuberosus. Next base: position 43,491,338 of record CM060386.1, on the reverse strand, counting down.
TAAGGGAAGCTAAATTAGTTTCTCTCAAGGCTAATCTGGCTAAAGCTAAGAAAAAAATGAAGCAAATCGCAGACAAGAACAGATCGGAAAGAGAATTTAAAGTGGGCGATTGGGTATATGTAAAACTACACCCTTATGTTCAGAACACACTACGAAAGCATCATCATAAAAAATTAGGGCCAAAGTATTTTGGTCCTTACCTGATTTTGGAGAAGGTGTGCGCATTTTCATATAGCCTGGATTTACCAGCAGACTCATAGCTTCATCCAACCTTCCATGTGTCTTTATTGAAGTCTGCACCCGGCCAACCTCAGGAAATTACAGCAATTCCCCAATTGCACTCTAATCCGCTGACGCGAAGGGCAATTCTGGATCGTAAGGTTTACAAGAAAGGTGATCGAATAGGTGTAAAGGTTTTAATCCATTGGAAGGATTTACAGTTACAAAAGCAAGTTGGGAAGACTGGGATGTGATACAAGCTCGCTACCCTGACTTTGAATCTTGAGGACAAGATTTTCAAAAGGGGGGATGTATTGTTACGAATAAGATAGTCAAAGGGTTAAAAATGTAATATCGCTAGTAAAGTCAAGTATGTTAGAGAATTGATTATAGAGGGACCAGAATAGTAAATGTCTAGTTAGTTAGTTGTTAGTTAGAGGATATAATAACGGATGTAACTGTAATAGCTGGTCAGCTTGATGATAATAAACCTTCTCTTTCCCTCTAGATTCTCTTCGTTCTTAATCAGAGATATCCCATTGGTGTAATTAGTGAGAATTAGGGGTGTGCATGGGTCGGTTTTTACCATTAACCATAACCATAACCACTAGCTTTGGTTATGGAATTCCTTAACCATAACCGAACTTCGGTTATGGTTAATAGGTTATGAAGTCGGTTATGGTTCAGTTTTGGTTAATTTCGGTTATTTAACCAATAAAAATTTGAAATAAATAGGGGTGTGCATGGTTTGGACTTAACTTGGGTGTTTTTTATACGATAACCAAGACCACACTTTTTTGTTAAACTAACGATGAGGGATTATCTTTAATAAGGTAATTTTTAACAAAAAAAAAGTACGACCATAATACCTCAATTTTTCATCAATCTAAAGGGCATCCACATCAAGATTATTTTGTTAGCAACATACTTTTATCTTAAAATAAAAAATTCTATATGGTGAATATAAAATCTAAATCCATTATATAAACTTAACATTGCAAGTTCGGTTCGGTTTCGGTTATATCGGTTAACCAAAGCTTCATAACCGTAACCATAACCATAACCATTGGTTATGTTGGTTATCGGTTAGTAGTAGTTCGGTTATGGTGGTTAATTTGCTCACCCCTAGTGAGAATTACCCGATGGTGTCAATCCACCATAGTTAATTTAGTAAGGGAATGTCCTGTTGGTGTGGTTTAACATAGAGTTTGCCTAAGGTTAATACTATCAAATTAATATACACTATGTCTACGTAGTAGATTAAACATTTGTTTCATCAATAAATTATTACAATTAAGTAGGTAAACCTGAATCCGTAAGAAATCATTTTGTCTTTTCTTGTGCTTTTGTGTTCTTTGTGTGTTAGTTTTTTTCTTAATTTGATCTTCAACTTAGTTTAGCTTTAGTTTAATTTCATAATCAAATCAAAATTAGTGATTCTTTTTATAACTAAATAAAAGGTCTTATAATAATCAGATCTTACTCATGAATATGATACCCTACTTAACTTAGCTGTATAGCTTAATTTGTTTTTTCTTGACTTTACGATGATTATCATATTTCTAGAAGATAAGCTGACGATATAACCTCAGTTTGGCCTTAATGTCTAGGCCTGGGGTAGGAAGGGTCGATCTCATTGCTTGATTTGACCAACATCCCTTTCCTTTATAGAGGGGTAGCCATGGAGTGATCACACATGGTTTTCTTTATGCTAACTTCTCTTACTCTACTTTATTTTCCTTCTATAAACTCCTCTACACATTATTCACATACATATGCATATTACATATATAAATTATTGGTGTGTATTTTACTGATTTGATTGACTCGACGCTCCAACTTCTTGTCACATTCTAACGTCTTTATCTATATGATGCAACTTACATATAGACTTGAGAATGACCCGAGAATGCTAGATACAATCCAACCTGATAAAAATCCTCGATATCTGATCTTCAATGTAGCGACATTTGACGTGATCCTTTTCTAGCACCCTAAGTCTTACTATGAGAGAACATATCCAACTCTCCTCCATGATACCACAAAAAACTACATAGCCCATCTGTTATGATTATCATATATTTTATCTAAGCCCCGCCAAATCCACACCATCACTAGCTCCAAGACACATAGGCCACAAGCCAAAGGTACATAAACATCCGATATATCTTTCTTTCAGTGTTCTAATCTTGGTTATCTGCTTCAGACACGAATAAACGCACTTCTTCAATTCTGTTGGTACTTATATCCATAGAGTTAAGTACTTGGATTTGAGAGTAATTCAGAGAGAAAATTCTTTAATTCGTTTCGACGGTTATATCACATTGCTCCTTGTCTTCTTGAGTTAAGAACATGGTTGTGAACATCGTAAATAACCCGTTATAAGGGGATTTGAGGTTAGAGCCTCGAGGACTGGCGGTCCACCGTTCTATTGGTTTGGTTCAGACCTTGAATACAAACACTACACATACTATGGAATAGGGCTATTCACGAGCTGATCCGAACTGAGTGGACCTTTGCTCGTGTTTAGCTCGTTAACAACCGAACGAAATCCCAACGAGCATATTCGAGCGTGTAATTTTCCGAGCGAGCAGTGAGTAAATTGGACAACTATAGATATAGCATGTTTCCTTCGATGTCTCCGCTATCAGGTCACGACTAAGGTCCAACTGTCCGAGGATGACACTAAGATTGAGGTTGGATTGTCCAAGGACGAGGTTCTGGTTGAGGCAAGTGGGGTGATGAATATACAACAAAGTACAATTGTCGCATTGTGGCGTATGGTGAGAGCGAGAGACGATTGATGATTGATGAGAGAAAGATGTCTCATTGCTTGATTTGACCTATATCCCTTTCCTTTATAGAGGGGTAGCCATGGAGTGATCACACATGGTTTTCTTTATGCTAACTTCTCTTACTCTACTTTATTTTCCTTCTATAAATTCCTCTACACATTATTCGCATACATATGCATATTACATATATAAATTATTGGTGTGTATTTTACTGATTTGATTGACTCGACGCTCCAACTTCTTATCACATTCTAACGTGTTTATCTATATGATGCAACTTACATATAGACTTGAGAATGACCCGAGAATGCTAGATACGATCCAACCTGATAAAAATCCTCGATATCTGATCTTCAATGTAGCGACATTTGACGTCATCCTTTTCTAGCACCCTAAGTCTTACTATGAGAGAACATATGCATCTCTTCTCCATGATACCACAAAAAACTACATAGCCTATCTGTTATGACTATCATATATTTTATCTAAGCCCCGCCAAATCTACATCATCACTAGCTCCAAGACACATAGGCCACAAGCCAAAGGTACATAAACATCCGATATATATTTCTTTCAGTGTTCTAATCTTGGTTATCTGCTTCAGACACGAATAAACGCACTTCTTCAATTCTGTTGGTACTTATATCCATAGAGTTAGGTACTTGGATTTGAGAGTAATTTATAGAGAAAATTCTTTAATTCGTTTCGACGATTATATCACATTGCTCCTTGTCTTCTTGAGCTAAGAACATGGTTGTGAACATTGTAAATAACCCGTTAGAAGGGGATTTGAGGTTAGAGCCTCGAGGACTGGCGGTCCACCGTTCAATTGGTTTGGTTCAGACCTGGAATACAAACACTACACATACTATGGAATAGGGCTGTTCACAAGCTGATCCGAACCGAGTGGACCTTTGCTCGTGCTTAGCTCGTTAACAACCGAACGAAATCCTAACGAGCATATTCGAGCGCGTAATTTTCCGAGCGAGCGGCGAGTAAATTGGACAACCATAGATTTAGCATGTTTCCTTCGATGTCTCCGCTATCAGCTCACGACTAAGGTCCAACTGTCCGAGGATGATACTAAGATTGAGGTTGGATTATCCGAGGACGAGGTTCTGGTTAAGGTAGGTGAGGCGATGAATATACAACAAAGAACAATTGTCGCATTGTGGCGTATGGTGAGAGCGAGAGACGATTGACAATTGAGGATTGATGAGAGAAAGATGTCAAATATTGTCACTTCATGACTTAGAGTTTTGCTTTTAAATTTGGTGTCTTTTTTTTGGGTTTGATTAGGCTAGTATGGATAAATATAATTATATATTTTAGTATAGTGGTCCAAATCTAATAGAGCGGTATGTATAAAATATAAATATACATGTAATTTGTGTGCACATATATAATTATATATGTAATGAATTAAAAATAATTTAATCTAGCCGAACCGAGCCTAGCGGACCTTTGCTCATGCTTGGTATAACAACTCTCCCAAAACCCTTAAACACGTCCTATACATCCTAATATACACCCCGTATACGAAAAACGAACCCGAACAACATTTAAATTATTAAAAATCAAGAAAAAAAAATTCTGGGTATCGCTCGCGGGCCGCGACCCATACCATTGGGTCTGTCGCGTGGCGCGACAGCTGGACACCAGGCCGGACCACGTTGCGCCACGTGTCCTCATTGTGTGGTGGGTCTAGTAGCTGATTCGCCAAGGCTAGAACCTAGCCTACTACTCTTGCGGGCCGCGAAGGAGATCGAGGTGGGCGTCTCGGGGTGCGAGCCGCCACCCGATCAGCCCTATAAAAGGGGGCTTCGAGTTTAGTCTTCAGTCGCTCAAACTTTTCTTTCTCTCTCGATATAATAACAATAATACTCGGGTATTATACCCCTAAAAATCGAAGCTCTGCCTCGTCGTAAGTATTATAACCCCCGGTTACGTATTAGTTACTCTGCCCAATTTATCTAGAGCTCTGTAACGCATGTCAAGGCTCTGCCTGACTCAGTCGTTGGAGTTCTGTCTCGGGGGTATAGCTAATGTAAATTGGGTTATCTTACTAACACGTGTGCATTGTTTATTTTAATAGATTATAACCAGAAAGTCACCAGAAAACAGTAGTAGTATCTAAAATAGCAATGTGAGCACATCTGCTTTTTATGAGTCCAAGTGTTTTTACCAAAACTTCAATTATTTAAATTACATTTAACAGTGATTGAGTATTTGTGATTCTACAATTACTGTCGATATGTTGGAGTTTTGTATACATTACTTGTTACTACACTGTGAGTAGTACCATGACCACAAGTCAGGATTGACAGTATCGTGGGTGGTAATTGGGTAGATATAAACAAATGTAATTGCGGATGCCCTCAATACTGTTAAGATATAAAAACTTGTTTTGATTAAACTGGGATGCACTCGCAAGTATTTCTTGCTGATAAAACTTTTTAAAACGCGTTTCAGGTAACAAAACGTAAAAGCCAAATAGAAGCCAGCTGGAGAGCACTGAAGGCTTGGAAAAGTGGCTATAAAAATTACCTAAACAAGAAAGAAGTTTTATTTCAATAAATTGGGATTTATCCCTATAAACATATTTGTAATGGAAACTTGGGTTTTCCCCATGTATTTATTATTTATAAAAATATGGTGTTTTACTATGATAAATTATTTTTAACTACGGTCCTGATGTATTTTCCGCTGCCAAATTAATAAACACCGATACCATTGATACTGTCCTCACGGCCGCCCGTTCCCGGATAGGGGTCGGGGGTTGCGATAGAGAGTGGTATCAGAGCTACAACCACTGATTTAAGCCACGGAAGTGTTCTGCTGACTCCAAAATTGTATCATTTATGTTAGGAAATAATCTATGTGATTATGTGGATTCCTGTATATTATTGTTTTATGTTATTTGGCAATCTGTTAGTTTACAATATGAGTGATGAAGGTACGTCTGACGCCTATCGTCACCTAGTTAGTTCTCCCAAAAGTGAAGGAACTTCATCACAGCCTACTCCTTCGGGGTATTCTGCTGACACTCAAGAAGGAATCTTCATCTTTAAGGCGCAATCCGAGGAACCAATCCCTACGAAAAAGAGAGGATGGTTCAGTAGGGGAGCATACGAGAGGAGAAAACGAATGAGAAAGTTACAGCAACAGAGAGCGTTAGCAGTAGCCAATAGGGAAGTAAACACCCAGACCCAGGAAGCAGTTAATTGGCGGTTGCAAACTTTCATATACTAGCCACCACTACCGCAGATCCAAACCTAGATCAGATAATTGCACCACAACCACTGCCACTATTCCCAACCCAACCAATGGAGATAGAACTTACCCAAGGAAACCAATTACCCATGCCAGCATTTGACCCCAACGAGATACCTAGAATCCCAACACCTAATCCTTTAGCATATGATCCATGGGAAGATGACCATAGGGGATATCAGGAACTTTATCCACAGGGGGACCCGATACCAGATCCCATAGCACAATATACTAACCTTAATCCCGCAGATCCATTTTGGAATAATGACCTGTATTTTCAGAGTGTGTTAGGCGACCCATACCCATATGGAGAACCTATACCTCAGTACCTTAGCCGAGTACCCGCACCACTACCGTCCATGAATGAGGAGAATGTGCAGGAACTCTGTACATTTCATGTGGAGTTAGTAGAGGAAGGAGAGAGGATAAAACAAATAGGAGAAAAGCTCGTGTGGAAATACGACGAGCAAGAGATGCATTTATGGAACAACCCCTAGTAATAATATATATAGATGTGTGTAGTTTGAAAAAAAAATCAATTAAAATAGATAACCTAATACCTATTGACGCATAATTAGTAGTGTGTTTCAATTCCAGTTGTACATTGTAATATGTGTATATATATATATATATATATATATATATATATATATATATATATATAGTGGAGGGTTCAAATGAGAAGAATTTTTTTGTAAGAAGAAAAAAGAAGAAGTTTCAACTAATAAGAATGCTTCAATTTACTTCATTTAATATTTGTAGTTAATTTTAATATAAGGGTATATTGGTAAACTTGCATAAATCATTAATTTGTATTCTTCCCCTTTAATAACTAGCTAAATTAAATTTGTAACTCCTTTTCAAAATATATATTTTTTCCAAATTAAAAAAAAAAACAACTTAATTTAAAGTGTAGAATAAATTACTAGTTGTGTAGGATAAATTAGGAGTTGTGTAGGATATATTTCGAGGTGTGTAGGATAAATTTCGACTGTGTAGGATAAAATTCTATAATGTGTAAGGTATATGTAGGAAAATTTTGATATGTGTAGCTTTTGTAGATTATATGTAGGATAATTAATGATTAGTTGACTAATTAATTAAAGAGAAAAAATTAATGATATGAGTTATAAATGAAATATCATTTTACTAATATGCCCTTTCTTCTTTTTCTTCTCACATTAACTTTGTTCTCAAATGAACCTTCCCCTATATATATATATATATATGCTAATTATAATGAGAAAACCCACTCCACTTGAGAAAACCCAAGAAACCCACATGTGTGGCTAGGATTCAGCCACCTCACATGTGCATAAAGACAAAGAGAGGGGTATTTACGACATTTTACATGTGCAGAAAAGTGTAAGTCTGATCTCTCTCTCTCTTTTATATCATTACAAACCTGACTCTCTCTCTCTTTATTTACATCAGAAACCTCATATATCTCTCTCTCTTTATATCTCTATTCCTTCTAATACATATCTAGATCTAGAATATCATCAGATCCTCTCTCTACAATTTATAAAAACTCTCCAGATCCTCATTCATCTCTCTTCTCTACCACACATTTCCCTATCTCTCTCTTGTTCCAATATAGATAAATAAGATCACAAATGAAATCGGAGAAACTGATGAGCATCAGATCCATGTAGACGCCATCTAGATCTAGATCTGGATCCATCATGTTTCTTTTTTAACCCGTCAAGATCTAGATCTGGACCCATCATCTAGATCTGGATCCATCATGTTTCTTTTCAAACCCCATGAAGACGGATCATCTTTGGTTTGATTTTGAAGAAAATTGGACATGAAGAAGATGATGAATCAGATATCGAAGAGAAGGCTGAAGTTTTTTGTTCAAACCAGGCAAGATTCGGTGAACTTACACATTTTTGTTCGAACCAGGCGTTTTTGTTGTGTTTTGTGGATCTGCATTTTTTTGTTTATTTGATTAAAATCGAAGTTACTTTTCTTGTTTAATGTTATTATTTTGTAGTTTTTTCTTGATATAATCATGAAAAAAAGGTGTGTTTTGTATAATAAAAATAAAGTGAATTTTGTTACATGAAACAAATATGCTAGTTTACAAAAGTCAGGGGGATTCATATGAGTGTAATAGAAAATAATGTAATATAAAATAAATTGTTCTTTGGTTATGTTACACTTTTTTTGTGTAACATCTTTATGTAACCCAACATAGCTGGGTTTTAGTAATGTAACAATTCTAATATGTTTTGTTGGTTAGATGAAACAAATGTGCTAGTTGACAAAAGTCAGGGGATTCGTGTTAGTGTGGGTCATAATAATGTAACATAAAATAAATTGTTCTTTGGTTATGTTACATTTTTTTGTGTAACATTTTTATGTAACCCAACATAGCTGGGTTTTAGTAATGTAAAAATTCTAATATGTTTTGTTAGTTACATATTTAAAAATTCTAAAAAAAACATAATAGATGATATATGTAACACCTTTTTTTCTTTTTATTATTGATTTTATCATTTTTTTTGTGTAAAATTTGTTTCAGATCTGGGTCATAATAATGTAGTAGAAAATAAATTGTTCTTTGGTTATGTTACACTTTTTTTGCGTAACATCTTTATGTAACCCAACATAACTGAGTTTTAGTAATGTAACAGTTCTAATATGTTTTTGATTGTTAGATGAAACAAATGTGCTAGTTGACAAAAGTCAGGGGATTCGTGTGAGTTTATCAACTGGGTGATAATAATGTAACAAAAAATAATTTGTTCTTTGGTTATGTTACACTTTTTTTGTGTAACATCTCTATGTAACAACATAGCTGGGTTTTAGTGATTCTTGTGAGTGTAACAACTGGGTGATAATAATGTAACAAAAAATAAATTGTTCTTTGGTTATCTTACACTTTTTTTGTGTAACATCTTTATGTAACAATATAGCTGGGTTTTAGTAATGTAACAATTCTAATATGTTTTATCAGTTACATATTTAAAAATTATAAAAAAAACATAAATAGATGATATTTGTAACACATTTTTTTATAGTGTACGTATACAAAAAGTAAACAAAAAAGATCAAAATTATAGAGAGAGAGGAGAGAGGAAAGTAGACAGATTTACACTTTCTGTCAGGAGAGAGAGGAAAGTTGACAGAAGTTACACTTTCTGTCAGGAGAGAGAAATTGTAACATTTCCAAATATACTCTTCTTGTACCTCTCATTAATGTTATATTAAAAAGTAAAAAGGGGGCAAGACCAAAATGATCACATCCATCAATCTGATTAATCAATAGTTGTTATTGGGTTTTCAGGGTTTATTCAACTCAAGTGGGTTTTCAATTTATCCTTGCCCTATATATATATGAAAAAAAGTAAATGTCGCAATACTCGACGATTTTGATCCATGTGATTGTGTGATTGTTTACATTAAATCTTATTGTGTGATATTAATACCTGATAAATGTTTATAATTCAGATGGACAACGAAGTAAATCAGGAAAACCAGAATAATGATAATAATGGGAACCAATTAGATAACAGTGCCATGCAACATATAGTAGCACAAGGAATTATAGACGCTATGCCATATATCATCAAGACTGTTAAAGAAGCTGAAAATAATAAAACTAATAGTGGAGGTAAACGACCACGTACTAAACCCAGTCATAGAGTGAATAATGGACCGCTACTCCAATTGCCTATTCCAAAAAGAAGAAGAACCATGTCATATGGTTGTTTTTACAAAGAATTCTGGTCTTGCAAACCAATAGAATTCTCTGGCAATGAAGGAGCTATTGCAGCTCTACGTTGGATAGAAAAGACAGAAGCAGTCTTAAAAATAAGCAAATGTGTAGATGAAGATAAAATTATGTTTGCTTCTAATGTTTTTAAGAATGCGGTCTTAGAATGGTGGAATACTATTCTCCAGTCTAGGGGAAGTGACAGAGTTTATAATATGGAATGGATCAACTTTAAGGAAATGGTTGAAAGGAAATTTTGTCCTCCTCATGAAAAAGAATAAATTGCTAATAAGTTCTTAAACCGTAGAATGACTGGAATAGACTGCAAGGGTTACACTACCAAATTCTTCGAATATGCTAGAATAGTGCCAACCCTAGCCTCACCAGAACCAGTATTAATCTCCTGTTATATCTGGGGATTAATTAGTGAAATTAGACATGTAGTCAAGGCAGCTGGACCACAAACCATAGAAGAAGCCGTAGAACTAGCAAATACCTTGACTGATGAATTGGTACGTACGCAAGAAGAAAACCAGAGGAAGAGCCTAGCCTAAAAGCATACCTAGGAATTTCGCTACAGTAATTCCAACCGTGGGAAAGGTCTTCACCTTACTGTAAGTACTGCAAGAAGAAAGATTCAGGGAGATGTTCCATATACTGCAACTTCTACAAAATATCTGGACACAAGGAAGAAGACTGCAGGAAGAAACCCAGCAATAAGCTATGCTTCAACTGTGGAGAGACTGGGCATATCAAACTGAACTGTCTGAAACTAGCTCCAACCACAAACAACAAAACTACTAAGAACGCTAGAGCGTTTGTTTTGACCGCTGAAGAAGCCAAGATGATTCCGGATGTGATTGCCGGTACATTTTTAGTTAATGATATTTTTGCTAAAGTATTATTTGACTCTGGTGCGAACCAAAGTTTTATTAATACTTCGTTCTGCAAACTTCTCAATCAACCATTAACTAAACTTCAACAAGAATGTCTGGTAGAAACGAAAAATGGAGAATCCATTAAGATCACTGAAATCTTGCAGGAAGCAAGAATAGAAATTTTAAACCATAAATTTATTGCTAACTTTTACCCAATGAATCTGGCTGGATTTGATATCGTATTAGGAATGGATTGGTTAGTAGCCAATAGAGCCAGTATTCTATGTGATCAAAAGTCACCAAGGGGTGAAAAGATCACAATTAAAGGAAACAAGCCAACCCGGTCCACAAAATTCATCTCTGTGATGAAAACAACAAGTTATGTAAGGAAAGGATCTCTAGTGTATATGATTTCCATAATCATTAACACTAAAGGAAAAGAATTGAAAGATATTCCCGCAGTACCTCAATTCTCAGATGTTTTTCCAGAAAAATTACCTAGACTACCGCCAGATAGAGAGGTTGAATTCAGAATTCACCTACTACCAGGGACAGCACCGATTGCCAAGGCACCTTACCATTTAGCACCAGCAGAGATGCAGGAACTGAAGAAGCAATTGGACGAACTTCTGGAGAAAGGTTTCATACAGCCTAGTTCATCGCCATGGGGAGCACCAATCTTGTTTGTCAAGAAAAAGGACGAGTCAATGCGTATGTGCATTGATTACCGAGAACTGAACAAGGTCACGATTAAAAATCGATACCCACTACCGAGAATCGATGATCTGTTTGATCAACTTCAAGGAGCTCGATTCTTTTCTAATATCGATTTATGCTCAGGATATCATCAACTGAAAGTACAGGAAGAAGATATTCCTAAAACTGCTTTCAGAACAAGGTATGGTCATTAAGAATTTACAGTCATGCCATTTGGTTTAACCAATGCCCCAGCCACATTTATGGACATGATGAACAGAATATATAAACCATATCTGGATAAATTCATAATTGTCTTTATAGATGATATTCTAATTTACTCTAAGAGTAAAGAGGAACATGCAGCGCATCTGCATGCACTCCTTACATTACTGAGAAAAGAAAAGCTTTATACTAAATTCTCAAAATGTGAATTTTGGTTACAAGAAGTACAATTTCTTGGACACCTGGTTAATCATGAAGGAATTCATGTGGATCCCACAAAAATCAAGGCGATTACTAAATGGAAAGTCCCTGAATCACCAACGGAAGTAAGAAATTTTCTTGGACTGGCAGGATATTATAGAAGGTTTATCCGAGATTTTTCTAGAATAGCCATTCCTTTAACAAAACTGACCTGTAAATCAGTTAAGTTTGAATGGGGACCAAAACAGGAAGAAGCTTTTAGAATTCTTAAGCAAAGATTAACCAACGCACCCATACTCGCGTTACCAGAAGGAACTTGTGACGCTTCTAAGTTAGGTTATGGATGTGTATTGATGCAACGTCAGAAGGTTATAGCCTATGCCTCTAGACAACTTAAGAATCATGAAGAGAATTATACAACCCATGATCTAGAGTTATGAGCCATAATTTTTGCCCTTAAAATTTGGAGACACTACCTGTATGGTAGCAAGTTTACTATTTTTACCGATCATAAGAGTTTAAGATATGTTTTCGGGCAAAAGGAGTTAAATATGAGATAGAGACGCTGGATGGAAATTCTTAGTGATTATGATTGTCATATCCAGTACCATGCAGGAAAGGCTAATGTAGTAGCCGACCCCTTAAGTTGAAAATATCATGAAAAGCTAAAAAGAGTACGTTCTCTTAAGTTAAATCTGCAGATCGATTTAAATGAGCAAATTAGAGAAATACAGGAAATCATAATCAAGGATGATACAGAAAGATTAAAAGGAATGATTAAGGAATTAGAACAAGGAACAGATGGAATTTGGAGGTTCCATAAGAAAAGAATTTGGATACCCAAACAAGGAAGCCTACGCCACCGAATTTTAGAAGAAGCCCATAAGTCTAAGTATATGATACATCCTGGTAATGATAAAATGTATCAAGACTTAAGAAAGATTTTCTGGTGGATAGGAATGAAAAAGGATATTGCAACCTATGTTGCCAAGTGTCTAACATGTTCACAAGTTAAAGCTGAACATCAGAAACCCTCAGGTTCATTACAGCAACTAGAAATGCCGATATGGAAATGAGAATTGATAAAAAAGGACTTTGTTACCAAATTACCCAAGACACGAAAAGGTAATGATACAATCTGGGTGATTGTAGTAAGATTAACCAACTCTGCTCATTTCTTACCAATGAAGGAAACTTTCAGCATGGAAAAATTAGCCAAGTTATATGTAAATGAAATAGTTTCATCACATGGAATTCCTTTATCTATTGTTTCTGATAGAGATAGCCGTTTTACTTCTCATTTTTGGACTAGTTTCCAAAAAGCATTGGGAACTAAGTTAAATCTAAGCACTGCTTATCATCCTCAAACGGACGGACAAAGCGAAAGGACAATTCAGACAATGGAAGATATGCTTAGAGCTTGTGTAATTGATTTCGGAGAAAATTGGGACGATCATTTACCATTAATAGAATTTTCCTACAATAACAGCTATCATACCAGCATCAATGCTGCACCATTTGAAGCACTTTATGGACGAAAGAGCCGAACTCCAGTCTGTTGGGCAGAAATTGGAAAAAACAACTGTCTGGACCAGAAATAGTACAGGAAACAACGGACAAATTATTCAAGTCAAGGAAAGACTAAAAGCAGCACGCGATCGTTAAAAGAGTTATGCTGATAACAGGCGAAAACCGTTAGAATTTCAAGTAGGAGATAAAGTGTTATTAAAAGTTTCTCCATGGAAATGAGTAGTCAGATTTATTAAGAGAGGAAAGCTAAGCCTCAGGTATATTGGACCCTTTGAGATTATTAAAAGAATAGGACCAGTAGCTTACCAGCTACAACTGCCAGAGGAAATGGCAGGAATACATGATGTATTTCATGTATGTAATCTTAAGAAATGCTAAGCAGATGTATCATTAGTGATACCTCTTAAGGACATAAAGGTAAATGAGAAACTTAAGTTTGTAGAGAAACCCCTGCAAATTGAAGATAGAAAGATCAAGAATCTCAAACACAAGAGATTAGTTATAGTCAAACTAAAATGGGATTCCAAGAGAGGACCGGAGTACACTTGGGAACTCGAATCAGAAATGTAGAGGAAATATCCACACCTGTTCCAGTAGACCGTGAGGACGAGATCTAAAACAAGGTGGGGAGGATATAACAACTCTCCCAAAACCCTTAAACATGTCCTGTACGTCCCAAAATACACCCCGTATACGAAAAACGAACCCGAACAACCTTTAAATTATTAAAAATCAAGAAAAACAAATTCTGGGTATCGCTCACGGGCCGCGACCCATACCACTGGGTCTGTTGCGGGGCACAACAGCTGGACACCAGGACGGACCACGTTGTGCCATGTGTCCTCATTGCGTGGTGGGTCTAGGAGCTGATTCGCCAAGGCTAGAACCTAGCTTACGGCTCTCGCGGGCCGAGAAGGAGATCGAGGTGGGCGTCGCATGGTGCGAGCCGCCACCCGATCAGCCCTATAAAAGGGGGCTTCGACTTCAGTCTTCAGTCGCTCAAACTTTTCTTTCTCTCTCGATATAATAGCAATAATACTCGAGTATTATACCCCTAAAAAGCGAAGCTCTTCCTCGTCGTAAGTATTATAACCCCCGGTTAAGTATTAGTTACTCTGCCCGATTGATCTACAACTCTGTAACGCATGTCAAGGCTCTGCCTGACTCAGTCGTTGGAGTTATGTCTCAGGGGTATAGCTAATGTAAATTGGGTTATTTTACTAACACATGTGCATTGTTTATTTTAATAGATTATAACCAGAAAGTCACCAGAAAGTAGTAGTAGTATCTAAAATAGCAATGTGAGTACATCTGCTTTTTATGAGTCCAAGTGTTTTACCGAAACTTCAATTATTTAAATTACATTTAACAGTGATTGAGTATGTGTGATTCTACAATTATTGTCGGTATGCTGGAGTTTTGTATACATTACATGTTACTACACTGTGAGTAGTAGCATGACCACAAGTCAGGATTGACAGTACCGTGGGTGGTAATTGGGTTGATATAAACAAAAGTAATTGTGGATGCCCTCAATACTGTTGAGATATAAAAGCTTGTTTTGATTAAACTGGGATGTACTCACCAGTATTTCTTGCTGATAAAACTTTTTAAAACGCGTTTCAGGTAACAAAATGTGAAAGCCAAGTAGAAGCCAGCTGGAGAGCACTGAAGGCTTGGAAAAGTGGCTATAAAAGTTACCTAAACAAGAAAGAATTTTATTTTAATATATTGGTATTTATCCTTATAAACATATTTGTAATGGAAACTTGGGTTTTCCCCATGTATTTATTATTTATAAAAATATGGTGTTTTACTCTGATAAACTATTTCCTAACTACGGTCTTGATGTATTTTCCGTTGCTAAATTAATAAACACCGATACCACTGACAGTGTCCTCGCGGCCGCCCGCTCCCGGGTAGGGGTCGGGGGTTGCGACACTTGGCTCATTTGCAAATCGAACCAAACCGAACGAGCATATTCTGAGCGTTTTCTATCGATCGACGAGTGAGCGATGGGCGACGAGCGATTTGAACAACCCTACTATGGAACAAATGATCCATCTATTTTGCTTCACGGGAATCACAAATAAAAGAAAGAAAATAACTCTTGAATACGAAAGAAATGGAGATATATGAAATTTGTAGACAGAAAAAGCTCACATACTATATTAAATAATCAAAGAGCTATATGTATCCTTCCAGAATGTCACTTACTAACTTGAAAATAGCAAATAAATACTAAAGAACCGTTACATCCTGTGACCCACTCTTGCTTCTACCCAAGGTACACTTTCTCAGTTTCAATAGAACTTGGCCAAATAAAAGAAAAAAGTCCAACTACTAAATTATTATTAAATTAACCATATAATATAAAAAGATAAATGCTTAAGTCTTTAAATATCCAACCATGCAAACATGACTCTTGAAATTTAAGCTTATTTCATGCAGTTCACCTAAAACTCATGACTCTTGAATAAATGATTAACCCAATAATCACGCCCTTAATCGTTTATTCACACAACTAGTTTACAACAAACAATGTCACTCCATTATCCTCGCACCAGTTCAAGTTGAGCTCATCCTTTTCTCCCACCTTGGACACTCCGATATTGTGACAACCCTAAAAATTACAGGTGCCCGTACAATTAATTTATATTTAATTTGTGCTTAATGACTGTGCTGATTACAACTGTGATTTAACTGCCTACTGTTTTCTGAAACATACATACTCATGCATCACATTTTATACTGTCACTCTATTATTTACATACAAACATTAGTGACAAACTTGATGCACAGTTAGCACAGTGAGCGGATAACCCAATGAACATGCTGACAATGCCAGCACCTAGACTAACACTATATTGAGGCCAGTATGAGCCGGGAATAAAGTACTACACTGGTAGAGAGTGTAGGGAAGTGATAATCATTAAACTGCGTCACTAGGGGATAGTTATAGTGCCGGGAAGTGCCTAAAACACACCTTAAATGCAGAATTCTGCACTAGTATACCAAAATTCAGCTTTTAACAAAGCTAGTAAAGTAAAAACTTGGCAAAATAGTCCTAGACACTTTCCAAAGTGTTGGTAATTTAATGTGTCACTAAAAACATAATAAAAGACAATTTAAATACTTATTTAGCGCTTTAACGGATCAATATCCAACCGAGCAACCGGACTTTACCCGGAACATAAAAATATTGCCAAACGCATAATATTTACTTTTCTGAGCTAGTTAGGGGCCCCGAACACCCTAACACCCCTTATATTAATTAACACACAAGGACATATTAACTAAACATTTCAAGTCTAACTAAATGGTAACTAGTTTCATCACATCCCAACCCCATACCCCCCCACCTACCTTACGGCCCACATGGCCTATTTTAGAGATCTCCTTTGATCATACTTGATCTTGTAGGATTTGCTAAGATATATGCAAAGTACTTATGAGACATAATACCCCATGGACTAATCCCTAAAGTTGGATATAAGAGTTACATGTAAGTAAGAGAGCTCATTCCAATCAACACCTTCTTCCTCACTCTCTCCCTCCATGCTCTCGGCCCAAACAAGCAACCACACACCACCATCATTCATCCAACATCATACAATTCCTCATATATTCAAGGGTGTAAGGAGCTACGTTAGGAAGCTTGGAGCGTTCGGAAGTTGAAGGACCGCTCTCGTTTTCTTTTATCCACCACTTTTACGCTTTGAAACTCCCCTAGCCTTGTGCTAGTAGTAAGTGCCTTAAAACTTCATCTTCTTCATATTTTTGGTGGATAATAGTTGAAAGAATGATAAATATTAAGAACCTCTAAAAACATAAACAAGATCATGAACATAAGAACTTTACATAAAGGTTATGAGATGAAAGATAATAATACATTGTAAATCTGAAATAAACAAACCATAATCTGCTGTAACAGACTTATGATCTGATTTTAATCGTATTAGAAAGGATGGCGAACGTATGTGTACGTTTTAGTAACATTTAACCTTTAAACAGCATGCTGATTTGCACTTTTAGCCGACTTTAACTGGTTGTAAACAGGTCATAACTTAACAAAAACTTTATTTTCTTGACTCTATAACGTGTTATTATGAAATACGGTTCTAATGGCACTAGAATCATAATTTTTGGATTTCGTTTACTATTTTTAAAGTGTCATTTTCTAACAGCAACTAAAGCTGCATTTTTCTGCTGAAAATATGTGTTGTATTTTTCGTCATAACTTGAGTTCTGTGAAGAATTAGCTCATAATATTTTTACTGTAGATGACCACCGATGTATTTGTAATTCTCCCACTGGAATTTCGTAAATCGGACGTACGAGGAATTTTAAATAAATTATTCCGTGGACTGCAGTCAGAAAAAGATGAATCTGAATGCAGTCCGGAAAATGATTTTCTATAAAATATTGGTGATGATTTGGACCTCGATATTTTTACACAATAATTTTTGGAACGTATAACACATTCTGTAAAAATTTGGGAATTTTTGGAATAAGATAACTATTTTATTAAAATACCCGAAAACAGCCCAGTTTTGTATATTAAAACTGAAACAATATAAGTAGTATTTTGCATGCCTAAATGTCGGGTTGGTTATTTAAAGGCGATCTAACGTGTTATATGTCAAAGAAAATGATACGCTAGTAAGCGTGGACGCCTCCATTTACAAAGGATACTCTGGCGAAATTTTCCTAAAAACCCAACTTAGAAAATATTTTTCTAACAATTATCACAAGTATATTTTATAACTTGTATTTCAAAAATAAACTTCGCCATAAATTTTGTTACAAAATACAAAGTATCGGAGGTTGGTTTTCGCAAATAAAAATGGGTAAATATATAGTTAAAAATGTATTTTTTTCCTAGTATATTTAGAAGATATATAATTTTTGAGAAAATATATTTTATGGGACAATACTTGATTGAACAAAAATAAGTTTATGTACATTTGAGTGAGACTCGAAAATATATTGTTTGAAAGTAATATATTGAGAATAGATTGGCATATTATTATTTGGGATACTACACCGGGATACGACGCCAATACATGGCAAGTTATACAAACACAAGTATACGAATACTCAAGTATAAGATACTCCTATCCTTGGGAAGATAAAGCGAATAACAATACTCGAAAAATATTATTACACGAACATACTGGAAAGACTTTAAAACGTAACTCAAAGGCATTAATCAATACTAGGACAAGGCACGACCCGTTCGTCTAATAGACGTTAGCCCATTATAGGTAGTCGTGTTTGCCGCGGAGATTTGGGTTACAAGTACAAAGACGCAATACTGTGAGTTCATGTCCCCCTTTTCCTCTTAACTGTTTTCAGTTTTATACTTCGGGGGTGAAATACATGTTACATACTGCTTTGGACAATTACGAATTGTATGGTCAGCTATGGAAGGAACTGTTAGGTTATGTGATTGGGTAGGTGAAATCTTAAGAACATTAGTCCTCGTAGTACGATCGAGGGATACAAGTGATAGGCCTATTTGAGCATAACAAACCCCACCCATACGCCCTAAGGTTGGACCATGTGGTGACCTTGTCTTAACTACACCCATGCGCCCTCAGGTTGGACCATGTGGTGACCTCGTCTTAACACCACCCATGCGCTCTCAGGTTGGACCATGTGGTGACCTTGTCTTAACCACACCCATGCGCCCTCAGGTTAGACCATGTGGTGACCTTGTCTTAACCACACCCATGAACTCGCTCAACTTTATGTTGATTTTTCAAACTACATGTATTTCAGGAAACTAGTGGATCTGGCACGGTATGCACGTATTTTCAAGCAACGTTTGAATAAAGAGGTCATTCAGGGTTGTAGGGTTTAGAAGGTGTAACCTCTACCTGGACGGGTTACATATCTCTAAATCTAGTTTTGTTTAAGGTCTTTGCCAAGTTTTATGAACTCATTTAAATAAGTCAAGGTTTGTAACTTATTTTGGGATTGATGTTTTAAGACAAGTATAATATGGTATTTTTTCTTTCTAAACTTTATTAATGGATGAACTTCTCATGTTTTTATCATATAGCATTGTTATGATTGATTGCTATGGTATTAAGAAGTCACACCAGATAACCACGTTTCCGCAAAAGCCAGGGTGTGACAGCTTGGTATCAGAGCCTTGATCATAGCGAACTAGGATTCTTTCTCGAGTCTAGACTATGATCATCAGGGCTCTCACGAAAATGTTTTCAAACATTTTTACATTGCATACACTAAACGTCCAGATCCAGGGAACAAACATTTTTACCAACAAAAGGCACAAATGCGCATTCCAAAACTTATATTTATAGTTTAGTCTTAGAGACTGAGGGAGGACCAGCCTTAGAGGCTGAGGGAGGATCAGTCTTAGAGGCTGAGGGAGGATCAGTCTTAGAGGCTGAGGGAGGATTAGTCTTAGAGACTGGGAGGATTGGTCTTAGAGACCAGGGATTTAGTCTTAGAGACTGGGAGGATTGGTCTTAGAGACCAGGGATTTAGTCTTAGAGACTGGGAGGATTGGCCTTAGAGACCAGGGAGATAGTCTGAGAAGACTAGGATGAATATGTGGATACATGATTACATTATGAATTGTCTTTATTTGCAATACACAAGGTGTTAAAGATTACTGTAAATATGCATGCTATGACTACTATATACCGGCACACACGTCACCTTCCTCAGGGAACGAATTGTCAGATGATAACGACCCTACGGCCACCGCCACAGATGATGAGACTGTACATGCGCCGGAGATGTTTACGTCAGACACTGAGAATGACCCTGACATGCTGACCAAGGACGAGGGCGACTTCCAACCGTCCGCACTGCCAGACTTTGGCGATGAATTACCCTTGTTGGTGGCTTCCTTGACGAGGATCCCTCTGTCCTTCTTGTTTCGGTCCACGACCATCGTTTGGACACTTCGATGGCGAGCACATCATGGCTCCGATCCTCGACGCCGTACCTCTCGTGGTCATCTTCCCCGAGGATCCGCCTCTTTTTAACGAATTGTTTGATGACGACATTAATCTGCTTGTTGATGAGCCTCCTGTTGACGCCCAGGACAATGGAAAAATTAGATGAGAACATCGTTACTAATTGCACATTTTGAGATCCCTGTTGTCAGGCCACCCTCTGATTCTAGCATATATTCGATTTCAGACTCCTTTGAGTCTGTGACATCTGCAGCCTTACAGATAACCAGATTGCAGCTTTCTACTACTGACGCAGACAACGACGACATGACTGCTGCACTATCACCTGCTCAAGGCACCACACCGTTAAACGCCCCAGAGCCTGCTCCTGAGCCAGCTTCTGCACCTTCTGGATCAGCTTGATGTCGCACCTACTGAACCTGCACTTTTACTTGATCATGACCCTGTTTCTTTTGGTTTACCAGGCATTACACCCCTTATACTCGACCCAGTACTTGCGCCTCACGATCTTCCTATCAGTTGAGACGTTTGTTCCTGCACCTTCACCCGCTGATGTCGCTCTTGTGAAGACCGACGTCGTTTGCGCCAACATGTCTATCGATATCTTTCGAGATATACCCGCACCCCGGGAAGGTACACCAGGCCAGCAACGGCGTAACGATCCAAATTGCTATAGCAGCATTTTCTACAGGCAGCACCGTTTGCTACTTTCACCTCTACAACGCTGGACAAGCCATTTCGACGGTTCCTATGCCACACTATGCTGATTTTAGACCCTTGTCATCCCTCACATTATGGAGGCTACACAGGTAATGAGTGCTCCGGTAACAACAACTACAGTTTAAGGATATAAGTCGCAAAGTTTTGGAGCTTGAGTTGACACCACAACCTCCACCCCGTTTATTGCCAGTATACTTTGATCCTCCACAATTATCAAAGACTTCTTTTGCACTCTCATCTGCTGCTATAACGCCTTTTCCAGGTTTTCTTTTGATGCTCGTTCCTTTACTATCGAGCGGTAAATCAGTTGACTACTTCGATGTACATGCTAGCTCGAGGAGGAGTTTACGCATGCTAGCATTTACTTTCTTTCCACCTCCACCTCAGTCACCAATACAGTTGGTTTCTGGATTTATGCGGATCGCAATACACTTGGGGAAATACACTAATGATAAGCCGGGATTGCGGAGACTTTTGAGGGCCACTTCTGTCTACGTAATTTTGATGCACTAATATACTTGTTGGACAAGGGTAGGGTGACCCTGCGTCCCTTCTGATATGATACGTTATGTAAGACACAGTGATTGTGGCTGGAGGATAACGAAAGCCCAATCCTCTTTAAACATGCGGCAATACTTATGACTAATGACTAATGAAGAACTCAGTCGCCATATTCTCACTAAGCACGTTGTTGGTCCATATGTTTGTGCAATAATTGCGATGCTATGTGCTAGTTTGTTATGTCCTCATTAAATATGCTCACACCTACATGTTAGTGCTTTAATGTTATTGCTTGCTATGATGATTTCTTATATACGTATGTATACGCACCACCTAGGTCATATTTGTTAAGTGGATGCATATGTGCTTATGTCCTTAATAAAGAACCGGCCTACCTAATCTTCTTCTTAGAAGATGCCGCCACGAAGGAACACTGATACCAACAACCCTCTACCAACGACGGAGGCGGAATTACAAGAACGCATCTCACAGGCCATCGCACAGCATGAGGCCCTTCGCTCTGAACATAGCGGGGGTACCTCAGGAAATAACCCATCCAACGTGTGCACCTACAAGCATTTCTTGGGCTGCAGGCCCTTGGAATTCAATGGCACTGGGGGTGCCTTAGCCCTTGTGCGTTGGATTGAGAAAACGGATTCTGTTCTACGGGTGAGCAAATGTGCCCCAGAGCATCAGGTCTCGTACATTTCCAGGTTGTTTCAAGATGGGGCTCTGTCATGGTGGAACCTTCAGGTTCAGATGTTGGGCGAGACCGCTGCGTATGCATTAACATGGGACGAACTGAAAGAACTAATGCATAAGAAGTACTGTTCAAGAGCAGAAATCCAGAAATGGGAAACTGCGTTATGGAACTTGAAAATGGAAGGTCCAAAGATAGCTGAGTACGTGCAGAAATTTCATGATCTGTCCTGGATTCTCCCCTACGTGGTAGATCCAGAGTTTAAGAGGATCGAACGCTTCATTGGGGGATTGGCACCTCAGATTCTAAGCCTGGTGATAACATCAAAGCCTCAAACAATTAATGAAGCAATTGACTTAAGTGTGACGCTCACTGAAGAAGCAGTTAGGTTGGGAAAATTCTCAAACTCCGAGGAGAAAAAGGAGACTCATGGGGAGTCATCTGGTGAGAACAAGATGAAGTTTACCAATTTCAAGAAGGGTACTCGGGCAGGTAACATCAATGCCAAAAAGGAAAAAGAGTACACGGGTATCCTACCAAAGTGCGACAACTGTCGACGTCACCATAACAGGCGATGTAGATATGGAAAATGTGGTAACTGTGGCAAGGTGGGACATGTCAAGGAAACGTGTCGGCAGGGTACTGAACATGAAAATAGAGGTCAAGATGGTAGCGGAAATTGCGGAGGAAACAACGACGACAACAACCAAGGCAGGGATGGTGACGATCAAGGCCGTGGCCAAGCATGTTTTAATTGCGGTGATGTGGGGCATTTCAGGAAGTATTGCCCTAAGAACGCTCAGGCACATGGATGAAAGCTCAACAGCGGGGATAGAATCCAATCGTGGATATCGGTACGTCCAATATTAGTCTACATTATGCATTTGTGCTAGATACTGTTGCCACTCTTTGCTTCGCATCTCTAAAGTTCAAAAATATAGTTGCTAGTAGCAAGTAACCTAGATAACCAGTTCTCGATAGAACTAGCTTAAGGGAAGCTTCGACGTGATAATTGGGATGGACTGGTTGTCAAACAACCAGGCAGAGATTGTCATCCGCATCCCGACGACGAACGGAGAAACGATCGTGATTCATGAAGCAGGATACGCTCCTACGGATTATTAGGCAATGAAGACACGAAAATTTTCGCACAAAGGATGTGTTGCATTCTTGGCTCATGTCGTAGGAAAAGAAGCCGAAGAACCAAAACTCGAAGATATCCCTGTGATGGGGGAATATCCTAAATGCCTTCCCCGAAGACTTGCCAGAATTATATCCTCAACGACAAGTCGATTTTCGCATCGATTTGATTCCAGGCGTCGCGTCTGCAGTCAATACACCTTAGCGACTTACACCTTCGGAGATGCAAGAATTGTTAGTGTAACCTCAGAAGTGGATAGAGAAGGAAGATAACAGACCAAAATTTCCGTTTTGGGTAACCCCAGATTCTGCTCCTCAAGAGAAGGGACGATGGTTTTCAAATGAACAACAAACTACCAGGAGCCGAACGAGCTAGCCAACAAGAGTCAGCGACTCTTTCTAAGAGCTGACGACTTACTTATTTGATTAACTGCGAGGATCCAACCAGTATTTCCCGACTGATCGATGATCGAGTAGCTGTAAATTCAGGAAGAAAGTGTACCGGGGAAATTGTGGGACAATAATTTGTTTTAAACATACACAAAATAGTGTTTCCTACACGATGCACAAAACAATTCTACACCGAATACGAAACTCTGAGAATCTAGGAAACATGTACTTAGGACCTTTGGGGACCCAGGTCCCAACTCGTAAAGATTGTTACTTAGGGACCACATCTGTTAACTCACGCAGACGCCATTAGCCTGACATATATGCCAGTTCCGTTGACCAAGCAGAAAGTACTTAAATCCCTTTTACTTCTAGCAAGTAGATGTTTGCATCTCTACTCCCCTTAACGGTAGTTGCATTTTCTTCGCTGAGAGTGAACACCCATTGATTCGAGACTTGGTCACTTCTCCATATTAGCAATTACACACCGCTTCGTTACTTGAAAACTTATATATAATCCATGCACCTTTCGCTACGCATGCGGTTTCATTTCGAATAAACGCCTCATTAGAGTTCAGATATTCCGTTGCTAAATCTAATTACTGGGTTGTGATTAAAATGACCTACATTATTGTAATTGTTGGCTCTTTTGCTATCAAGTCAACACACTCTCTTGAGACTTCTTCCATTACAAGTTGCATTCATGGTTGATTTTTGCTACGACGCCAAGATTCCTTTGTTGATACATACGTTTATTGTCGAGTTATGCTAAAACCAAGTTCAATTTCTTGAACTTATTCATTTCGCATATTCAGTTTAAGACGTCATATGATGTATTGAGAACATCATATTCAAATCATTGGCAAATATTCTTTTGTTTCGAGTCGTGGTAGGATTGTTTGGTCTACGACTTCACCAAATCGTTTGTTGATTACGACACCGTGTGGGGATACTTTCACAAAATTGAAGCTTGCGCTTATTTGGTTACTCACTTCATACACGGATTTAATTGATTATTTGATGACTTGCCCTCAATCCATCTTGTTTATCACGATTAAATCGGTCTCAACACAGTTGTGTGTTGAGGCAAAGGTACATAGATTCATTTCATATCACGGTGTATTTCCTAACGATTCTTTCTTTGTCAATCGAATACCTTGCAGTGTTTATTGCTTTTCACATTCGATAAAAAACAGTGGCTTTTGATGTTCCATAATTAACTAAAAACTCTATGACATTGTGTAAATCAAATCTTCAGGCTTGTTCGGTACATATTCATTTGATTTCCAACACGGTGAACTTATTCAGTCACCACTATACTTGAATTCTGTCGTTACGACACCTTGTGGTCACTACAAACTTGTAACTATGCTAATCAAGGTCAACCGTTTCATACAAAACTGCATATACTTTCGTTCGATTTGTCATTTAAACATTTCTGATGCAACTACGAATCAAGTCAATGATACACCAGATTCACTTGTATTTCATTCGCCGTACTTTCGCAATTCAAAAATGTTAACACACTAAACCCCCCCCCCCCATTCAGTTATTCGAGGGTTGACATGTCATTCTACTTGTACGTTTGAGTGGGTGATTTTAAATTCAAATAGCGGATGTTATGGTTTGTAGAAACTCGTCTGCATATTGCGGTCGATAGTTTGAGGATCTTATTAGTCAAAACTCCTCTTTTTGTGGTACCCCTGTTAACAGGAATACCTAAGACTATACATCAAATGCGTCTTGTACATTTGACATCTAATGCTAAAAGCACATACCTTTTAACCCTAGGATTCGGGTTGTTATATATTCTTGGACTCACCAAATGTGAGTAAGGTTTGATTCGGTTTGATGATTGTCTGCCTCGATATAATTCATATACATACACGTGTGACGAAACCATAAGGGGTTAAGGTAGTACAAATTTCGAGGACGAAATTTTCTTAATGGGGGAAGAATGTGACAACCCTAAAAATTACAGGTGCCCGTACAATTAATTTATATTTAATTTGTGCTTAATGACTGTGCTGATTACAACTGAGATTTAACTGCCTACTGTTTTCTGAAACATACATACTCATGCATCACATTTTATACTGTCACTCTATTATTTACATACAAACATTAGTGACAAACTTGATGCACAGTTAGCACAGTGAGCGGATAACCCAGTGAACATGCTGACAATGCCAGCACCTAGACTGACACTATATTGAGGCCAGTATGAGCCGGGAATAAAGTACTACACTGGTAGGGAGTGTAGGGAAGTGAGAATCATTAAACTGCGTCACTAGGGGATAGTTATAGTGCCGGGAAGTGCCTAAAACACACCTTAAATGCAGAATTCTGCACTAGTATACCAAAATTCAGCTTTTAACAAAGCTAGTAAAGTGTAAAAACTTGGCAAAATAGTCCTAGACACTTTCCAAAGTGTTGGTAATTTAATGTGTCTCTAAAAACATAATAAAAGACACTTTAAATACTTATTTAGCGCTTTAACGGAACAATATCCAACCGAGTAACCGGACTTTACCCGAAACATAAAAATATTGCCAAACGCATAATATTTACTTTTCTGAGCTAGTTAGGGGCCCCGAACACCCTAACACCCCTTATATTAATTAACACACAAGGACATATTAACTAAACATTTCAAGTCTAACTAAATGGTAACTAGTTTCATCACATCCCAACCCCATACCTCCCACCTACCTTACGGCCCACATGGCCTATTTTAGAGATCTCATTTGATCATACTTGATCTTGTAGGATTTGCTAAGATATATGCTAAATACTTATGAGACATAATACCCCATGGACTAATCCCTAAAGTTGGATATAAGAGTTACATGTAAGTAAGTGATGTGCGATAAAGTGTTATATATATTAGGTGTATATTTTAAGCCCTTTTTAACACTTATTTTAGCCAAGTTTTAAATTTATAAAACACGATATTTTACTAACACTAAACACACATATGGGCAAGTGCACCCATCGTTGAGTGTAGTATAGCGTTGGTAAGATACCGAGGTCGTCCAAGGACACAAGAGCTTTTAGTACCGGTTTATCCTCAACGTCTAACCAAAATAAAAGTTTAGAAAAATGTTTTAAACTAAGAAAAATAAAACAAACTAAAATGCTGAAAATAAAAATAAAAGAAAAACAGATAGACAAGATGAATCACTTGGTTCTGACTCGTATCTAGTATAACCTTTGATTATTTCCGCACTTTTGCACATAATTAAGAGATTATCTTAGTTATTGTAGTAGACCCCTCTTTTGAAGGCGACGTTACCCTCACCCCAGTAGTTTGAGTCAGCAGGGATACAATCCTAAAAGGGTGGATTATTGGAAGATAATGAATTAAGTTATTAATGCAGTATTGTGGTAGGCCCCGCTTTTGGCGGTGACGTTACCCTCGGCTAAGTAGTCTGAGTCAGCAGGGATACAGTCCTAAATAGCCGGGTTATAGTATTAATAGTAGTTAACTTATGAGGGGATCAAAGAGTTTGGACCCCCGCCATCCAATACCGTGAAGTATTGAAGGAGGTCCTACTAAATTTGACCCAGGTCCATTGCAGGACCTCTAAACGCTGAACAATGGCAAGACCTTTACCAAACCGTTCCTTTAACCCCCTACCAGGTAGCCAACATATCTCCATATAGACCGTGGAGATATGAATGGTGAAAATCCTTTATTTTATATAGACAGTAAAATAATGCCAAGACACCACGGACAAACGATAAGGAAAGATCACCTTCAACATAAGTAACTAGTTATTAAAGTCATTAATACAAAACCAAATAAAAAGTGCAAAAGATTAGAAATAAAAAGTATTATACTAGACACTTTGTCTTCACCAAGTGATGTAAGAGACTTAGGCAAACATGGCCTTGATTGTCAAGAACTCTTACGATCAATCTTGGATCCCGAGACGACTCACACACTCTACGATGGACAATGGATGATGGTGGTGGATGATGGTGTTGTGATGGTGGTGGGTGGTGGATGAAGTGTGAGAGAGGTGGTGTGCCAAGGGATGAGATGAAATGAATCCAAGCACTCCTATTTATAGGCTGAACAGAGAGCTGGACACGGCCCCGTGTCCGTCTGACACTCTCTCTCCTCATTAATTGTAATTCGCAATTACAATAAATGCGCCTGCTGTACTTTCGACACGCCCCCGTGTCCGCTGAGCACGGCCCCGTGATGGGCAATAGAAGCTTCTATAGGTTTGTCTTTTCTGCTGCTTCTTGGGCACGGCCCCGTGCTGGCTGAGCACGGGGCGTGTTCAGTCTTCTGTTTTCTCTATTTTGCTTTGGAAGGTGCCGTTGAGGGTTCGGGCAGTCCACTAATGTTCCTTTTCTTGTATTTATGTTGGATTTAGCTGTCTTTTTGCTTCTTTTGCGTTTTTGAGCTCATTTAATCCTGAAAATACAAAAGGAAGACAAAAACACTCTTTTTCCAATATTAGCACTAAAAAAGGGTTAGTTTTATGCCTCATTTGATGTAATTTATATGTTGCATTTTACACACATCAAATACCCCCACACTTGAACTTTTGCTTGTCCTCAAGCAAAACTCTTTAATATGTGGCTTACACTCCCAAATGGAATAGGTAGAAGAGAAGGTTTTGGGCTTGTCGTAGAGTGTCGGGATTTCCAAGATCTTTTTGGGTTTTATTTTTATTTATTTACACTCCTATTCGTAATGATTTATTTAGAACTGTTCATAAAAGAAATTACTTATTTGGGCATAACATGCCTTTTTAAAATTCTATTTATATACAAGTTCACATACCTCGCGGGTAAATCACTCACACTCGGTCGAAGGTGTATTTTTAGTGAATCACTCGAGAGCGGCACGGAACTTATTCCTACCATAGGGTTGCCAAGAAATCAATCCTCCTCCTTTTTAACTTTTATACCTTTGTAGATATCAAGAGGACTTTGTGGGTTAAGGGTTGGCTAGGGTTAAAGGTAGGTGGTTGGGTTAGTGGTTAGTAGAAAAAGGGCTAAAAGCGTAACAAGTGTCGGTTTTCGTATTTTTGCAACTTTTTATTTTGATGAAGCTTTTATTCAAACTAAGTTATTTTTGATTAACTTGTTTGTTTATTTTCTTTTTGCTTCATCATTATCACAATTTTTTTTTTCACGAAGAACCGAACTTGTTACTAAAATAAAGGGTTAAAAATGAAAAAGGTTTTGGTGGATGAAAGGGTTTTTGTTTGGGTGATGAAACGAAAAGGTTTAGGCTCAAAGGGGCTAACTAGGGGGATTTTTGGGTAGGTGGTAAAGGAAAAAGAAAAATAATGGTGTAGAAATGAAAAGGGTTAGTCCTAATGCCTCCATCATTTACTTACTCGGGTTTAAGTTGATAAGGACCGGGAATGTATTGTCATGGCAAGTTCTAGAGTCGTAAGAACCAAGCAACTATTCACACAAGAAACGAAAAATGAGCATTTAGTCAAATGATATGTAATTGTGTGCTCAATAAAGGCTCAAAACTCACTTTTGTGGGAATGGGTTTTTATGTAATCAAGTATATAATCAAATTTTAAATAAGTTTGCTATGCCTTTTCATAATTTTCTTATGTTGGTTCTTTTTATCACTACGCTATCGGTTGTAAATTTGTAAAAATATAACCTTTTTGAGAACTTGAATTTCCCGAGTTAAACCTAGACAAGTAAAAATGAAATTTTTGAAAAAATTTGGGGTGATTAGTGGTTCCAATAGAGTTTTGTGTAAGGCTTGTATTTAGGACTTGCAAAATTCAAGGTTTTAGCATCCCCCCATACTTAAATTACACATTGTCCTCAATGTGTCCCAAAAATAAATTTTTAGGTTGATTAGATGTGTAAAATAGTGTTTAAAAAGCAAAAAATTTGTGTTACTGGGCGCTGAACACGGCCCCGTGTTATCCGGGCACGGCCCCGTGTTCAAGTGCCAGTAACAAAATTGAAATAAGTCAAACAGAAGGCTGGACATGGGGGCGTGTTGGGTGAACACGGCCCGTGTCCAGGTACCTGTACTGGGCGTTTTTCTGCAGGTGGTTCGGCACGGGGCCGTGTTGGTTGGGCACGGCCCGTGTTGAACCTTCTGAAATGGAGAAAATTGTCGGGTTGCCTCGTTCTTGTGCATGGGATCATTTTTCTCGTTCCCCTTTTCATCCTTTACCACCATGAGTGTGTTTTATTCCAGAAAATTAAAACTAACTAGAAAACATAAAAATTAACCTAAATTAAACTAGGGATAGTTCCGTGGAAGGCCTCCATGGTGCGCCACGTTTATAAGGGTCCTTGGCTAGACCCAAAGCCTGGTCATATGTTACCCAATTGGGATGAGTTGCATCCCATGTTACACCGTCAGAGAGCGTTATCCAAGCTTGAGTATATGACCTTCATGTAGTTGACCGGATCTTCTTCCTCTACTCGCTTTCCACATTCAAATTTTACCTCTTCATCCCCAAACTTCAATGTTAGAGTTCCGTCATTCATATCCACCAACGCTTGGGCGGTGGCTAGAAATGGCCTCCCGAGGATGAGAGGGACATCGGTGTCTTCTTCCATGTCTAGGATGACGAAGTCGGTTGGAAAGACGAATTTGTCAACCTTGACTAGCAGATTTTCGGCGACACCTTGTGGGAATTTGACGGACCTGTCGGCGAGTTGTATGCTCATCTTTGTAGGGCTTGTTGTTCCTAGGCCGAGTCGCTTGAACATTGATGTGGGCATGAGGTTGATGCTAGCCCCAAGATCGGCTAAAGCATTTCGGACGGGGGACTTCCCAATCGAACAAGGGATTGTGAAGCTCCCGGGGTCGATTTTCTTTTGTGGAAGTTTGTTGAGTACTAAAGCTGAACATTCTTCGCCTAAGTTAACTAATTGCAATGATTCAATTTTCCTTTTGTGAGTGAGGAAATCCCTCATGAATTTTGCATATTTAGGCATTTGGGTTAGGACCTCAATAAAAGGAATATTAACATGCAATTGTAAACTTTCGAACTTTGCGAATTGCTCATCGGTCTTTTGACGATTTAACCTACCGGGGTACGGGATTGGAGGAGTCTTGGTGGGCTCTTTATTTGGTATAGAAGCCTTTTCTGGCGCAGGAGGAGTTATAAGCTGGCTAGAATGGCTTCTTTCATTTGGTGGCAATGGAGCATCCTCGGGACCCACGGTTCGATTTCTTAATGTGATGAGATGTACTTGTGCCTTTGGGTTCGTTTCGGTATTACTAGGTAACGCGCCTTGTGGTCTCTCGGAGAAATTTTGAGCTAGTTGATTTAATTGTTTTTCAACGTTCTGAATGCTAGCTTGTTGATTTCTAAAATTTGATTCCAATTGTTGAAATCGATCCGAGTTTTTCTTTTCAGTGTCAGAGATGAGGCGAGATACCGTATCTTCAAGCCTTTCTCTTCCACCTTGTTGTTGAGAAAAATTTTGCGGTTGTTGAAAATTAGTTCGTTGGTTTTGTTGGTTACTACTATTGCCGGGATCTCTCCAACCAAGATTTGGGTGGTTACGCCATCCTTGGTTGTAGGTACCCGTTGGAGGACCCGACGGCCTAGGTCTATTATCCAAGTAGTTTACCGTTTCAGTTTGTTCATCTAATTCTTTCATACAACTCCAATTTTCATGTGACCCACCACACCCTTCACAAGCCATAACCGAGGCCGTTTTTGTCATTTCTAGCCTTTTGATTTTTGAAGAGAGGGCCTCGATTTGGGCTTGTAAAGAGGTGCTTTCATCAACCTTATGGGCGCCCGGGGCAATAGATTTATTACCCCGGGGAGTGTGCCATTGAAAATTGGTTTGAGCAATTTCCTCAATTTGGTTATATATTTCATTTGGGCGACGATTACCTAAGAGTCCCCCGGAGCTTGAATCAAGTGTTTGTCTTGTGTGTGGCAACAATCCATTGTAGAAAGTGGATACTTGTTGCCATACCGCTAGACCATGGTGAGGACACTTTCTTAAAAGCTCCTTGAACCTTTCCCAAGTTTCATATAAGGATTCCCCATCCTCTTGTGAGTATGTATTAATTTCAGTCATTAATTTGGCCGTTTTAGCAGGAGGGAAATACTTATATAAAAACTTTTGAGCGAGTTCATCCCAGGTGTTTACCGATCCAACTGGGAGGGTGTTAAGCCAAGCCTTAGCTCGGTCTTTTAGTGAAAAAGGAAACATTCGAAGGCGGATGGCGTCATTTGATGCTCCATTGATCCGAAAGGTATCACATATTTCTAAGAAGTTAGTAATATGTAGATGGGGATCCTCGTCCGCAAGCCCGTGGAAGGTTGCGGAGTTTTGGAGCATTTGTATCAAATGCGGCCGAAGTTCGAAGTTGTTGGCCTCGACATTCGGTGCATTGATAGCGGCGCCAAGATTGCCTACGGTAGGCCGTAGGTAATCCATGAGGGTACGTTGGTCCGCCATTGGAAGTGGGTCCCCCGAAGCTTTCTCTTGATTTTTAGCTTTAAGTCTTTTTCTGAGAAAGCGCTCGGGTTCTTCTAGGGGTTCTTTTATGTCTCTACTAGAACTGGAGCTCATGCACTACGTAGGAGGTTCAAATGTGGCGCCTGGGTTCCAAATCCTGCAATAAAAACAAAAAAAGAACGTTGGTCAGAATGTTCACCACGGCCCCGTGCTCAGTGAACACGGCCCGTGGTCAGAAGTACAGTAATTGTTTTCTGTATCCCAGTTACTGGGAGTTGGACACGACCCCGTGTTGCACCGACACGGCCCCGTGTTCAGCTCTCTGTAACTCAGAAAATAAAAACTGCCAGTGATGAAGCTGGGCACGGCCCGTGTCTGACCGAGCACGGCCCGTGCTGAGCTCTGCAGAAGCTGAAAAACTAAGAAAATCCTAAAAAAATAAAAAGAAAAATAAAGGATGATTAGGCCGTTGATTCCTAACTTTCTTAAAATCCTTGTGTCCCCGGCAGCGGCGCCAAAAACTTGATGTGCGATAAAGTGTTATATATATTAGGTGTATATTTTAAGCCCTTTTTAACACTTATTTTAGCCAAGTTTTAAATTTATAAAACACGATATTTTACTAACACTAAACACACATATGGGCAAGTGCACCCATCGTTGAGTGTAGTATAGCGTTGGTAAGATACCGAGGTCGTCCAAGGACACAAGAGCTTTTAGTACCGGTTTATCCTCAACGTCTAACCAAAATAAAAGTTTAGAAAAATGTTTTAAACTAAGAAAAATAAAACTAACTAAAATGCTGAAAATAAAAATAAAAGAAAAACAGATAGACAAGATGAATCACTTGGTTCCGACTCGTATCTAGTATAACCTTTGATTATTTCCGCACTTTTGCACATAATTAAAAGATTATCTTAGTTATTGTAGTAGGCCCCTGTTTTGAAGGCGACGTTACCCTCACCCCAGTAGTTTGAGTCAGCAGGGATACAATCCTAAAAGGGTGGATTATTGGAAGATAATGAATTAAGTTATTAATGCAGTATTGTGGTAGGCCCCGCTTTTGGCGGTGACGTTACCCTCGGCTAAGTAGTCTGAGTCAGCAGGGATACAGTCCTAAATAGCCGGGTTATAGTATTAATAGTAGTTAACTTATGAGGGGATCAAAGAGTTTGGACCCCCGCCATCCAATACCGTGAAGTATTGAAGGAGGTCCTACTAAATTTGACCCAGGTCCATTGCAGGACCTCTAAACGCTGAACAATGGCAAGACCTTTACCAAACCGTTCCTTTAACCCCCTACCAGGTAGCCAACATATCTCCATATAGACCGTGGAGATATGAATGGTGAAAATCCTTTATTTTATATAGACAGTAAAATAATGCCAAGACACCACGGACAAACGATAAGGAAAGATCACCTTCAACATAAGTAACTAGTTATTAAAGTCATTAATACAAAACCAAATAAAAAGTGCAAAAGATTAGAAATAAAAAGTATTATACTAGACACTTTGTCTTCACCAAATGATGTAAGAGACTTAGGCAAACATGGCCTTGATTGTCAAGAACTCTTACGATCAATCTTGGATCCCGAGACGACTCACACACTCTACGATGGACAATGGATGATGGTGGTGGATGATGGTGTTGTGATGGTGGTGGGTGGTGGATGAAGTGTGAGAGAGGTGGTGTGCCAAGGGATGAGATGAAATGAATCCAAGCACTCCTATTTATAGGCTGAACAGAGAGCTGGACACGGCCCCGTGTCCGTCTGACACTCTCTCTCCTCATTAATTGTAATTCGCAATTACAATAAATGCGCCTGCTGTACTTTCGACACGCCCCCGTGTCCGCTGAGCACGGCCCCGTGATGGGCAATAGAAGCTTCTATAGGTTTGTCTTTTCTGCTGCTTCTTGGGCACGGCCCCGTGCTGGCTGAGCACGGGGCGTGTTCAGTCTTCTGTTTTCTCTATTTTGCTTTGGAAGGTGCCGTTGAGGGTTCGGGCAGTCCACTAATGTTCCTTTTCTTGTATTTATGTTGGATTTAGCTGTCTTTTTGCTTCTTTTGCGTTTTTGAGCTCATTTAATCCTGAAAATACAAAAGGAAGACAAAAACACTCTTTTTCCAATATTAGCACTAAAAAAGGGTTAGTTTTATGCCTCATTTGATGTAATTTATATGTTGCATTTTACACACATCAGTAAGATAGCTCATTCCAATCAACACCTTCTTCCTCACTCTCTCCCTCCATGCTCTCGGCCCAAACAAGCAACCACACACCACCATCATTCATCCAACATCATACAATTCCTCATATATTCAAGGGTGTAAGGAGCTACGTTAGGAAGCTTGGAGCGTTCGGAAGTTGAAGGACCCCTCTCGTTTTCTTTTATCCACCACTTTTACGCTTTGAAACTCCCCTAGCCTTGTGCTAGTAGTAAGTGCCTTAAAACTTCATCTTCTTCATATTTTTGGTGGATAATAGTTGAAAGAATGATAAATATTAAGAACCTCTAAAAACATAAACAAGATCATGAACATAAGAACTTTACATAAAGGTTATGAGATGAAAGATAATAATACATTGTAAATCTGAAATAAACAAACCATAATCTGCTGTAACAGACTTATGATCTGATTTTAATCGTATTAGAAAGGATGGCGAACGTATGTGTACGTTTTAGTAACATTTAACCTTTAAACAGCATGCTGATTTGCACTTTTAGCCGACTTTAACTGGTTGTAAACAGGTCATAACTTAACAAAAACTTTATTTTCTTGACTCTATAACGTGTTATTATGAAATACGGTTCTAATGGCACTAGAATCATAATTTTTGGATTTCGTTTACTATTTTTAAAGTGTCATTTTCTAACAGCAACTAAAGCTGCATTTTTCTGCTGAAAATATGTGTTGTATTTTTCGTCATAACTTGAGTTCTGTGAAGAATTAGCTCATAATATTTTTACTGTAGATGACCACCGATGTATTTGTAATTCTCCCACTGGAATTTCGTAAATCGGACGTACGAGGAATTTTAAATAAATTATTCCGTGGACTGCAGTCAGAAAAAGATGAATCTGAATGCAGTCCGGAAAATGATTTTCTATAAAATATTGGTGATGATTTGGACCTCGATATTTTTACACAATAATTTTTGGAACGTATAACACATTCTGTAAAAATTTGGGAATTTTTGGAATAAGATAACTATTTTATTAAAATACCCGAAAACAGCCCAGTTTTGTATATTAAAACTGAAACAATATAAGTAGTATTTTGCATGCCTAAATGTCGGGTTGGTTATTTAAAGGCGATCTAACGTGTTATATGTCAAAGAAAATGATACGCTAGTAAGCGTGGACGCCTCCATTTACAAAGGATACTCTGGCGAAATTTTCCTAAAAACCCAACACTTAGAAAATATTTTTCTAACAATTATCACAAGTATATTTTATAACTTGTATTTCAAAAATAAACTTCGACATAAATTTTGTTACAAAATACAAAGTATCGGAAGTTGGTTTTCGCAAATAAAAATGGGTAAATATATAGTTAAAAATGTATTTTTTCCTAGTATATTTAGAAGATATATAATTTTTGAGAAAATATATTTTCTGGGACAATACATGATTGAACAAAAATAAGTTTATGTACATTTGAGTGAGACTCGGAAATATATTGTTTGAAAGTAATATATTGAGAATAGATTGGCATATTATTATTTGGGATACTACACCGGGATACGACGCCAATACATGGCAAGTTATTCAAACACAAGTATACGAATACTCAAGTATAAGATACTCCCATCCTTGGGAAGATAATGCGAATAACAATACTCGAGAAATATTATTACACGAACATACTGGAAACACTTTAAAACGTAACTCAAAGGCATTAATAAATACTAGGACAAGGCACGACCCATTCGTCTAATAGACGTTAGCCCATTGTAGGTAGTCGTGTTTGCCGCAGAGATTTGGGTTACAAGTACGAAGATGCAATACTGTGAGTTCATGTCCCCCTTTTCCTCTTAACTGTTTTCAGTTTTATACTTCTGGGGTGAAATACATGTTACATACTGCTACGGACAATTACGAATGGTATGGTCAGCTAAGGAAGGAACTGTTAGGTTATGTGATTGGGTAGGTGAAATCTTAAGAACATTAGTCCTCGTAATACGATCGAGGGATACAAGTGATAGGCCTATTTGAGTATAACAAACCCCACCCATGCGCCCTAAGGTTGGACCATGTGGTGACCTTGTCTTAACCACACCCATGCGCCCTCAGGTTGGACCATGTGGTGACCTTGTCTTAACACCACCCATGTGCCCTCAGGTTGGACCTTGTGGTGACCTTGTCTTAACCACACCCATGCGCCCTCAGGTTGGACCATGAGGTGACCTCGTCTTAACACCACCCATGCGCCCTCAGGTTGGACCATGTGGTGACCTTGTCGTAACACCACCCATGCGCCCTCAGGTTGGACCATGTGGTGACCTTGTCCTATCCCCTCCCATGCGCCCGCAGGTTGGACCATGTGGTTACACATTAACTGATATGTTTCCTTATTTGCTTTCATACCAGAGTTTACAAAACATACATACTTACAATGATTATAAAGGTTTATTCGTGCGCACATACTAAATACATGAACTCGCTCAACTTTATGTTGATTTTTCAAACTACATGTATTTCAGGAAACTAGTGGATCTGGCACGGTATGGACGTATTTTCAAGCAACGTTTGAATAAAGAGGTCATTCAGGGTTGTAGGGTTTAGAAGGTGTAACCTCTACCTGGACGGGTTACATATCTCTAAATCTAGTTTTGTTTAAGGTCTTTGCCAAGTTTTATGAACTCATTTAAATAAGTCAAGGTTTGTAACTTATTTTGGGATTGATGTTTTAAGACAAGTATAATATGGTATTTTTTCTTTCTAAACTTTATTAATGGATGAATTTCTCATGTTTTTATCATATAGCATTGTTATGATTGATTGCTATGGTATTAAGAAGTCACACCAGATAACCACGCTTCCGCAAAAGCCAGGGTGTGACAGATATGTAATGCCCAAACTCATTACACTTGTAGCATTTCACGTGGCTGTTGTCTCGTTATACTCGACCATCACCTCGACTTATCCTGGACCCTCAACCTCCACCTCGACCACACCCATAGTCTTCACGGTTCAAGTTTCCACAACCACAATGCTCACACCTATATTCTTTTTCCTTTTCCTTTTTAATGCTTGATGTTGTCATCCACAAATTACACGGTATGGGCCATGAGGATGCGGGCTTTTATCAATGTTCATGGGGTGTGGGAGGTGACCGAACCAGGAACAAATCTGAATGTTAAGAAGAATAATTTTGCAATGGCTCTCCTGTTCCAAGTTTTACAGTTAGGACCGGTGATATATATTGATGATGTACCCATGTAAAATATCGGTGTCAAATATCAATGTGAATATCAGTACCGATAATATCGGTGATATTGACCGCGATATTTGACTAATATTTTTGATATATCACCGACATTCCCGATATCGGTACTTTTCTTCTTAGTTCTACCATTCGTCTTTCTTTTTATTGCTGCTATTGTTGTTTTAAGTCTTAATTGTTAATTGTTAGTGTTGAATGTTGGTGTTTTAAGTCTTAAATTGCTATATATATAAATTCTGCATGATATTAAAATTACCAATATCCCACCGCGATAACCTATATCTCAAATATCGGTCCTTGACCGATATCCGATATTTTACTAGCGTTAACTACTTAGTTTCCAAGCCATACCCGAAGAACAGATTTTGTAAATAGGGGATCTCACAACCACGAAGGAGACGTGGAATGTTTTTAAAACTTGTCATTTAGGTGATGGTCAGATACGAGAGGCAAGACTTGAAAGTCTAATGGGAGAGTTTGAAAATCTCAAGATGAAAGACCAAGGTGCCTTTATAGAAGAAAAAAAAATTGTTAAGAAAATACTTAACGTGTTGGCTAAATGTTTCGTTCATATGATTGCTTCTATAGAAAAGGTTGTAGACTTGAAGACCATCGGTTATGATGATGTTAAGGGTCAACTAAGGGCGTATAAAGAAAGGATTGAGAATATGGAGATCCAAACCGAGCAAAATCAACTTGTATTTGCAAACTCGGATAAAAAACAAAGGAAAAAGGAGCATAGGTGTGAGAATTGTGTTAGGATCAAACGGGCACACAAGAACACAACAAACGGAGAACAAGTGAAGTGACACAAGAGATTTTACGTGGTTCGGTCACGGTGTGCAACCTATGTCCACGAGACAACTAGGGTTTTCTTATTATTGAGTGATAATGAATTACAAATACAAGAGATATATTTATTGGTCAGAATTAGGGTTAATCTCATTTGCTAATCTTGATAAACAAGAAACTAATAAACTGGACCCATTAGGGTCAGGGCCGGCCAAACCATTCCTCGTCTTTCTCCTAATTTTCGGCTAGCCCTAGTCGGCCGATGAGAACATATTGCTAATAATATCTTACTTAAATAATCTCTTACTTAGTGTCTTCGGAACACGAACTCCACCATCTCATCTTATGTACTTCTGTTAGTGAAAAAATCCCTCTGATCTTCAAATTTCCTTAGTTACCCCAGCCTCTTGAACATTAGACTAGCTAAAGCTATGCATAACTTCAGTTTATCTAGCACAACAGACTTGGTAAACATATCAGATGGATTCTTAGCACCTGAAATGCTTTTCAAGCTGATTGTTCCATCAATGATGAATCCTCTCACGAAGTGATACCTCATCCTGATATGCTCCGTCTTCCCATGATAGACTAGATTCTTAGCAAGTTTCACTACACTCTCATTGTCATACTACCGTGAGTAAGATGTTTACCTAATTCTCCAAGAAAAGTATTCAACCATACTAATTCTTTACTTGCTTCAGCAACAACCATGAACTCGACATCTTTGTTGTTGATAGAGCCACATTTTTCTGAAGTCTGGACATCTAGTTCATTGTTGTTCCTCCCACTATGAAAATATATCTTGTAATGTTCTAAAATTTCCCTTTACATCCATCTAGACCAACATCTGTATAACCTCTGAGTATAGCATCCTTCTCTCTGAAACACAACCCCAAGTTTTGTGTCCCCTTCAAGTATCATAGTGTGCATTTGACCACCCCATAATGTTCAGACATAAATTAACTAACACCCCCAATGACATGAGCAATATCTGGTCAAGTGCAAACCATGACATACATGAGGCTCCCAACCGCTGATGGATTTGGAACTTTAGCCATCTCTAGTCTTTCTTATTCAAATTTAGTGACTGATGTTTAGTAAGGTTCAAATGACTTCCTAATTGAGTATTTCTAGGCTTGGTCTTTTCTTCATTCATCTTGAATCTCTCTAACATTTTCCCAATAAATTGTGGTTATGGAAACTCGAATTGTGAAGATTATGGGCGTGGCCAAGGTGGAGGTCCGGGGTCCAGGAGAGGTCAAGGTGATAGTCGAGTAGAATGAGATGAAAGCCACGTGACATGCTACAAGTGTAATGAGTTCGGGCATAACATATCAGAGTGTCCAATGTGGGGGTAAAAGGATGAGCTCGAGGATGCTGAACCGACACATTTGTAAACAAGTTGTGCGAACAAACGTTTAAGGGCGTGATTGTTGGGTTAATCATTTATTCACGGGTCATGAGTGTTAGGTGGTCGGCATATAATAAGCTTAAACTTCTAGTGTCACGTTTACATGGCTGAATATTTCAAAACTTAAGCATTTACTCTATTATATTTTATGGTTTATTTAATAATAATTTAGTAGTTGGACCTAGTACTTTAGCTTGACCGATTTATATGGAAACTGAAAAAGTGTACGTTGGATAGAAGCAATGTTTTTAAACCCGGACCGGTCCAGCCAGGACCCAGAGTCTATTCAACACAAATAAGAATTCACTAACCACAATTTGATCAAGCAGAATGATACTCGAAAAAGGGGGTCTCGGGGTCTGCTGCCGACGCGAAACAATGGAGGAATAGGGTTTGGTTTGTTATGTGATATCTTGTTACGTAACTAAGTATGTATATAATTTACAATGACCAGCTCCCAAAATAAAACAAGTGATCCACTTGGGCTTTACTCGGCCCAAGCATGACTTCGGTGAGTGAAATCCCACTAATCGGCCCATTATGACATTCACTGGACTTGTGTGACTTTGGGCCTAAGATAACCTGCATGCGTGGGCCGAAGGAGGTTATAACTAGGAAGAGTGTGACCCAAACGTATGCGTGACCCTGTCACACAATCAATCCAACTCGCTTACATCAGATTTAACTAGCACAAGTAACAAGCATTCAACCTTGAAATTTCAGGTTGTCACATCATCCCCAACTTGAAAGAAATTTCGTCCTGATATTTGACAAGTAAACAAAAAGGAGTGGAGTGATAAATCAAGATTGTTGCAGGTTCTCCTCAGGTGCCACATCATCCCCAACTTGAAATGGAATTTTGTCCCGAAATTCACCAGCTTCACCAGATTTAGACTTGTCATCAGGAAAAAGTTGAGGATATTTGAGCTTCATCTAATCCTCACGCTCCCTCGTGAACTCCGGTCCACGTCTTGAGTTCCAACGAATTCTCACAATCGGGATACGACTATGTTTACGCACCTTGTCTTCTCGGTCCACGATCTGTATAGGTTCTTCGACAAACTGCAACTTGTCATCGATCTTCAGCTCTTGAAACGGCACGACTGGTGTTTCATCCGACAAACGCTTCTTTAGATTCGAGACATAAGTGACATCGTGAACGTCACCCAATCCGTCAGGTAGCTCGAGTTTGTAGGCCACGTTATCGATTCCACCCAGAATGTCGTATGGTCCATCGTGACGTCAGTTAAGCTCGCCATGCTTCCCAAGCATTCCACACCCTCCCAGGGTGAGACTTTCAACACGATACGATCGCCTACAGCGATCTTCCAGCGTTTCCCAAGTTTATCAGCTTTCCTGACGGTCTCGCGTTGCCGCCAATAGACTCCCGATCCAAACAACCTTCCCAAGAGTTTCGAGTACCAGTCCTGGACCAGTAATTAAGTTGTCAACCATCCCAGTCTAACAAGAAAGTTGGCATTATTGTCTATGTAATGCCTCAACAGAGTTATCTGGTTACGCAGATGATAACTGCCACAGTAGTACTCAACCATAGGTAAGAGTCCTTCCAATTTGCACCAAAGCCAGTCACACACATGCTCGCAGCATGTCTTCGAGTGCCAGGAGAGTACGTTTTCTCTGATCGTTTACCCATTAGCGATAAGCAATGCTCTGGTCCTGACGTGAGCCAAAGGTGTTGTGTATTGCCTGATATAAATCATGCATAGATCAAATTCAGAGGTAACAGGAGTTGGCACCTCGTGCCTAAAAGCCGCCTCTCTCAGAGGAACATTCATAACTGTGAAGACTCGCCAGTTTTCTTGATTGCAAGAAAGTGTGCTGGTAACTTGAGTCCATCAATGATCACCCAGGTGATAATGTTTCCGTTTCGAGTTGTAAGTAGACTAGTGACAAAATCCATGGCAGTCTGTTCTCATTTCCATATATGTGTTTCTGGTTGCTAAAATTCCACCTTGGCTTCCCCACATGTCAAACATCGTTCCCATGCATTGCTGTATAGTGAGGTCCATATTCGTTCCATGAAGTAGCAAATATCGTCCGACCTGCCAAAGGTTGCTTCCCCATGCCCCACATGGGTCAATCTTGAGAACTCTCTTCCTTCAGTCCTTAAGTTTGAACAAGGCGAGTCTGAACAGGTAAGTTAGAGTCGATAGTGAGCTGCAAAGCTCATGCTCGTTTAGGTCTCACAGTCGTAATCATTCAAAAGTTCCATCCAGTGATGCTATTACATGTTTAGCTCTTTCGAAACAAAGGTGCACGGGAGGCCCTTGTGATCGGTCTAAGTGGTGCATTCGGTACCGTCCAAGTAATGCCTCCAACATAAATCCAAAGACCACTGTTTCTACCGCAGGTTATGTGTCGTGCAGTTCCTCTTTGTAACTCCATTACGTAAATCATCACATTCTCATGTTGCATCGGCGCGTAACTTGGACTCTGTTTCAGACCATCGGATAGAATCGATGCTTCGTGCATTGCAGAGTTGAGTTTCAAAAGCTGAAAAGACGTCCTCCTGTTTTGTATTCCATGAACACAGCACCCTGCTGTGCTAAAGAGGTTACAGCGGCGCAACTTTCGAAAACCCCTCGATGAATCTGCGATTGTATCTAGTGAAACCAAGGAACTGCTGTATCCCGAAGGAATCTTTGGTATTGATTAGTTTCCGACAAAATCGATCTTAGCGAGATCCACGTGTATTCCCACTCTCGAATTCAGAAGTTACTTTGAACAAAACTTCGAGTGGCGTGGCTCCTCCCTCAGGAGCTCTAAAAATGAGATACAACCGCTACCCATGTTATTCCTTTCTCCTGGAAATGATTCAAAATGTCTTCAATAAACATGGTCGATTCATGTGATCCATAAGGCTGCTGGTGTGTTGATTAGCCCAAAGGTCCGGAATACAAGGTTGCAATAGCAGCATTGCGTTTGATATGCCGTTTTTAGGGACATCCTCCCCTTGGACTTCCATCTGACGATAGCTCGTTCGTTTGCCAATCCTCGAATGGGAGCTTGACCCTCGCAACTGGTCAACAGGTCGTCAATACATGGTCGAGGCAAACGGTTCTTAACTGTCACCTTGCTGAGTTATGGATAATCAGTACACATACGAAAAGGCTTATCTTCACGGATATAACTGGGGTTCCCCAAAGCGAAAACCTATGCCCAACAAAACTCCTGTCCAATAGTTCCTGTAGTTGATTAGATAGTTCTTGCAACCCTCTTGGTGCAAGGCAGTATGAGTACAAGAAATCATGGCTACCTCTGGTGTGATATCAAACTGAGATTCTGACTAACAGTTGTGGAAGTAAACCCGAAAGTTCCTCAGGTAGCATACCGAGAGGAATCACGAACAATTGGTGGATCCTCGATCCTCCTTTCCTTAGCCTTAACATCAGTAACGGTTGCTAACAATGGCGGGGTAGTCCTTCCGTAGACGCTTCTGGGTCTCATAGTTGATATGGCGCTAACCTTTGCGCTACTCTGACAGTTTTCCACTAGGATGATAGCAGAAGAAAGGTCGATGTCGAACACTTGTCCCACAAGGTCGATTTTGCATCCCAACAGCATATGAGGTTTCAGTTGTCTTGCCATCAGCCGATCCCGCAGCAGGTTTAGATTCAAGAAGCATCAGGGTGAAACCGAACCAAGACGAAGTGATTAGCTACTCATACTAGTGACAATGTTGCTATTATGCCTGGCGTCGCTCACGCAAATCCTAAATGCTCTTCCACAAGCACCACCACCAATGTTGTTACGGTCACGTGGATTCCCAATACTGTTATTGTTCCAGTGATTGTTGACGTTTTGACTTAACATCGGCCATTCCTTGCTGAAGCCACCATTATTTCCATACCGAAAGTCATGATTTGCGAGTACCTTGATGTTATCGTGACTGTTGCTTCTAATGTCGTTGCTCGAAGCAGAGTCCTGCGGCCTTTCACCATTAGGGTCCATCTTTTCACATTCCGTGTCACGACCTAAGACACTACTCATTGTGCTGGCAACTACACATTCCACACCGTTGTCGATTGTCATCGCTTATGTCCCGATTGATTCGTAAGAGT
Source organism: Helianthus tuberosus (assembly GCA_030545235.1). Classification (NCBI taxonomy): domain Eukaryota; kingdom Viridiplantae; phylum Streptophyta; class Magnoliopsida; order Asterales; family Asteraceae; genus Helianthus; species Helianthus tuberosus. The sequence continues at coordinate 43,447,214 of CM060386.1, read as the reverse complement.
TGACTCCCATAAGTCGCTGACTAGGTTAGGGATTCGGTTGAAGTCAATCCGCTGGCGTTCGTTACCGGTAATCAGGGTTGTTCAAATACTGGGGCCGGCAAAATACTACGCTCATCCTCTTGTCCATCGATCTAGCAAGTTGATTGTGTAATACATGGTTTATTGCGAGAGTCTTGCAGAAGTGGTCGCACTTCGGGATCTAAGAAATCAATATATGAATTCCAGCAAACGAAGAGGAGTGAGAAAGGTATAGACCAATCATTCGACGCTGCGACATCCACTCAGGGACGTTCGTACCGGCACCTAACGATCTACACGGTTCGCTAGGCATTCAGATGGGTGTTCAGGTAATACTCGATAGCATCAAGATTCGTAAGGGTTCAGAGTGAAGTGGAAAGATCATGTTCAAGTAAGAGTCAATCACTGCTATGACTCTTATAGACTGTTGTGTTTCACATCAATCAAATAACGGAACGGAACCCCTTTTTCACTTGTTAAGCCTCACTGGGACTCGCATGCACCCCACATTATTATTATGTGTGCACCCACAATAATATTGTGATTTGCATGCTCATCTCAGCTCCTCCTAACTCATGTCAAATGGTTCCTCAAACTAAAGTAGCAAGCAAAGAACATCACAAAACGCGAGTCATGAATGTCTAAGGAAACACCACACTACCCATCACATAACACATGCAAGTAATGAATTCACACTGTTGTGCTAAACGTGCAATCACATGCAATATCATATGTAAGTGTTCAATAGTTATGCAGTACAGTAAGTAAACGAGAGACGAACCTTGCAGTCTGGAGCTGAGTGTCATGGTCGTATTCGCGTATTCAGAACTGTTTGGTTATAGTCTGGTTTTATAAAAACATTTTAAAACCAAGTTCATTATAACCAGTGGCTCTGATACCAAACTGTCACACCCCCAAAATACCACCTAGGGAATGTCCCTGTTAGGCGTGTGACATACCAACAACGAGCCACTAATTACATTGAACCCATACAAGTTTCAAAATAAAATTCTCAATTATTAATAAAAATACCATCAACAAGTTTAAATGAAACCCAACATGTTCATCGGAAGCAAATAGTAAACCAATGTTAAACTGTTTCAAAAACCAATGTATGATATCAATAGTTCAATCATATGAATCCCTCCAGTCGACCCATGACCACTCCAGCTACTCCAGACAGCAAGTTCACATCAAAATACCTAACGACCTGCGAGCATGTAACAAGTGTATCAGACAACGCTGATGAGTTCATAGTTTTACGAAAACGTTGGTTACCAAGTGTTTAGTTAATCTATTGAATTTAAATCCGAAAGTAATGTTGATAATATTTCGATACTGAACAAGACGGCTCCTGATGTATGTTTTGCCCGTTCCCCAGTGCTCCTATCAAAACACTGGGCATGACTAGGTCATTAGTTCACACCCGTCCTCTCTGGTACGGGGTGAGGGTGCCAAACCCAAGTAGCGCTACCAACTAATACCCGTTACCTCCCTGGTAACACAAAAGATGGGACTTAAGAATGATAGGGTGAGATTATTATCCAACATCCCAGTTTTACCCAAAAGACTTATTCCTCCCCGGGATACCCACTGACTGTCCCAACCACCGGGACGCATGCTCAAAAGTAATGAACTCACCTTAGAGTGCTCAGTAGATTATGTTACTTGTTTATTAGTTGACTAAATACGTCCTATCATGGTTTACCAGTAATAATCAGTTTAGTATTCACGTCTAACCACGTATTTTGTCACATAATCCATAACAAGAAATCACGCATCACACAAGTTACTACATTCATGGAACATTCAATTTCATATGTACTCATCTGATTTCATTACGTGCATAAGTATTAGGTCACACTTAGAAAGCATTCATCGATTTATAACAAAAACCTTTACTAACCAATGCAATGTATCCACTCAACCTTATGTATGAACATATCACATTATGTGACCCGGCCCCCTTGCACTGTTTGTGACCCGGGTACAGCCCAGAGTCTACGGCCCAATAATAACACGGTTTTTAACACAAAACATCACAATTTGAGATGTGTTACCATAAGAGTGTGAGACCTATATGGTGCAATCCAATACAAATAATTCTATTGTTAGTGCGTGTGTGATCCAAGCAAAGGTATAAGTGCATTCAGCTAAACAACCTGTGCGGCCCAGTTGGTTCCGTTTCTATGGTCCTGTATGGGCCTTTAAAGAGCAACCCACTCATTGGGGTGCTTTAAGAATTGTGGCCCAACTCCAAATCACATCTCAATATAAATAAGAAAATAACACAAAGTCCATTGAAGTGCATGGCCCAATATATTTGATCTTCTATCCATGTGTACGGCCTGTTATGTTTACCCAAACCCAATTGTTAATCATGTGCGGCCCATACTTCATGCAAAGCCCAAATAAGAGGTGGGTGGCTCGGCTTCCAAAACCACCCAAAAACTAGCATGGTAACCATTACTTTAATTTTTAACCTACTGATCCATTAGTTAATATATCAAATTCATGAGCATAGCACATTTGCTAAATTATCATGTATGATCAGTATCATCAAACGATTTCAATAACATGCCTCCCTAACATCATCTAGTATGTGAGTAACATAACATCCAGTTTCCTATGATTACACATCTATAACTAATTCGCACATAACAGTTTCATATCAACATGGTGGACCTTCTATCCTACAATCACATAACAATTTTTTTTTGTAAGAACCTATCACCCATCATCATCATCGAATCATTACGAGCACTTATTAACCAATCCGAACACCCATGCATATGTTCAACACCCCATCAAATTGAGACTCACACGTATGCATCTTCGGCTAACATGTATCTTAAAACAACATTCACATTCGATATATCATCATCATGCAAGATACCCTAGAACATGCATATTAATTCATCTTTATGTTTTAACAAGTATATGCCAAAGAACAGTCTCATGTTATCCATAAATCATCATCATAGCTCCTTTTAATACAAACAAAAGTAACCGACAAAATTAATGCTTTAGTCAAACACATGGGCTGACAATCATACAATCAAATCTTTATTGTAATTGGACCACAATATCCACTAACCTCATCACTTAAATTTCATGTATACATATCAACACATAACATAATGATGGTACACATATAAAACTCATACATGAACAAGATCCAGCGAGTAATATTCAACACAAATAAGAATTCACTAACCACAATTTGATCAAGCAGAATGATACTCGAAAGAGGGGGTGTCGGGGTCTACTGCCGACGCGAAACAAGGGAGGAATAGGGTTTGGTTTGTTATGTGATATCTTGTTACGTAACTAAGTATGTATATAATCTACAATGACCGGCTCCCAAAATAAAACAAGTGATCCACTTGGGCTTTACTCGGCCCAAGCATGACTTCGGTGAGTCAAATCCCACTAATCGACCCATTATGACATTGATTGGACTTGTGTGACTTTGGGCCTAAGATAACTTGCATGCGTGGGCCGAAGGAGGTTATAACTAGGAAGAGTGTGACCCAAACGTATGCGTGACCCTGTCACACAATCAATCCAACTCGCTTACATCAGATTTAACTAGCACAAGTAACAAGCATTCAAACTTGAAATTTCGAGTTGTCACAATGAGAGCATATCCCAACTGAGAGTTTACATTCAAACATTGTGTGTATGTGTTTGATGCTTGTTCTCATCCGTTTTAATCAATAGACTGTGAATCGTTGGTTATTCCGTGTTGTTATATTTCTGTGTTTGGTTTGGCATCGTCACGGGGATTCCGCACTCGTGACCGTGTTTGATATAAACAAGTGATTTGGTTTCGTGATCGATCCTCAGAAAACGGACCAACAAGTGGTATCAGAGCATTGGCTCTTATCCTTGTTTAAAACCAAACATAGTTGTGATTTTATCAAGTGTTTAAAGTGTTGTTTGTGATTTTTTCTGAAAATGTGTTCTTGAAAAACTCATAATTTTCTGAAAAGTTTCAAAAACCTTGTTAGATTGCATGTTTACATGGTAAAACCGGGGTTTTAGTGAAAGTTTTGTGCAAATTTGTGATTCGGAAAATTCTCCGGTGAAAAACTTGGCCGGAAAGTTCATACATTCATCAGCGTTCTTCATATCTTCAAGTGACCTTCAAAGTGTTCTTGGATTTTACAATTAAAAGATAAAAGCTAATTTGATTAAAACATTTTACACCATGCTTGGGTTGGTAAGATAGGTATGTTGTAAGTTGAAACGAGTGTCTTGACAGTACAAAAGGATAAGATTTACTTTTGAAAAATCTCACCAACTTTCTCACCAACTCTCTGTGACCATATCTCGACGAAAGACAAAGCGACGAAATACCTTGTGTTTCGTCAAAGCAACTTCGACGAAATACCTTATGTTTCGTCAAGGGTACTGTTGACGAAAGACCTAGTGTTTCGTGGCAAGAGTGTTTGATGAAAAACCATCTTTCATCAGACTTGGTTTTTGGCCAAAGACATAGTGTTTCGTGGGAGATACTTGTCATATTTTTCACAGAAGGTTTGTAAAAGTAGTTTAACTGTTTCATTTCAAGTGTGTGACTAGGTATTCTCTTTCATACATTAATCATGAGCACTAGTCCATGGGATTGGAGCACGGACCCAAGACCAGGTCAAGATCAGACCTCCACAGCCGCTTGGTTAAGGAATGTTATACCACCACAATCTATAAGTGCAAGTCAATGGGCATTGGTGATGAACCAGAATCAAAGCATTCAGAATCTGTTGCTAAGTGAAAGTGAAACGGGTAGCAACAATCGCCCGCCAAAGCTTAATCATATGAATGACTATCCATCTTGGAAGGGTCATTTTCACACTTATGTTCTAGGGCAAAACACCGAGTTATGGACGTGTTTCACTTCGCCATACAACACAGCTTTCGAAGAAGCAGGATCAAGTGCGTCGACCTTTGCAAATATGTTAGAAGATGACAAAAAGGCATATGATCTGGAGAAGAAGGCATTTGCTATTCTTACACAAGCACTTCACAAAGAAATCTTTCATCAATTTGCTTACTGTACTAGCACAAAAGCCTTATGGGATGCCTTGGTAGCAAGAGGAGAAGGGAATGCGGCTACAAGAAAGACACGCCACGATTTGTTGAAGAAGGAATTTGAATCATTCCAATTCATGGAAAACGAAACGCTAAATGATATGACAACTCGCTTTTATCATTTGATTAGTGAAATGTATTCTTATGCTGTTCTTGCAACTCAACAGGAAATGGTTGCATGGTTTTCTGATGCTCTACCTCCAAAGTGGAGTCCATTCATTGAGCTTTTAAAGCATACGGGCGTCTTGGATGCAGTTAGTATCTATGAGTTCGTTCAGAAGTTGGAGCATAAGAATGAAGAGGAAATCCGGAAAGCTAAACGGATAGCAGTTCCTCAAAACACGGAAATGTATCTTGGAGGTTTTAATCCTGCAGCTAGTTCTACTTCCAGTCACCAACCGAAACTACAAACGACGTTTATGTTAAATACAAGCTCTTTTCCTTTTCCACAGTCAGCTCCACCTCAGGTTTTCGATCCGAGTGCCTATCTTCCGCCAGCGCATGTTATTGCTCAAGCTCATGCTTTTTCAAAACCTCAACTCGATCCGAGTGCCTGGCTACCTAAACCCCAACCTCCACCTCAAGTTTCCACTACTCAACCTCAGTTTGATCCAAGTGCTTATATTCCCACCTCACCACAACAAGCCCAACCACAACAATAGCAAGCATGTTACAGTAAAAACCCTCCACCCAAAACCCCAACACAGTCAGAGTTGATACTTCAAAACTTTCTAAAGTCAGCATCGAAGTAGCGAAGGAGCATATTGAACTAATCAATACAAGGGTCAGTGCCTACTGCGGATTGGTCGCAGATCAAATTGGAAACATTAATTTGACCAATGAAGATTATCAACAAATAGACCGTGATGAAATAGAGTTAATGGATATTAAGTGGGCGTTCGCAAGTGCTGTTAGAAGGGCTAAGGATTATATAAGTCGAACAGGAAGAACATCCTTGGAAAGCAAAAAGGATACGAAGTACGGTTTCGATAAGGATGCTATTACGTGCTTCAATTGCGGCGAAAAGGGTCACTTCAAACATGAGTGTACTCGACCAAGCAAACAAGGCAATCAAAATCCATTCTGAAATCAGACGAGTACTTCCAACGCAAATCAAGATAACCGTGAAAGAAGGATGGTAGTTGTGAACAACACCACCAACCAGAACCAGTCTGGACCTTCAAACACCACCAGAGCATTAGTCGTTCAAGCTAATGAAGGGTGTAATTGGTCTGTACAGTTTGGAGATGGTGATCAAGAAGGAGGAGGAACCGCATGTTATGGAAAGATCATCAATCACATCAAGCATGTTCACAAAGAAAAATTTTCTGAAAGTGATGATAGTTCGGGTTATAGTGGGAGTTCGGATGAAGAAATCTCAAATTCGGGTGGTTATAATTCAGAATCTGATTTGAAGGAAGAAGTAAATTCTGATGTTGATGATTTGTTGAATGAAGCAGAGGAGTTAAAGTGTCAGAAATCTATTCTGATCAAGAAAGCTGCTGTCGCATCAAAGGAAATGGAGAAGTTCTTCTCTGAAGATGGATCTTTTTCTTATCAGACTCCCTTTATGGCAAATGTCTCAGCCTCGACCAGTCAGGTAAAATCTGACACTCCTACTCCTAGTGTATGTAATTTGTGTGCAGATTTGAAACTGGAATCCAAAAAGATTCATAGTCATAATCAAAGTTTGGTTATTGAGCTGTCTAAATGCAAAGAGGCAAATATGGATTTAGCTCGAAATGAAAAGGATTTTAAATCAGTAATCGAGACTTTAAAGAAAAGTGTTTCCGAATTGACAAAAACTATTTTCAATAAACAAATTGGTATTAATAACTACATTAATATCATTGAGAAAACCAAGAAAGAGCTAGCCATTGCTAAATGCGAGCATGATGCAATCAAGCTCAAATTGGAGAGTTATTCTAACTCCCGATATGTGCTCGATCATATCATAGACACTCAACAACTGAAAGGAAACAAGAAAGGCGTTGGGTACAAGTCGTGTCCGCCCCCTTTGAGACACAACTATACTCGAATGCCCGATGAAGAGGAAATGCCTCGTTTTGAACCCAGTGTGCCTCTTGATTATGAGGAAGTTACTACTGGATTAGGGTTCAAATCAGACAGTTCCTCGAGTACCTCATCTGAAGAAACAGAAACTTCAACATCGACGCATCAAAGTGCTCCAATTATTGAGGACTATGAGTCGTCTGATGATGAATCAGATGTGAGTGATCAGGATAAATCACTTGATAAGATGAAAGGAGTAGAAATTCCAATTGAGAATCACATTCTTTGTGATCCTCCTACTCCTGCTGTGCAACCTGTTGCCAAACAAGTGATAGATCGTGTCAAGGATGACAAGGAATCTGTGTCTGCTGTTAAGAGCAATAACTTGTTGTATACTTTGTTCGGAGATGCTAAAATTTATTCAGACAACGATTTTCCAATTAAAAATGTCAATCCATCTTCGATTGATAAAGTTTTTGAAGATAACACAAGCAAGTTTTTGGGAAAGTCGATCCCAGGAGTTATTGTAACTCAATGTGATCCTATTCCAAAATTTGAGGTTAGAAAACAATTTGGAAATCAAAGATTGCCAACAAAGCAACAACCTATTGCTTCTAAGGGTAAACAACCAGTTCAACGAGCTCAAAAGCCTAACGTTTCTCATTCAAAGTTTGAAACAAAAGGAGCTTGTTACAAGAAGAAAAACAGTGATGTCAAATTTGTAGCATCAAAGGGTACTGAAAAAATTGAGACTTTTGAAAACAAATCAAACACTGATTTTGTCCAACAAGTCAAAATTTTAAAACGTAACAGTCAAAACAATTACACCCAACACATAAATGGGTGTGATGAAAAAGCAAGTACCTCTAGTTCTACAGATTCGACATATGTTCGTCAATCAGATTCTCCTAAGTTTGTTGAAAGGCGAACTTGTTTTAAATGTCGAGAGTTTGGACATATCATTAAAAACTGTACAAATACTCCCAAAGAGAAATTTGTTGAGAAAGCCCCTCCTAAAAAAGGTCACCAACAACGTCGTCCTGTTTCACCAAAACATGATAAACGAACCGTTAAAGAATAAGAAACAAAACAACGACGTCAAAACGTCAAGGCAGTTGAAAAGGCTTTAAAATCTGAAGTCAAATCTGTTAAAAGGGAACCAAGTTCATCACAACCGTTAAAACCGGAAGTTTTAATTTTTTTTCACAAAATCAAACTTGGAAACCTAAATCGGGTGAAAGTTCAGGGGGAGGTGTTGTATTTGAAAATCATCAAGAAATCGAGATCACTTTTCGTGATTCTCAGGGACGACACAAGACCACTAAGGCTTGGGTCCCCATCCTCAACTAATCGTCAAATGATATGTGCAGGATGTTCCAGGAGGAACTGTTAATAGTCATTGGATTGTTGACAGTGGAGCATCTAGGCACATGGCGGGCGACTTACGACTTCTTTATGATGTGAAAAACATTAGAGGAGGTTATGTCGCATTTGCTGGAGACAAAGGCGGATATATCACTGGAGAAGGAATGATCTCCAATGGTGTTGTGTGTTTCGATAAGATTAATTATGTTCGTCAACTTGATCACAATCTTCTGAGTGTTTCGCAAATCTGCGATAAGAAATTCACCGTGCATTTTGATGTTGCCGGTTGTTATGTGCTGAAACCTGGTTTCAAAATTCCTAAAGAATGGATTCTCTTATCGGCTCCAAGGATTAATGATCTTTATGTTCTTGATATGAGCCAAGCGATTACGACATCTGCACAAGTGACATGTTTTGTCTCAAAAGCCACAGAAAAGGAGTCTATATCTTGGCACAGAAGAATGGGGCACATTCACTTAAGAAAAATGAACCATTTGTTGAAAAACAATCTTGTGAATGGTGTGCCTGTGAGAAATTTTCATCTACAAGATATCTGTGTATCGTGCCAGAAGGGAAAGCAAACGAAGAAGTCTCACCCAATTAAGAAAGTCAACACTGTTAGCATGCCTCTCGAACGTCTTCATATGGACCTCTTTGGACCTATGAAACACAAGACAACATTCGGGGATTCTTATTGTCTAGTGGTTACTGATGACTACTCTAGATTTTCTTGGGTATCTTTTATGGCGCACAAGAGTGAAACTCCTGAAATCCTCATGAATCTTCTTACTTTGCTAGAAAATTTGTACACATTGAAAGTGAAGAGGATCCGAAGCGACAATGGCACTGAGTTCAAAAACCGTATAATGGATGAGTTCTGTACTTCCAAGGGCATTCTTCATGAATACAGTTCTCGCTACACTCCACAACAAAACGGTGTCGCTGAGAGGAAGAATCGGACGATAATAGAAACTGCAAGAACGATGTTGGTAGAGTCGGAGCTTCCTGTTCAGTTCTGGGGGGAGGCTGTGTCAACTGCTTGCTACACGCTAAACAGAGTTCTCACAGTTAAAAGGCATGACAAAACTTGTTTCAAACTTCTACAGAAAAGTAAACCGGACATTTCTCACCTAGAACCTTTTGGCGGTCCATGCACTATGATTGAGCCAGACGGAAAGTTTGGCGCCAAAGCTATCGTGGGTTTCTTCCTTGGATATGCTACTCCGAATTTTCGTGTATGGAATTTGGCAACCAAAAAGATTGAGTTATGGAGTGAAGTAAGGGTTTAAAGGTATACAAGTTCTGTTAGAGCTCTGGGTGATTCTTGGATATTCGACTATGATGGACTATTCGACTCCTTTAATCTGCCAACCTTTGACGAAGCATCTGCAGCTGCTCAAATGCTATTTGATTGTGGCAACGCGGCTGGCTCGCCATTGGTAAGACCAATTATTGTTAACCCCCAAGCTTCTAATTCGGTTAACAACACGGTACAAAATAAGGTATTTGAAGATGCTGCTGATTACAATCAGTCATCAGAAGATGATAAATTCCATGATGTGAATGAAGGCACTTCAGCTTCGGTTACTCCTGTTCAAGGTGCTTCTGTAGAAACTCCTCATGTGCAGAATGTAGATACTGCTGAAGGGAATGCATCCACTTCTAGGCCTATGCCCGGTGTGGAGTTGGTTGTTGATCTTAATCTTAACAATTTGGGTATTAATACTCGTGTTCCTGATTTTCCTGAAACGAGAATTCATGATACTCATCCGCAGTAGAATATTATTGGAGATGTCCAACACGGTGTGCAGACGCGTAATCAGATGAGAAACAACCAGAATGTTGGTTTGTATTCAGCCATCAGAGAATCTGGTCTTCAAAATGATTGGTCCTTCGCGTGTTATGTTTCACAAGAAGAACCAAAGTCTTGGAAGGAAGCCATAAAGGATAATTCTTGGCTTGAAGCCATGCAGGATGAACTACAACAATTTCAAAAGCTGGGTGTTTGGAAGCTTGTTGAAAGGCCTGAAAACTACAAGAAAATTGGCACACGTTGGGTTTTCAAATGCAAAAAGGAGGATCGTGGGGTAGTCATTCGAAACAAGGCGAGATTGGTTGTTCAAGGATTTCGTCAGATCGAAGGCATTGACTACAATGAAGTTTATGCACCAGTTGCACGTCTGGAAGCTATTCGGATCTTTCTAGCTTATGCTTCATTTAAAGGATTCAAAGTCTACCAGATGGACGTCAAAAGTGCTTTCTTACACTGTGTGGTTCAAGAAGAGGTGCACGTCGAACAACCTCCGGGTTTTGAAGATCCTATTCATCCTGATCGGGTTTGGTTGCTCAACAAAGCTCTTTATGGTTTACATCAAGCACCTAGGGCTTGGTATGCAACCTTATCCAACTATCTGCTGGAGAATGGTTTTCGACGAGGTCTTATTGATTGCACTCTTTTTATCAAAGAACAAGATGGAGATCTTCTGTTGGTGCAGGTATACGTTGATGATATAATATTTGGTTCAACTAATGAGTCTTTGTGCAGGCAATTCGAGCGTGCGATGCAAGAGAAATTTGAGATGAGCGCAATGGGGGAAATGAATTTCTTCTTGGGCCTACAAGTTCAACAAACCGAGTCTGGGATATTCATCCATCAGACTAAATATGTTGGTGACATCTTGAGCCGATTCCAGATGTCTGATGCAACGCCCATTGGTACCCCACATCCGCAGAATCACGGGATTACTCCGGATCTAAAGGGTGAAATCATTAACTCTTCATATTATTGCGCAATGATCGGATCTCTAATGTATCTCACAGCCTCGAGACCCGACATCATGTATCCGACGTGCCTGCTTGCAATATATCAAGCCAACCCGAAGGCCTCACATCTGGCAGCTGTTAAAAGGATTTTTCGCTATTTGAAGGGTTGCCCGGACACCGGTCTATGGTATCCTAGGGATGATAGCTTCGACTTGATCGCGTACAGTGATTCTGATTTTGGTGGTTACAAAATCGACGGCAAATCAACAACAACTGGATGTCAATTCTTAGGAAATCGCCTGGTCACGTGGCAGTGCAAGAAGCAAACCTGTGTTGGTACATCAACTTGTGAAGCAGAATACATTGCCGCCTCTAGTTATTGCTCCTAAGTCTTGTGGATCCAAGAACAAATGCGCGACTACGGTTTTGTATTCCTATCTACTCCTATTTTTGTTGATAACAATGCTTCCTTACAGATCACTAGAAATCCTATGCAGCATTCCAAGACCAAACACATCGAAATTAAATATCACTTCATACGTGATTGTTTTGACTAAAGACTCATCGATGTTGTTAAAGTTCACACCGATCACCAACGTGCCGACCTGTTCACTAAAGATTTTGATAAATCACGTTTTGGTTATCTTCTTTTGGTCAATGGCATTAAGGTGATACCCGAGTAAAACTTCTTTGGCTAATCGTTTTTGTAAATATTTTCTTTAAAAACTCTAAAAAAATTCAAAAAGATTTTCGTTTTCGTAACCTTTTAGCATTTTAGGGGGAGTAAATTCAAGAAAATACAAAAACATTTGAAAAAGTCAAAAATCCAAAAAGATATCTTTACTTTCTGTCTTTACGCTTAAAAAATTCAAAAAAAAAAAAAAAAAAAAAAACAGAAAAGCTAAAATTAAAAAAATAATTAGAAAACCAAAAATGAGTTTCTTGGATAAAGGAAAATGATGATATTCACTGGTGTGGTCGGTCAACATGTTCAAAATGTAAAACAAATTTTTTTTTGAGAAATGATAAGTATCTCTACTAACGATGTATCGGTAGGCTCACAAACAGATTAAAATGTGCAGGATGATACAAACCTAACTGACTTCAAGTTAGGTGGGAACCATTCATTGGCATATGGTCTTGGTACCGAAATTTTGTTTGATTGATTGCCGAGATTCTGAGATATTCGGTCTTTATGCTGTCTTATCATCTGGGTATCATGGTTGTATCTTTTACCGAAAAATAACGAAGATGAAGTCTAAATCTTCCATGATACTATACATACGTGTACATATTGCATTCGACCTCAATAAGTGATCAACAATCACATGTCCAAACAAATAAGTGATAACATATCACATTTATCCGGGAGTCAAGTTCGTCTCTTTGTTGTACGTTGTACTGACCTATTCACGGACTTGCTCCTGTGCCCTCATGCATATGAAAATCAAGTTCCTCATCAATAAGTGATTCTATCACAAAGGGCTTGTTTTCAATAAAAATAAGTGAGTATCTCACATCCTTTTATACGGTCAAACAAATGATAAGCGGTATACTCACCGGTAAGATGAACTCTCGTGCATACCTTGATACGGGAATGTGTCGTGAGTGGATGAACACCGACTTGTAAGTATAATCCTTACCGTAAATCGTATCTCCTAATTATGATTACATCTGATCAGTTTGAGCTTAAGTGGACAATAATACCGATAATCGTGGTAGTATACTTATCCATAGCTTTAAACCAAACAAAAACCATGTTGACTAAGACCGTAAGCTGGTATGATTCCTTTTCCTTGAAACTCGCAAAAGGTTGATATTTGTACAGTCGTTTATTGCTTTCTATAGTTTTTCCTTAGTTTACCGCACTTTAAATTATGTTTTAGTGTAATTTGTAAAGTTCATTTTTGATTAGCCGAAGTTGTAACTTGGAGTTTTCTGCCGAAAGCCTGAAACCTACTTCATAATATGTCCTTTGCATTTGGTAAACTCAATCACAATGAAAATCTGTTCAAAAAAAATAAAAATCTGTTCAAGTGTGCAAAATTTCAAGACTTGGCAATTTAAAAAAAAGGTTTGACGAAAAACCCTAAGGTCGACGAAAGACCTAAGAAGTCAACGAAAAACCATTCTTGGTCAATTGTTTTCAAGTCTTGGTCAAAATTCAAAGTTTCATGACGAAACACATGTTTTTCATCGAGGTAACGACGAAATACCCCTGGGCCTTTTTAACTTTCGTCATGGGCTTACTGTTCAAGCCCAGCCAAGCCCAACCAAGTGTTTCGTCGAGCCCACATATGTTTCGTCGAGGATGGAGTTTCGCCGAGTAAGTGGGTATTTAAGGGGACCCAGTGAACAGAGATGTCACTTTTTCAAGCCAACTCTCTGATTCATCTTCTCCAACACTCCAACACCCATACCTCCTTTTCACCGACTTCAAACATCAACCCCCTTTCATTTTCTTTAAAGTTTTAAGTAAATCAAAGGTATTCATGGGTTATTTTCATGTTTTGAATCTTTGAAACCATGTGTTTTTGCCCGATTGTTCGACAAACCCTCGGAGACCCTTCTTGTTCGATTTCTGCATATGAATCGTTGTTCATTGTTTATGTTCTTAATCAAAACTGATAGAACTAGGATTTGTATGATGTTTTATACGTTGATTTGGTTTGGGTTTCGGGTAACAAAAACAGGGGATGTGTGTTGATTATGTTTAAACGGGTTTTTAGTATATGTTCGGTTAAAACTCATGTCAGATTTACATTCTGGTCTGTTTCGTCTTGATTGTGGTTAAAAACAAAGTGTCAAATTATGCTTGTTTGTGAATCGGTCATCGGTTAACCGCCTGTCGGAGAAAAACCCTTTGATTTTGAAAACCCCCAATTCGACGAAACCCTAACTGCCGACGACGAAACCCCTTTGACAACGAAACTTATGTTTCTTCAAACTGACCATGACGAAACACTTTACGACGAAACAACCGCTCAAACAAAGGAATATCTTTCGTCGAGAGACTGTCGACGAAAAACCAATGGTCAAAGTCAATGTTGACTTGACTTGACCAAAGGTGTTTCGCCATGAAGAAGAGTGTTTCGTCGAAGTGCTAGTGTTTTGTCATACCATACTTAGAATATTTTCTGTTTGGTGCCTTTTTCACAGAAGACATGGTTATACTTGTTCACTGTTCAATTCATACTCTAACATGTATACACATATGTTATTGCACATGTTATATCATTATAACTTAGTGTGATTGCTTTCGAATACAGATGGCATCGAAAGAAAAGAAACATAAGCCCGCGACCAAGATAACCGACAAACCGTAAGAACTGGTGATGTCCGAAAGGCGTCACAATATGATTGCCTATTTTGATCTGGAAGGGAAGATCACTAACTAAAGGAGATCACGCAGTGGATTAGGGAGTCGCGGATAAACAAATCTATCACTTTCTCAACACCGGTTTACAAACCGCTCATCAAAGCATTTTGGAATTCTGTAAGCGTTCTCCAAATTGATGGAACTGAATTTATTCAAGGGTAAGTGAATGATGTGAATGTGAATGTCTCACCGGAAATCTTGAACACCGTTCTAGAACTGCAAGACGATCCGAATGCACCGTCCTCTATTCCAATCATGTGTACTCGCGGTTGTTTACTAAGGATGAAGTGTACTGGTGACATCTTCAGCAGTCAAATCAACAAGGGAGATCTGCCGATGCGGTACAACTTTTTATTACACGTACTTATTCAATGTCTTAGTAACAGGCGAGCTGGCTATGACATGGCAGGCAACGATCTCGTGGGACTCATGGTGGCATTAGTGCTGAACAAACTGTTTAGCATTTCAAAGTATATATTTGCCAATATGAAGGAGAACATGACAAGAACTGGTGGTCGTACAATTGGGCATAAATTCTGGATGTATCCCCGTTTTCTACAAATGATCATGAATGTCCAGCATCCCAATCTTCCATAAGCCAATGATGACATCTTGAAGATAGATTCTATGATCGAACATTCACTGAAGATATTCAGGGGCCTTGCAATAAAGAGATACAAAGAAAGCGAGCAGCCTAGGAAACTGTTCAGTGCACTTGATAAAACCAACTACATCGCTCCAGAAGATGGTAAATGGCGTCACAATGACAGCCAATCTGATGATGAGGAGCCGGAGTTAAAGAAAAAGATGGAAGAAAAGTTTGGTCGAAATGATTCTGATTCTTCTGACAGCGAGAGTGATGGTGATGATGATGCTGGTGATGGTGGTGATACAGGTGCCATTGGTGCATCTGGTGCTGGTACAGCTGGTGATACATCAGCTGGTGGTGATGAGGAGGATACGGAATCGGACGACAATGTTCCTGAGCCTGGGTATGAGTTCTATTTGGATGAATGTGGTGAAAGGCAGGTCAGGAGGATTAGACAAGAAGATGACCCTGAATACGTTCCTTCGGATACCGAAGCGGAACGTTTGAAGAAAAAGCAAACGGTTGTCCGTCGAAAGAAGAAAGCAAGAAAGTACATTGGTACTTCATCTGCGCAGCAATCCGTTCCACAAGAACCTTCTCAAGAAGCGGAAATGGATCCAAACCTTGGATTCAAGGCCACTGAAGCTACTGCTATGGTATCATCTCCTCCAAGATCTTCAAAACCAACTCCTGTAGTGACTTCAACTCCTGAAACTCCTACAGTGACGCCTCAAGCACCGACACGCTCTATTGCATCAACCATTCGTGCAACAACTTTGCAGCCGACCTCGGAGCGCAGACAAACTATATTCTCTCAGATGCAGTGTCACACCCCAACCGATGGCGGAATCATCGGGGCGCGGCACTAGGCGAACCAGATTGCTCAAGAGAATCCATAACAACTATATTGCAATAATATTTAATACATTCGTTATCCCATACTAACAAATAATACAATCACATAAGTCATCACAGATTTCTTGTCCTCTCGAACAATACAAATCCGACAACCTAGATTTTAGTTGGGTTTCAAGACTCCCTAGCTTGATTTGGTATAGTCTGCGATCTAACCTGCAACATACGTTAAAATATTTGTCAATACAAAAGTATTGGCGAGTATACAGGTTTGATAAGTATAGCATAATAGATTAAAAAGTGCTGCGAATTTCCACATGCATAAACGTAATACACGACATATATACTCACAAAACTGATACTACCAACTAAGTCCTCGATGCTCGAATGTACGATGGCATAACTAGACACCGTCGGGCGCAATAGTACTATACTAGTCGTGGTGGGACGTCGCGAGTATAAGCCCTAGCACATATGCAACTAGCATCACGTATTTCTATGCATAACAGTTATTCGCAAGTGATAATTCGATTGATTGAATAGTTCGTTTGATAGGTTCGATTTGTTAGAAACGTATGTTACACTCAAAATTCGATTAAAAAGGGGTCAAGTATACTCACAGTGCGTATTTAGCGGGATTACAACTTGTTTGAGTCGGTTGCGAGTATATCTGTATTGATCCTTGAAGAGCAGAGTAAACGATATACAGTTAAGCGAGATTAGCCTTGAAAAGTTACTCATTAGGTCGAAAGGTCCTCATCCGTGCGGATTGACATGCTATCTGTCCGGATGGCAAGTCATCCGTCCGGATGACATGTTATCCGTCCGGGTAACAGGTGGTGCGTGCGGATGAGTGTGTGTGCGGATGAGTGTGCGTGCGGATTGACAGGTCATGCGTGCGGACTGACATGTCATCCGTGCGGACAAGAGTCATCCGTGCGGACTGACATGTCTGTTTCGCACTCTGAACACTGTTTCCGAGTGTTTAACGGAAGGAAAACGTTCGTTTTTACTAGGGTAGTGTAATTTCGCACTAACACTTGAAGTTCCGTCAATTTCGACTCGTTCTAACGGCCGGGAATCACCCCGTTCCATCAGATCTGGCCGTTCGTGATGGTTCTTCATGGTTAACTCGAAATCGCACAAATTTAGGTGAGATTTGTCATTAAAACATGTGGAAATTACCCAGATCTGAGTCGTTTATGGTGGGATGAGGCCACAACTTGGAGTTCATAAGAACTCTTGGTGACATCACCTCAAAACGCCTCAAATCCGCAGATTTCACGGTTAGAATTTGAGTTTTGAAAGATAGAATGATGTAGAGTCGAGTGTAGATTGCAGAAGTACAAGTTTTAGGTTGATATCTTACCGGAATCGCGAGGAAATCGAGAGAAAAGGGTCTTGGAGCGTGTTTGGTTGAATAGGAGCTGTCACATCACTGTTCAAGTGATGTGACATGGTATTTATAGGCAACAGAGGAGAAGAGAAGAGTTCTGGCCCGGATAGCCCATCCGTGCGGATGGCCCATCCGTGCGTATGTCCATCCGTCCGGATGGCCCATCCGTCCGGATAGCTATCCTGACGCGTTGGACTTCTCTGTTTTTGATCGTCTTGATAGTTTTCGAAGTGTGTACTCCCATAATTAATTTATATTATTATATATTATATATATATATCACTAGGGGTCGTATTTACGTATCCATAATCCAAAGTTTCGATAATTAACAATCGGTTTCGATTCGAGTATGCGATTATTAGCGACGTTTCACGGCCATCAATGAGGGTAGTATAGGTCCTTTCTTGACGTCATCGTGAACGTTATTTCGTGTAGTGCCACAAAGACTGACGGGGTACCGTTTACTCGTATTGTCATCATCGTCATGACGACTGGAGCTACAGCACTCACCTGAGAGTCCTTGTTAGCGTTAATTGTTTACGTTCGACACATCACGGCCACTGAGGAGGGTAGAATAGGTCCTCGCTCAATGCCTCCGTGAGTGTTAGTGTGATAATAGTGTAGTATAGTGATATTTGTATTTCGAAAATATGCGATTATCCTTCGAATAGCGATATATACGATATAGTTACATTATGATCCGAATCTCCGGTGCTAGGCGTAACGAGTATAACGAGTAGTAACAACGCACAAAAGTGCGGGTTGTTACATGCAGCAAGATGACAATGTAGATTTCCTGTTCTCTCAATTGCAAGCTGCTGCAGGTCAAATCAATAGACAATCGGATGTGATCAATCTTACAAGAAGCGATATGATCAAACAACAGTTGGAGATAAACAATTTGAATTCAACTATTGGTCGTCAGCAAGCAGAGATCACTCACCAACAAGCAGAGATTGAGCAACTGAAAGCTGAAAATGCACGCTTGAAAGCTGCAGATGAAGAAAGAGAGCGTCAGTTACAACAGATGCGAGCTGCAGATAATGCGCGTGGTATTGACATGAACCACTTGAAAGAAAGAAGCACTGAGGTTCAAAAGTTGGCAGATACTCTTAAACAAAAGCATGACGATATAAGAGAATGGTACAATTCTCGCAATACCTTAATAAAGATGGGGTCAAGCGAATCACTGAAGGTTTTGAGTTTGTAAGAAAGCGTGTGAATATTTTGTGGGCCGATCGTTGCAAATGACAAGAAGTGTTGAAGAAAAAGGATGATGATCCTGAGGATCAGGGGAACCCTGACCCTTCTGCCACATCAGAGCAACCGCCAGTCACCGCCTCTTCTCAAATCGTTGTCTTCAAGCCTTCACAGCTTGAATCGGTACAAGAAACCTCCAGTGGAACCGTTGAAGAAGTCCAACAATTGGAAAGCAGTTCTTTCATTGAAAGCTCTAAGGCTGGTACATCTTCTGTTCCTAGCACTACTAACTTTGCTTTACAGGCTATTCATCCTATTACTGGCAAATTTCTAGAAGAGGGAGAGTTTATTGCAGATCTTACACAAGAACAGCTGCTTGCCTTGAACGAAATGAAATCAGTTGAATATTCTGTGATCGATCTAATGCCGGTTGAACCAGAGACTGCTGATACAGAAAACATTGAAGAGATAGTGTTTGAAGGTGAAACCAGCAAATCAACTTATGTTCTTGCCGACGGAATGGAGTTTGATCTGTCTGATGAAGAATGGATGAAAGAAAATCAAGAAGACGTTGACGAGCAATTAAAGAATCGCACGTCTTCAGATAATCCGACGGATTCATTCCAAGAATGGAGAAAGAGATTCTTGTCGAAGGTTGAAAAGCCTACGCCTCCGGAAGCACATGTTGATTTTCTGCAATTTGAAAAGGTCAAGCAGCATGGGAAAATTTTGAGCTGGATGTTCGTGAAGGAAATTCATTGTGTTGCAATCAAGCGCGAACACGGAATCCAGTACTTCAACTCTATGCTGAGCATTCTATCTTTGCCGTTCTACGACGTTGCCGCCTTATCGAAGCTGGAAATCATCAATCGTTCAAATTACTTTGGCGCAACGTTATTTGCAAGAAAAATCAAGTTCGAACGGAAGAAAGGATGGAAGGATGCATCGTACAAGCCACAGTTTCCGATATATCAACAGATCAAGTTCACGTTGGATCCGTTGACCAACACGGCTCGATACAAGCTCATATACCAGCCGGCGAAGGTCATGAACAAGATTCCGTTGATGCCCATGGAACAGAACTTTCTTGAAGAAATGGCGTTGTGGTGTTACGATTCGGATACTCATGAAGCGGTGATTGTGTTTAAGGGTGATCGTGAAAATTTTCGGATGCTAGATCCGATGTGGATCGTGAATATGTCGGTGAACGACATCAGCAAGCTATTTCGGCATGACATCTTTTACGAAGACAAGGACGCTCATCAAGCGCTACAATTTCAACGCGTCGCTTGTTACTATTTTTACCGAGGAATTCATGCTGGAAGCACCTGGTCGCTGAAGCACTGAAGATTGAAGACCGAACACCCAGTAACAGACAAGGGGGAGTTTGTTGATGCATATTTTGTGTCTGTAACTTGTTCTATTTAGCGTTGTAATTTACGGTCTTTATTTATCGAGTCTGTAATTCCGTTAGTCGACCAAGTCGGATATCCTCCTATCCTACTTGTGTCCGACAGTTTGTCTCATTGTTTTGTAACGCTTTATGAACTATGCATGTTGCATATTTGAGTAGTAATGTTTGTTTGTGTGTTTATACATGTCTGCTGCAAACTGTCACAGTTTGCAGCATATCAAGTTTTGCAGCCCTCGATGAAAGACCTGTCTTTCGTCGAGTACATGTATGACGAAACTCCCTTGGGTGGTCAATCCAAGTTTCGCCATGAACAGTGACGAAACACCTAGTGTTTCGTCAACTTTGGTATTTCGTCAGGCCCATCTTTGTGTTTCATCGACACTTGGGCTGGGCTGCCTGTATAAACTACACATGGTTTCTGTATGAAACTATGAGAGCATATCCCAACTGAGAGTTTACATTCAAACATTGTGTGTATGTGTTTGATGCTTGTTCTCATCCGTTTTAATCAATAGACTGTGAATCGTTGGTTATTCCATGTTGTTATATTTCTGTGATTGGTTTGGCATCGTCACGGGGATTTCGCACTCGTGACCGTGTTTGATATAAACAAGTGATTTGGTTTCGTGATCGATCCTCAGAAAACGGACCTACAATGTCCTTCACATGTAGTCTCAAGATGATATCCATTTAGACGAATATCTTTAAAGCTGATCAGATTTCTTTGAGATAGTGGGGAAAATAAGGCATTGTTAATTTTGAGCAAAGTTCCACTTTGTAGAACTACATATGCTTCTCCAAAGCCTTCAATTAATTTTGTTTTACTAGATATAGTACCAACACTTGCCTCTTTCATTGTTAAACTAGAGAAATAGTCCTTTTTCTTTAGGATTGTATGTGTAGTAGCACTATCTATTAGACATACATCTTCACCATTAATATGAAGTTTAGTTGAATACTCCATATGCTTCAAAACAAAACAAAGGTTCATAAATAAAAGTATAATTTGATTCAAACATAACAATTCCATAAAGTGCCCCAAAATACTTCAAAACAAAACATAACGAAATCCCAAACAAAATGTCTTAATAAAACATGGAAATAGCATAATTTTAAATATAATCATTCATGCGTAGGGAAAATTGCAATCATCCAACTGGTTTGTATCAGCCATGATATCACCAGAATCCAAACTAGCTTGCTCGATAAGGAAATCATCATAATCCAGATTAGTTGCATTAGTATGGGTCCTTTTCACCACTTGGGACATCAACATTTCCATCTTCATATGTGAAATTTGTCTCTATTCCTTTTTGTTCGTCTTTTATAGATTGTTGGTAAAGCTCTACTAAGTGACTGGCTGTACGACATGTACCAGCCCAGTGTTTTTACCACCACATCGATAGCATGAATTAGATGAGGTTCCACTTTTCTTTTTACCTCTTTCATCATTGGATTTCTTTTCATTATCATGCAACTTCTGGTGGGTTCTTCTATTTTTGAATTGAACACCATGATAATTCCCCCGACCATATGCACGTCCACGACCACGTCCATGACCACGACAACGACTACAACCATAACCACGCCCACGTTGATAGCCACGACCACGTCCGTGACTTCCACTTTGGTCATTATATGTTGCCACATTCACTTCTGGAATTGGGGTTGTACCAACCGGACGAGTTTCATGGTTTTTCATTAGTAGCTCATTATTTTGCTCAGCCACAAGCAAACATGATATTAAGTCACTGTATTTGGTGAAGCCCCTTTCACGATATTGTTGTTGCAAGACAATGTTTGAGGCGTGAAAGGTGGATAATGTTTTTTCCAACATCTCCTTATCAGTAATATTTTCACCACATAGGATCAATTGTGACGTGATTCTAAACATTGCTGAGTTGTACTCATTTATAGACTTAAAGTCTTGCAACCTTAAATTAATCCATTCATAACGAGCTCTTGGTAATATTACTGTTTTTTGATGGTCATACATTTCTTTTAAATTGGTCCATAGGACGAGTGGATCTCTGATAGTGAGATATTCATTTTTCAATGACTCATGAATATGGTGGCATAAGAAAATCATTGCCTTTGCTTTATCTTGGGTACTTATTTTATTTCCTTCTTTAATTGTGTCCCCAAGGTTATTGGCATTTAGATGGATTTCAGCATCCAAAGCCCATGACAAATAATGTTTTCCAGTGATGTCTAAAGCCATAAACTCAAGCTTTGCAAGATTCGATATGATTAACTATATTAAAGAAATACACGTGGATTAATGTATGTTATTCAAATTATAATCAAATAGAATTTAGTAACCATTATTGACTATAAAATAAAACAAGACTAACAAAATGATAATGTATTTAGGCATTACCAATATAAAGTTTGTTTACATATATTTGTATATGATATGTCCATGCATATATGCAAACATATATAATTTATATTAACCTATAACGATATAACTAATCGATCAAGTTTCATATTTATTAATAACACATGATCATAAATAAATACAATTAATAAAATGTTTAAATCGCATGAACTAGAATACTTACAAATGTATTTTGTTTTGTTTATGTTGCTATTCAATTTATAACACATTTTCAAAATTTCATATATTATTATATCCAACAAAATAAACAACATGGGAAGTAATAATTAGTTATATCATTCAATTATTGTCACTAGTAATTTGTAAATTATATACTATATTCATGATAATAGCCAAAAAATTTCTTTTGTCAAAAGAACGCTTTTTTTTGGAAGTAGACAGCCTATAATTAAATTCTAAATATTGTTTACAAAGATTAATACACAGTATGTCCACTCATATATCAAGGGTAGTTAATAATGTGTTAGTTAATCATGTACACACTCGAAATGTATATACACTAAATAAACATAAACTAAATATGATTGTATTTAACATTATATAGTGAGAAGGCTCGCGCGTTGCCGCGGGTATTTATGATTTTTTGCCGCCCAACGAGTTCACATAGTGGCAATGCCCGCGTGTTGCCACGGGTATTATGTTTTTTGGCGGCACCTTTAGCGGCGGGTTTCACGTAATTTATTTATAAAAATAATTTTCTAATACGACACCTATTAGACATGTTTCCTTCTACCCAGGTCTTTTTTAGGTTACCCCATTTGAGCATTTAGAAATAAAACAACTCACAATTGTAAATAGGTCAAAATTGCCATCAATAGTATCAATATCAACCTTTATGTTTCTGTCGTGATGATTGCGAACAAGAAATGGTGATGTGAAAAAGGTAAAAAATCAGACATGCTTACTTGGAATAGAGTTTTGAGTTATGACTCGGGCAACAGAGGGGGCCATACAACAAGTAAACAGCCAAGCCGGGTTGGGTAATGATCTTGACAAAGTACAACACATGATCTCAACGTTTTTACAAGGATTCCAAAAAATGAGAGTCCACAGTGCATCAAAACAGTGATATGAGCATATTCCGGATCAAGCAAGTTTAGAACTTCATATTCCACCTGGGAAACAAAAACAAAAAAATATGATTTTATACATGTTATTAACCACCAAATCGTTGTAGAAAATAAAAAAGGAAAGAAAACCAATGAAAAATACAAATTCTAGTGGATTGCATTCCACATATACGACAATATCATTATTAAAAGAACTTTTGTTCCATTTAATTCATTTCGACACTTAAAAAATTAACCTGGGTTTAGTATACACTCCATGAAAAGTACAAGGGCGACTAAAAAATTAACCTGGGTTTAGTATACACTCCATTCCAGTTGGTGTTTGCCCATTCTACCCATTTGTTATCCAACAAGTCCCATACGTCCTCTTTTATAATATTCACATGAAAGTCATTTAGTTAGACTTTTGACAAAAAAAAAATATTTACAGTTTTACATATGCCAAAAGAAAAGTTTACTTCAACACACCTCAATGAAAGAAACACGCAATTGGAACTCTAGTTGATGCTGTAAAGATTCAATCTTGTTGAACAATGCATTCATGGCTTGAGGGATAAGCCATGTTTGGCAACCATCTTTGAATCCAGTACCCATGATGTAGTCTTGCCCGACCCTACCGATAACATTCAATATGTCAATTTCTAGCATTTGGACAATAGCGGTTCTGATTCAGATCATCTAATCATTTACATTATCAGACTCATATACCTGGCTAGGGGTTCAAACGAGCCGAGCCGAGCCGAGCCCAAGCTCGACCAGGCTCGAGCTCGAGCTCGTTTAACATATGAAAGCTCGAGCTCGGCTCGAAGGTAATTTTTCAAGCTCGGGCTCGACTCGTTTAGTATTTATTAATTAATTTATATTAATTATAATTATTATTATACATATAATTTAGTTATTTTTTATATTTATATAAATGGTAATTATTATTAAATAATTATATGTTTAATATATTAATAAAAAAAAATACATAAACAGAAACCTCGATTCGGCTCGAGAGCCGGCTTGAGCTCGATAAGCGAAGCTCGGGCTTGGGCTCGTTTACTAAACGAGCTTGTTTTTAGGCTCGGGCTCGAGCTCGTTTAAGCTCAGCTCGTTCGAGTTTTTTCACGAGCCGAGCTCGAGTACCTCGCGAGTAGCTCGGCTCGTTTGCACCCCTATACCTGGCCATAGGCTAGAACATTAGCATTGTATCCTTGGAAAAGTCCATCAACAAGAGGAAAAACACACTCTTCAAACATGGCTAATGGTAAAGTGAAGGAATGTGTACCAAGTTGCACATGCAATACATCCAATGAGTACGGTACATCAATATAATTGCCCATTCAATATAGAATCAACTTTAAGTAATCAGCTTCTTTTGATCCAAAATTTCAATACAAAAACACACGTATATATTGAACTAACCAACCGTTTTTTGCTTCTTCCTCAATTTTGGCGTATATTTTTCGAGTCTAATGTTTTGTTTACCGTTTCAAGAATCTTTTAGCAATTACTTTAACAGCCACAAGTAATCAACGAAAACAGTATATATATAGATATATATAATAAAAAAACAAAAGCAAAAAACATATCCTACATCAGAACAACCAGTTACTTTATAAGTAAAAAATATTGGATAATAGTGCTACATGTCAACCCAATTCGACCCATTTTGACCCAATCCCAGCTAAGCCCGTTACCTGAAGCTTCATCCCACCCGACTTGTCATTTTGCACATCTACATAAGATAATTGATTTCATCAAGCCAACGGAAAAAGTGTTTACAAATAACCCATCTTTTTCCAAAATAAAGCCAAAGCTTAGAAAACTGGTCAAATGAAAGGGGAGTCACCCAAAGTGTATTTTTTTTAATGCATAAAGCCCCCTTAAATCATTTCATTTACAAACTATATAATGAAAGAACTGTAAAAATCGTCAATAAAAAGAATTTTAGGTCAATTGAAGACAACTCACTTTGACTTAAAACGTGTTTTGACCCATTACCCAACCGGCAAACCTTCCCATTTTGCCACCTCTATATTATATCCAGCTAACACATAATTAAAAGCCCCACCATTACTATAAAAAATATCTGATAGAGAAAAAAAAACCTCAAACCAAAAGACGGGCTACATAGATTGTTTAATGAATTGACTAACCAGTATCCTTAATGCAAAAAAAAAAAAAAAAAAAAAAATATGGTCCACCATAATAGAGACCAGTGTATCTGCTGTAGCTTCTGTTGATTGCTGCCGAAAGAATGAGTTGCTTATAGCCGGCATATATAATAGTGCTTCCAAAAATTTAAAAACCAAGTGACGATAATAAAAAAGAATAAAACCTCTTGAGCATGTGGATTCACATATCCTCTATTTAGAAAGACATACAGTTCCGTTTAGAAGCGAATAAGAGCTCGTAATCTTCACTAACTACCTCTGACCCTATCCATTGCAGCCGATTTTGATCGTATCTTGGTTGAATTATGTCGAGAATACTAAAACAAATCGAATCAAATAAGAAAACCATATTAATTATTTCAGCTATTTAGAAAGACATACAATTCCGTTAAGAAGCGAATAAGAGCTCGTAATCTTCACTAAAAAGAGTATATGGATTACAATTTTGACTATTCTCGAACTAAAAACCTTTCTACTTTTTTTGTACTTATAAATGAAGAAAAAATAATAATATTAGATAGACTTAACCACAAAGCCATTTCAACTTAAAATCCTTTACCACTTGGCTGTGAATCCCTCTTCTTTTTTTTTTCTTTTTTGTTTCATATCCAGTAAAGAAGAAGAAGAACTGGTTTTGGTTGATCAGTATAGCTACTAATTGACATACCTGGGGACAGTATTGTCAACCTTCTTGGGTCCGAGTCAACCTTAATTACCACATAAAATTGTTAAAAAAATTAATTTCATATGACTCGTATAGAGCAATGAGACCCATATACAACTCCTATAAGGTGCTAATCGATCAATAAGCCTCCCATGGTTGACACCTTATGAGTGTCTCATTGACCAATAAGCCTCCTCTGGTGGTTTTCACTTTAAAGTACATGTCTCATGTACTTTAAAGTGGAAACCACAAGGGAAAGTGAAAACCACCAGAGGAGGCTTATTAGTCAATGAGACACTCATAAGGTGCCAATCAGGGGAGGCTTATTAATCAATGTGCACCTTATAGGAGTTGTATATGGGTCTCATTGCCCTATACGACTCATATGAAATTAATTTTTTTAACAATTTTATGTAGTAATTAAGGGTTTTTATGTTATAAAACACCCTAATTAATATATATTTTTTAAAAAATTGTTGCATACACTATATTTCACCGATGTTACACATTTGCCAAGTTAACAAATTCTTTTTCGTGAAGTTCTATTGCTATCTACTAACGCTCTACCCTGTGTAATACGATATATCTACTAACACCTTTGCCAAGTTAACAAATTCTTTTTCGTGAAATTCTTTATTGTTGTTATTATTATTATTATTTATTATTATTATTATTATTGTTGTTGTTGTTGTTGTTGTTATCATTATTATTTATTGTTATTATTATTATTTATTGTTGTTATTGTTATTATTTATTATTATTATTGTTATTATTATTTATTATTATTTACTATTATTATTATTATTATTATTATTGTTATTGTTTAATATTATTGTTATTATTTATTATTGTTATTATTATTGTTTATTATTATTATTTATTATTGTTATTGTTATTGTTATTATTATTATTATTTATTATTGTTATTATTATTGTTTATTATTATTATTATTATTATTATTATTGTTATTATTATTATTATTATTGTTATTATTTATTATTGTTATTATTATTGTTTATTATTATTATTATTATTTATTATTGTTATTATTATTATTATTATTATTTAATATTGTTATTATTATTGTTTATTATTATTATTATTATTGTTATTATTATTATAATTTATTATTGTTATTATTATTGTTTATTATTATTATTGTTATTATTTATTATTATTATTATTATTGTTATTGTTTATTATTATTATTATTGTTATTATTTATTATTGTTATTATTATTGTTTATTATTATTATTATTATTATTTATTATTGTTATTGTTATTATTATTATTATTATTATTTATTATTGTTATTGTTATTATTATTATTATTATTATTTATTATTGTTATTATTATTGTTTATTATTATTATTATTGTTATTATTATTTATTATTGTTATTATTTATTATTGTTATTATTATTGTTTATTATTATTATTATTATTATTTATTGTTATTGTTATTATTATTATTATTATTATTTATTATTGTTGTTATTATTGTTTATTATTATTATTATTATTGTTATTATTATTATTATTATTTATTATTGTTATTATTATTATTATTTATTATTATTATTATTATTATTATTGTTATTATTTGTTAAATGCTTGGTTGGTCCCTGTGGTTTGCAAAAATTTCATACTTGGTCCTAGTGGTTTACTAATTACACGCATGGTCCCAAAAGTTGTCAAAAATGAACTCGGTTGTTCCCCTGACCTAACCTCTGTTAAATTTCTCAGTTAATTATGTGTGAAATGACTATGTTACCCCTAAACAATTAAAAGAAATTAAAAAACAAAAAATACTAACACCTCCCTCCTTCTCAAAACCCCTATGCTCTTGCAATGCGACTTGAATAACGAAGATATTTCATCCCAGCACCTAACTTTCCTTTTCCTAACACTTCTACGAAGTGTCAAGTGTGCAAGCATTTTTTCCATTATGTTCCGTCAAATTTGCACCCTTTCCACAAGATTTTTGTTTAAGATTCAACTTCTCATGACAAAACCGAGAAAGTATGTGGTTTGATCGTGCGTATTTAGCTCTGTTTGGAAGTGGAGTTTTAAAAGTTTGACCTTTGGAAATCCTGCTATTAGTAGAAAAAAGCTTCTGACCCATTAACGTTCTTTGCATCTTTGTTCTCAGTGTCAATAAACGATGGTGCACATTTTCCAAAATTTGTTTCATCAGCCACTAGATTCATCTCAATTGCCCGGATTCGGTGAGTATATCTGTTTCTATACAACTCAGGCTCTTTGTTTCCGATGATTATGGATGCAAAATTTGGATCTAATGTTGTAATCTCTTTTGCTGGATTGCCCTTCTCAAAACCCTCTGCTCAAAAAAATAAAAAAATTTGAGGAGGCAGGTGTTGAGTATTTTTTTTATATTTATTTTAATTGTTCATGGGTAATATAGTCATTTCACACATAGTTAACTGAGAAATTTAACAGAGGTTAAGTCAGGGGACCAACCAAGTTCATTTTTGACAACTTTTGGGACCACGCGTGTAATTAGTAAACCACTAGGACCAAATATGAAATTTTTGCAAACCACAGGGACCAATCAAGCATCTAACTCTTATTATTATTATTATTATTATTATTATTATTATTATTATTATTGTTATTATTATTGTTTATTATTATTATTATTATTATTATTATTATTATTATTATTATTATTATTATTATTATTATTATTATTATTATTATTATTATTATACCCGACCCACCACCACCACAACCACCCTAGCTGGCCCACCACCACCACCACCATAGCCGACGCACCACCACCACCACCCCAGCCGACCCACCACCACCACAATCACCCCAGCCGACACACCACAACCGACCCACCACCACCACAGCCGACCCACCACCATCACCACCACAACCACCACAGCCGACCTACCACCACCACCACCACAGCAGACCCACCACCACCAGCACAGCCGACCCACCACCACCACCACAACCACCCCACCACCACCACCATAGCCGACCCACCACCATCACCACCCCAGCCGGCACACCACCACCACCACCACCATAGCCGACCCACCAACACCATCACCACAACCTACCCACCACAACCACAACCCCAACACCACCACAAACGGCCAAAATAAAACCACAAAAAGAAAAGAAACTGAAGTTCAATGAGACCCGTATGGGTCAATGAGACGCATATGGAAGTGGTGTGTCATAAATATCATGTCAACTTTTCAGAAAAAGTAGATGTATATGGGTCTCATCGGGCTATAAGAGGCATATCGGCTGAAAAGTTGTCATAAATGTCATGTCAACTAATACTACTACTACTACTAATAATAGTAATAGTAATAATAATAATAATAATAATAATAATAATAATAATAATAATAATAATGGGTGCGACACTTGTCCCAGTGGAAGGGACGGGTGCATTTAAGGGACAGGTCACGAGTTCGATCCGGGTGTAGAGGTGGGTTTTTTAAAAATTTTGGGTATTTTTCTATACTTCGGTGAGGTATTTCAAAGGCCATTTCGTACCGGCATCGGGCAATCATCCCGTTAACTTAGCCACGATGAATTAAACACCTTCGACATAAGCGATCGATAAAATGGATTGGTTCGGGTAAACCTCCGGACCATCGAACAAATGGGAAGTAAGTTTGATAAATAAAAAAATTTACATTTTATAATACACATAATTCATTTAATAAAATATGAAGTTTTAAATAATAATAATAAAATAATAATAATAATTAATAAAAAAAACATATGCATATTTAAAAAAACAATGTTATAACTAGTCCCGGCAGACGGGTCGGGCCGGGGGTCGGGTCCCCGGCCCGAACCATTTGTCGGGTCTAGTTATATCATCGTTTTTTTTTAAATGTGCATATGTTGTTATTATTATTATTATTATTATTATTATTATTATTATTATTATTATTATTATTATTATTATTATGAGTTTGAAAAATTTTGAATCAAATAAATCATGTATGCTTGGGTAAATAAACATTCTTGGTCGATAAGTGTCTTATAGGTCGATAAGGGTCATATGGGTCACTTTCACGCTTTTTTAGACTGAACTCCTTTCATGTCAGTAATTATACCTTAAAGTCATCAAAAGTCGTGCCGATAAGCCTCTCATTGCTCAATGAGAGGCATATAGGGATAAATGCTCCAACTACCACAACCTTATATGCCTCTCATAGGGCAATGAGAGGCTTATCAAAACACTTTTTCTGGCACATTAATTGCTTTCACACTATATACGCCCCTTATTGCCCTATATGCCACCTCGGGGGGGGGGGGGGTGTCAATACCCTCACCCTTGTTTAATTGCAGGTGAAACGATCGAAGGGGATAGGGTTTTGCTTTAAAAGGGGAGGCTGGTGAAATGTCTAGATTGTCCCTAAAGTGTCTTAAATTTTTTGACAATGCACAAGTTTACCCCCTCTAAAACAGCTTGTACTCTCTTATAAGTAATGCTATAAAATGACCAAAAGGGTAGAAAACCCAGTTTCTTTAATATAGTAGTATAGATTATAATGTGTAATATTGTTAACAAATATTTAAAACATATGAAGGAATATAAATGTTATAGAATATGGGTAGTAAATCGATTTAAATCAACTAGAAGATGGCCCGCCGCGGTGCGGGGGGGGGGGGGGGTATTTCAGTTCTGTTAGATTGCTAATGTTTAGTTAGAGTAGCTACAATTTTAATATATGCAACAACATGGGCCATCGTTTTAAGCATTTTATATACATTTTATAAAGGAATATCTAAAACAAAAGGCTGTACTGCAAAAATTTGAAGGTGTAGGAGGATATCTTGTACTCGTTTGTTCATAGTGAGTGTTCTTTGTCCTTCGGTTTTTATCTGCTTCACCTATTTCAAAAGAAAAATTGCTACCTATATGTAAGTAGATGGGATTCTTAAGCTAATCTTAAATTTATAATAATTAGCCTTGTAATACAGATTGGATATCCATTAAGGATCCTTAAAATGGAAAGAAACATGTGTTATCTACTGGTTTCCAAAGACATCAAAAAACCATGTGATACCTATGCCTAATTATGTAGTTAGTGTACATGTAGAACATTTTCTTAAAAAAGGTATAAACTTGTACCTGTCCGAATGGTTGTCCAAATGATTGTCTGAATTTATTATCAAACAACTTGCTACTAACAAAAACGTTAAACGGAAGCACACGTGTGAGTGTTTATATATGCAGTTCCACACCCATAACAAAACTCAAGCACCTGTATTTAAGCTTGTATGTTTGGCAGTATTTGCTCAAGCAGTGGTCTTGTGTTTGGGCGCTCAAGAGGATGCTCGATGTCTTCATTAAGAATGTGTAAGGTCAAGTGAAAGTGTTTCTATTGAGTTAGATCTTAAATATCATAGAAAACATAAATAATTTTCAAAATTTGGTACCAAATTTAGGAAAAGTGTATATTAATTTCCAATCTCAAAAGTGTTATGCTTGTTAAAAAAATGTTGGTTATGGCAGTGTTGATATGGTAAGTAACGATAATATCTCGCAACATCATAAAGACTCGCGCGGAAACAGAAAGGGCTGCAGTACGTCATCCTCAAGTTCATATCCGCATAATCATCACAATTCATCAAGCACTATTGAAATGATGTTAAGCACTACTCAAATATACAATTTTTCTAAACTGTATAACTATACCAGCTACCATATATATGCTGGCAGATCTTGCTGGTGGGTCACGATTAGTGTGTCGTAGCTATTTCCCTAAACCTTAATAACAATGTCATAAACTTTGTTAATCAAAGGCCAATACCATAGATTTTTTTTGAAATATATAAAATATTTTTTTTTGATACAGCAGCATGAAAATCAAGAAAAATAAAATCCAACCCAGCATTGCATATGTTTTGGTTCAAAAGAGGAAATGGCAACAACATCTAGAAGCCAATAGGATATGAACCCAACATTCATTTTGACTTGAAAGTCAAAGAATCTACTGCACTCAAGTTCTTTTGATGGTGGGTTTAATGCCATCTTGAAGTACACATACTCAAGCAAGACAAAGTCAGACAACAGTAAGTGAAGCATGGTTAACGGAGAGGTATGGTCGAGATGGCATCAAACACCATCACGAACCACCACTTCTCACAACCACTGTTGCCGGATATTGTCGCCTACTTCTGTTACTCCGTCAATAGTTGAGCGTCGCCGGAGAACACCACATCAAATACCGGCATACATCAAATCGTCCCAATAAGCTAACTTATCCAAAGAAATAGAGCAACGGATGTCAAGTCTAACCTCGTTCGTTAGAATACGTATCTGGTTTGGCTGGATTGGCTTCCAATGTCGCGGAAGAACAACCATACCCGCCCCAATGGTTGTGTTTGCGGCGGAACCATAATTGTGTGGTCATTGCATGTAGCCGGGTTATCATCTTGAAGCCAGATCGGCTGTGCAATGTGGTAACCGGCCGAAACCCTAGTTCCAGTTTTCGTCGCCGCCTCCGGTCGACCTCGTACATAATCAATTGACCATGGGAATAGAACCACCATCGCTTGTACCACCGACAAAACTGATGGAACCCTCGTCCTGCGTTTAGCGAGTTGTTGAAGTGTAGACGCCGGATTGTGATGTCACCGCCGGTGCGCCACCGTGAATCCTCCTTAAAGATTGGTGGTCAACCCATAACTCTTTCTCTCTTTACCGTATTCTCTTTCTCTTACTCCAGACTCTGAATCTTCTTACTTATTCAAAGGAAATGGCACAACCGTAATTAGCGCTCTTGTACAGTGTATACACTGTTCCTAAGGACATACGCAAATTGTTTATATATATAGTAATTAAATATTTTAAATGAATCAAAGCTACAATAATTTAATAAGAGTATTGATGTGCATAATGATTTTTTTTACTAATGAATACTAGATGGAAGGTCTTTCGTTTCTTTCTCATCCTCTCCAGTCTCCACCCTTTCTCATCTAAGAAACCCTCACCATCAACGCTCCACCATCCATCTCCGACACCACCAAATCCGGCCACCGGACAACTCCTCACACTCCTTTAACCCTTTCCCCCACAACAATTTCGACAAAACCCCCACTTCTCAACAGAGACCATCACCGTCTACGGTCGCACCACCATCGCTAAACGGCGGATACGACGTGTCGAACTGTTTTTACACACACACACAGAGGCGTACGAGGCTAGCTTTAATCCAACGACTACGATAAGCTTTGACGTGCCGGTGGCGGCGGCGACGATGGTTGTTGCGTTGGAGGTGGCGGTGGTGGGTCAATGATGAATAGGGTTGGAGCGTTTAGTTGTAGCTGAACAAGATGAAGCTTAAACAATTAGAAAGTTTATTAGGGAATCTTCAACAATTCGAGAATCCAAAGGTACTAGATTCATACACTTTGAATCGGCTTCACATATTTAGTTGTTCTCTATGCTTTTCCCCTTTTAAATTATTGCAAAAAATAATTTATTTTTGTTTGTTTGTGTGAATGTTTTTAATTTGCAGATTGAGCTGGAACAATATCCAACTGGAGCTCACATTGCTTCTCGTATGCTATACACGGTACCTATTTCATCTCTGTATTTTTTTTTAATTTGTTTTGATTAATTTGAGCTTCAGTTTATGCATGATTTGTTTGATTTTGGGTGTGCAAATTAGTTTATATTGTGCAAATTATGAGTCGGTTTTGGCCTAAAACCATAACCGAGATGTCGGTTAATGGGAAACCATAATCGTAACCGTTCGGTTATGGTTGATCGGTTTTGATGGTTATAACTGGAGCTCACCATTGGTCGGTTATGGGTCGGTTAATCGTGAATTTGGGCCTGGTTAGAATTTGCTCAAAAATATAATTGGGCATTATTTGGGACAAAAAGTTTGGACTTAATTTTTTTACCACGGTATAAATTGTTATTACATATCATTAAAAAAATGCATATAATCTATAATATTAGGGCGGGCGGTATGGCTTCGGTGACCCCAATCGGGGATAGGATTCACCGATCGGTGAACCATACCCACTACTAGAAAATATGGCTTTTGACACCGCATATTCGGTAGCAAAACGGTAGCAATTGCCATATTGCCACCATTTTGTAACCGAAAATGCGGTGGCAAAAACCCCGTGTCAATTGCCCTATTGCCACCAAATAGCCACCACTTTTATACTTTGCTACCATATTTTTGCCACCACAAAAACAGTCAAAATTATTTGTGACCGCACTGGATGGTCTTGTTTGCTACCAAGTTGTGACGGTTTTTTTGCCACCATTTTGGTACCATTTAGCCACCGATGTTGTCACCACTTAGCCACCGTTTTCGTTGAAAATTTGCTACCATTTAATGACATATTTGCTACCATTTCATTAAAAATTTGCTACCATAGCGGTTTCTCTATTTCCAGATTTTTCATTTTCCATGCTTTTTTCATCATAATGCATTTCTATAATATTACAAATTTATATAAAATAATCGAATAAAATTACAAAATCCCAAAAATATCTAAAATTATAAAATATTCTAATATAAATGTCAACTAAAACATCAAATTACCGAAATTATCCTAATATGATAAACATCAAAACATTCAAAACCAAGAGTTTATAGCCTATCTTCGAACCATAGCGGTTAACATAGCTTCAATTTGTGACATCCGATTGAGCATGACATCTTTGTCCACCATATCTTTTTCTTTTTCAACCAACAAGCCCACAATCCATAGCGGTTAACATAGCTTCAATTTGTGACATCCGATTGAGCATGACATCTTTGTCCACCTTATCTTTTTCATTTTCAACCAACAAGCCCACAATAACTCCATTTAACCTTTCTTTTTCTTCATCCTTTTCCTTAACGAGCTCCTTGATAACCAAGTTCAACTTTTCAATCTACAAAACAAACAATGAACAAAATCAAGAAGTCAGAATCAAAGAAAACGTACAAATTCACACAACCGGGCGAAAGAAGTCAAGTATTGGTGAGAAGTATTAGAAGTTAACAACAATGTACAAAGTAATAGATACAAGGAACCCAAATCCAAATAACCCGAACCCAAATAATGTCAATAAGTGAACACAAATATGGTATTTGGATTGGTAATCCGTTAACTTTAGGGAGATTCGCATTACCCGGTTAACCCGATTATATTTAAAAAAAGCCGCCAAATGGGTCGATTTGATTGCTTTTTAATCAGTCTTAAACTATTTTGCCTTTATTTGTTTCAGGGATCGGGTAACTGGTCAATAGACATCCTGTTCAAATATTATATTATAAAGTATGGGTCACAAGGAGTGGGTTAGGTTTGGTTGACCCGTTTGAGATAAAAATTAACCCAAATTAACCTAATGCCCAAATACATGAATTAAAATTGTCACATCTATGTTATATCATCCTCATAAAACTTGCCAGTGAATACTGTTAATGTAATTCTTAACACTTAATGCAACCATATATATAAATGATCTTTAAATACTATAAAAGTGGGTCAAGTTATTCTACAAAGGCTTCTAATTGTAAGAAGTGTAAGAAGGATTTATAAAGTGACAGCTAAAATTAAACCCACTACATCACCACCCAAAACCTAAACACCCATCCACCCCCACCACCACCCAAAAACCTAACCCCCCCCCCCCCCCCAAAAAAAAAACCTAAACACCCCCCCCTGGGCAAAAAAAAAACTATACCTCACCAAAAAAAACCTACCCCCCACCCCAAAGCCTAAAAAAAAATCTAAAAAAAACTAAACACCCACCCCCACCCCCACCCCCTCGAAAAAAACAAAATTTTTTTTTTTTTGGGTGGGTGATGGGGGTGGGGGGTGGGGGTTTATGTTTTTGGTGGTGGTGGATGTTTAAGTTTTTTTTGTGTGTAATGGGCTTTTTAGGTTATTGGACACTTGTCACTTTATAAATCCTTCTTACACTTCTTACAATTAAGATCCTTTTTATTTGATCCTAATCCATATAAAAGTTGCCTACTTATAATGATACAGCAATTCTTTTTTGCAAGTACACAAGTAAAACCCCCAAAATGGACTTACAGAGCGTGGGATGGGCTTGGGTTGGGTTGGGTGGCTGGCTTGGGTATCCGAACAGATGACTCGAAGATGAATCATCATCAACAACCATTGCAGAAGCTGAACCACTGCTTGTTGTCCACAAAAAAGACCGGTTGGCTGGCGTTGCAATTCCAGCCATTGATCTTGCTGACCTGGAAACATATAACATATTCCATATACAATCCTTTCATACTTTCAAATTTACACTTCCCAATAAGGCATGCTACTTATACAAGTGGATGGACATTGAACATAAATACATACGTGAAAAAATAATCCTGTCGTGGAGATGGCGATCTGATCATGCGGTTTCTTGAAGTTAAACCGCGCAGTACATGAAAACTTGATGGTCTTAAAGGTCTCTTGGCTTCTTCAACCTATTAATCCAACTTTAAACCTACATCTGGATACAATATTCAATTTTAAATCTTAGCTAGGTTTCAAATATAAATCTCAAAAAGGGTTAATGGTCACATTACCACTAATTATGTTTGAGGGGATAGTTATTAGGCAGATGTTAAACCACCATTCATAACTTAATTTTTTCTACAACATTACCACTAAGTATGTATCAATGAGTGAAAGGGTAACCTAATAAGATAGAAACAAAGATAACTATAACATCAT
Organism: Helianthus tuberosus; assembly: GCA_030545235.1. Taxonomy (NCBI): domain Eukaryota; kingdom Viridiplantae; phylum Streptophyta; class Magnoliopsida; order Asterales; family Asteraceae; genus Helianthus; species Helianthus tuberosus. Next base: position 43,410,128 of record CM060386.1, on the reverse strand, counting down.
AAAACTAGGGGTACAAACGAGTCGAGCTACTCGCGAGCTACTCGAGCTCGGCTCGAAAAAAGCTCGAACGAGCCAAGTTGAGCCCGAGCCTAAAAACAAGCTTGTTTAGTAAACGAGCCTGAACCCGAGCTTCACTTATCGAGCTCGAGACGGCTCGCGAGCCTAAACGAGCTTTTTGTTTATATTTTTTTACTAATATATTAAACATATATTTATATAATAATAACCACCATTTATATAAACATAAAAAATAACTAAATTGTATGTATAATAATAATTATAAGTAATATAAACTAATTAATAAATACTAAACGAGTTGAGCTCGAGCCGAGCTCGAGCTTGAAAAATTACCTTCGAGCCGAGCTCGAGCTTTAGAAATAAAGCTCGAATCGAGCCGAGCTTGAGCTCGAGCTTTCATATGTTAAACGAGCTCAGGCTCGGCTCGGCTCGTTTGCACCCCTACTAAGTAACTAACTAACTAACTGACCGACTAACTTCACTGTTTTATGTTTAATGCAAAGCTGGGAAAGGAATGATATGGGGATGGCACATCACTTTACAGTTTTTGCAAGTAACAGGATACATTTTTTTTAAACATGGTGTATAATGTTGAAGATGGTCTTTTGTTATGCTACTTTAAACATGGTGTATTGTTAAGATATATAATGTTGAACATGGTGTTTTGTTAAAATATGTCTGCACATGGTCTGCATTTATGGTAAATTGTTTGAAATTTAAGCATTTATGCAGGTCTGCACACGGTAAATTGTTTGGAAATTTAAGCTGGCAATCTTTTTTTTAAGCTGGTACTCTTTTTTTAAGCTGGTACTCTTTTTTTTAAGCTGGTACTTTTTTTTTTCCAGTTTATTCGCTTACTCGCAAATCATTTTTTACTCGCAAAACAAGTTTTACTCGCATAACATTTTTTACTCGCAAAACAAGTTTCACCTTCAGCACACTCCATTCAAAACACAAGCAAAACATATTACAGCTAATTTAAAACAAGTTTTTTTTTTCATTCATAACAGTTCATACAAGCTTAAAATTTGACCATTACAATTTTTTAGTCAAAATTCGGTCAACTGGTAAGTTAGTTCATTACATAGAAAGATACTAAAAAAGTCTTAGACACCATATCTTATTTTACACAAAGTAGACACCATATCTATTTACTGACCTTTAGAAGTCTAGGGTTCTTAATTTTTGGGGGAAGATCACATACGAGGTTGGTAAAGAAAGCATTATATGGGCTGGGATTAAAATAAAGGGTAGATGGACAAAATTGCCCCTCACGTACCTGGCACATGGTGAGGGGTTAACTTCTAATTTGGGTGTGGTTTATGTTTTGGATTCAAAGGGTTAAAATTACAAACCACATGGACTCAAATCAAGACAAGTTTGGTTTTTGGATTCAAATTGTTAAAACACACAAAACACAGGGACTCAAAAAGGACTTTACTCTTTATTATTATCTTCGTATCTTGTTAGACATGTTGCAAACCAATTGCAAACCATTGAATCTGAATTATCACTTTATCAGACTTTTGGAGGTATTTGTAGAAACAGCCCCACACTATATAAACATGTTTTGCAACTATAGTCAAGTAGACATAAGTACACGAAGAAAATCACCTACAAAGATGAAGAACACTTTAGATATTTAACTAATGGTCGAACTCGCAATCAATACATTACACTATGTGCTAATCAACATTAATTATGTGACAATGAGATTAGCATTTGTACTTATAAAACCTTCTTTTTAGTAAGGGATTGTGATCTTATCATCCTCAAATGGCACTCTATATACATGATCTCACTCAATATAACACACACATATACATAAAACACACACGCACACAAAACCTGAAGATACCTTTTCTACCAGAGGAGGTGTAGTCTGTACTGTTTCAGCTTCCTCTACTTTAAGTGGCTCATCAATCTTATTAGAATCAGTTGAAAAATACCTTCTTCTTCCAATTGATCCCAATGTATTCCTTCAATATCACATACATATCCAAATATACAAAACAAAATCATCATAACAGTAACTAAACCCTAATTCTCCAAATTAAAGCATCCTATAAACAACAATAACCATAAATACCCCAATAATAACTTATTTTCCTCTAATTACAAACAAAAACACATCTGATTCGATTAAATTAGGTTTTTGAATTCATTTTCAACCATTTTGGGCGATTTAGGTTCATTTTTTGATAGATTTTAGTGGGAAACGGGGGATTGAGAGTGAGAAACTTACGATAATCTGGATGGTGATAATCTGGAGTGGATTAAGCGAGACATGATGTGTGATTGGTTATTGAATGAGGGAAACGAAGAGAACAGAGTCTGTTATTCGAAGAGGCAAAATGAAGTGAGCTTTTTTGATGAAGGTTCTAGTGGCTAAAAGTAAAAAAGGATTAACATTGATGAAGGTTCTGGTGGCTAAAATAAAAAAGGATTAACAATATCATTGGTTGGAACCCTACTTGAATTTTGAAGCGGGCAGATCCACTAAATAATAACCCGCATATTTGAATTTCCATGTTGTCACCGTTAACATGGTCACAATTAACAAATACCTTTTTATTTTTTATGTTTTTGCGTATTTTTCTCACAAATTGCTACCGAAAATAAAAAGGTGGCAAAAATTGCAACCACTTTGCTACCATATCATGATAAATACACTTATTTTCATTTCCGAGGCATATTGGTGGCTAAATTTGTTATCATTTTTTTCGGTAGCAAATTTTGGTCACAATTGCCCAATTTTCTAGTAGTGCGTGGGGAAGAAGGTGTTTGGTGAGTGGGGGTATTCGGTGTATAGTCACCGATTGATTGAGTGGTGATTGAGTGGAATTTGACCGTTAAAAAACTAGCCGTTATAAAAAAAAATACAACTTTTCCTTATAAAAACAATACCATTCAACATCATTTTTCACCGGTTGGAGCGTTTACTTGCAGAGGTTGAAGAGACTACAAAGTTGGGTGAAAGAAAGGTGTGCTTACCTTTCTTTTCATTCATGTTCTTTACTTATTATTTATCATGTCCGTATTAACTTCCCATTTTCTATATATAAATTTGAAAAGTTTATTTTGAATATATATATTTTACAAATCATGCTATAAATCATTACGTCAATGTAAAAACATGATCTTTCATTTTTATCCTTTTTTTTTAATCCTTAACTACTAAAATTTGAAAGGAAATTATTATTTGAAGCTGTGTTTAAAAATTTGTTTCTATGTTCAGTAAGTTGGTTTGACATAAAATTGTGTTCTTTAAGAATTTAACAGTTACAATGATTGTCTTGAATTGAAGTGTTTGGGAATTGGCTTTTCTTAAGATCATGGATCAACCATTTTGGGTGCAAAGCAGGTTATGGAAAGTTAATTAGAACAAAAGCTATGTCTAAAAAAGGCAGTAACTACTATAGGAAAATGAGAGAACGCATAGTCATGCTTCCCCTGCAATGGAACTGGGGCGCATAAGTGAATGAATCGCTGTTGTTTGTTTCTTTATGCCCGTCTCTGTGCGACCCAGGTACACGAAATCAACCTATTTTCTTTTGAATCATGATCTCTGAAGTTATGATTTTTGTTCGTAATATGTTGTTCGCTTCTGTTCCATGTTGGGTTTGTAATTTATGTTTAAGGGTCTTATTATATGGTTAGATTAGTGGAAATGTTTTCGAAATTCTTGAATCCATAGGTGATATATACATGTAGGTTGCACAAGTTACTTAATTAAATTGAGTAGTGAGTTCAGTTATTAGACACAATTTCAAGAAAACATTATACAAAGAAAGATGAATCAAACCATACATAAGCAAAACTAAGTTGAAACGGTTCAAAATTCTACTAACATTGTTGATTGCCAGGTTTATAAGAAATCGCATTATGTGGCAATATCTTATGTGATCTATGTGATATAACAGAGAAGTTGGATGTACAAATAGACATTGATGATCTAATTTCATTTTTTAGATATGATTTTATTGTAGTTTTTTTTTTCAAAGGAAGTAATACACACTTTGCTGATCTGAAAAAGGCACCACTAACAAAACCTAGAAATGAAGCATGATAAAGATTTTAGCACAAAGATTAAACCTAGAAACCAAACATGTGACGCAAGAAATCCAAAAGAAAAAAACGTTTTAATGCTTTATAATCATATATGCTAACCACAATGTAAATCGCGCAACGCGCGTCGGGCAATGACCCTAGTTTCTTTCATATTTAAGAGTTATTTTCATTCTTTTATTTGTAATTGCCTTGAAGCAAAATACATAGATCATTGTCCCATAGTGTGTGGCAATATGGAAACGGTGTTGTGAGAGAATTTCAACGTGAATTCACCTGGAGAGGGGGACGAGGAAGATAGGCTTATTCTAAAGAGGAGTTAAGTTGTATTTTTTAATATTAAGGGATGATGGCAACCCCAATAGGCCAATGTGAATTGGGCCCACTGGGAGGAATATTAAAGGATGATGGTAACCCTAGATGTCCTCTAGTCTAATATGATGTAGTGTTAGCCACATGATACCTTCATGGGTCAGTTGTCCAAGCCTATTGGATTTTTAGTAATGCAAGTCTCGTGGCCCTAACTGATCTAAACCTTGTGGCTTTGAAGTGGTCAAGACTCGTGGCCTTAAAGTAGGGAGCAGCTAGTCGGATTTAAGCATTTAAGCTAGCTTTTGAATAGGGAGCAACCGTTTGGAGATGGGTGTCCAACCTTATAGCCTTTAAGCCTCATTGCTTTTAAATAGAGAGCACCCATCTAGAGAGCCGGTATCCGGCTTTACGGCATTGTGGCTTTTAAATAGAGGGCACCTGCCAGCCTTGTGGCCTTAAGCCTTGTGACTTTTAAGTAGGCGACGAATGTAACATCCCCTCTTCCTTCGTTTAAGCGCTTTGCTGGCAGCTTGAGGATTGTGGTGTTAATCTTGATTTTTGAAAACCCCACTTTGATGGGTCATTTGAGATCTGATCCGAATCATCCTTTAACTCAATCTTGGGTCACATCTATACGATTATCGGGCCTCTTATTGCAATTGGTGGGTCGAGATATTCTGGTGATAATTTCGTAACCTCATTTGTCACAAATAGGCTTTTCTGTAGGAGTATAAATTTAAATTCACATACATCCGCATCCTAACTTCATTTGGTGCATGGTCATAAACATTTTCATCCAATTCATTCTAAACATTTAGGGGCTGTTAGTTTACCTCTTAATGAGGCTATTAATAGTTCAGACCTCTCACTGGTTCAGCACTTAATGGTTCAGACTGTTTGTTTCACAAGCAGATGTCTGAATGATTTAGACATTTGCCTCTGAATGGTTAATCATTATACATAGTCTGAATAGTTAAGACATCTAATCTGAATTGTTCAGACATTTGCCTCTGAACGGTTAAGCATTATACAGGCTCTTAATGGTTTAGACCTTTTACTGGTTCAGATGTTGCCAAACAGCCCCTTACTTTCTATTGACGCTCCTTTATTTTTTCACTCTATATTCACATACCTCCGTTATTCATTTTGGTTTTTATCTAAAGCTGCCTTTTTTTTCTATAAAGGAAGAAATAAGTGATGATACAAGGAACAAAAGATCACAAAACAAACTAATATATATGATAATTCATTTCAATAATCTTGGCACACCACATAAAACCAACTTGTAGCAACGGGTGGATTCCAAGTTAAGTACACACACCAAGCATTGAAACACATAAGAAAGCATAATATTTGTATAGCTAGTAGCTATAAGCTTATAATCATTAATAAAAGAAGCCCTTACGAGCAGGCTTCCTTTTAGGATATTCCACAAGTAGAGCCCCGCCATACTTGTTAAGCGCCTCATAGCAATTAATCACCGTTTCGTTATTTTTGACTGGTACTTGTTGAACAACATAAGTCTGTTGGGGTTTGTAATGACTTAGAAACAACTGAGGTGGAGTTCTACGTGATGGTACAGCTGTTGCGGAGAAATTATTGTCCAAAAGTGCAAATGCTTCGGCCCCAATCACTGAAAGCTCGGTTTTGGTTTTTCTGTAATAAAACATTTCAGTTTTTGTTTTATTTGGTTATGATGTGTATACCGGAGACCAGATATGGCTTTATATAAACCAAATGCAAGTGCACAAAGTTAGTTAAAGATATTCTTCTGAATTCTTTTAGTTTTATTATTAGTTGTTTATGGAACTTTATTCTTTTTATTTTGAGTGTGGAATCATATATAGTTATGCTTATTCCTTCCAAATAATGGGAAAGCGATTGTCTATGTGGGTTTTGATCTTTTTACAAAAAAGTGACATTCAACTGATATGTGGATCTTAATGTCCAATTTGTGAATACACTTGGAATGAAGGAAGATTTTTTATAGATACAATGGAAATTTTGTTGCAACTTCATTGACCCAATTTAAACGAACCAAAAACCTACTTGTGCATAACAGTTGGAAATCGACAGAAAAAGGAATGTGTTTAGTGCAAGATTGATGATACTTTATTCGTATTAATCATGGCCAATATAGACTACATAGAACTTAAAAAACCTGCTACGTTATGCTAATTAACTCTGTATTAAGGCTCTATCAAGCTAATTATAACTGACCTGTGACCCCTATCAAAGTTGAGACAATAGCTCTTGCAGAAATTTGTTACAACTTTCCAAGGTTGATTCATTCATAATTAAACACTTTCCCTTGATTCAATGTTGACAACTCCTAATTGATCTCGAAGTTCTTTAAATTTCTCTACTTAAGTGACTTTTTTTTTGAACGGAAACTTTGGATAACTGACAGACTGCTAAGTATCTTCGTGCCACCAATAGAACCACCCGATCATATCCATCTCTACTAGGCAATAATGCATATACACCAATTCAGGAAGGAAAATCCAATAAATATGGGAAAACCAGCTTGTGACAATTGAACCCGTGACCCAATAGTCTTTAAGCCTTATCTCACACTTAAGATGCCACTAGGCTATAATGCCATGGGCTCTACTGAAGTGACTTAGTGAGCACATCATAACCAGGAGATATATTTGATTAGGTTTTATTTTTAAATTATTCTTGTATTCCTATATATAACGACAGGCCCGCTTTGTGGGCTGGGCAGCCCGGGCAGACGCCAGGGCCCAAAAGGTTTATAGGGCCCAACAAAATTTTAAGGTCAAGATTTTTAAATGAGCACTGTTATCTTAAATGTTTAATAAATGACTTCACTAACAAAAAATGAAGCTAGTTCAATGGTTAAGATACTCAAATTTGAAAACCAAGGTCATAAGTTCTAAGCCCTTCCTTTACCTTTTTATTTCCTAAACAATTTTCAGTTAATCCCATGCATTTTTTATTTCCTAAAGTGTTTTGAACAATTAATTCACTTAATTAATTGACTCTTCGATCTTGTTAACAAGATGATTATATGATTAATTGGTTAATGTTTTGGGTTATAATCTTGAGGTCATGAGTTCAAACCCCATGATTAGCATGTCATATTGTGTTTTTTTTTAAACGTATACTTCATTAACACACCGCCGACCCAAACCGGGCCGACAAAACAAAACGAACAAGAAAAACTACATATTTACAAAAGAGACCTAATCCTTCCATTCTACCCCTTTGTACTTAAATCTATTGGAAAATAAAAAATGACCCAATGCCTTAACTTCATTCAATATACTGTCGATTTTAACAGGAGAATTAGAATATTTAAACTTGTTCCTCGCACGCCACAAGCTCCAGCAAACTAACATAATAATACCTTGCACCGCCACCTTTTTTCTTTCCGAAACTCTTAAATTAGCGTGAAAACTCAGCAGATCCTTTATCGAGAAGGCATAAATTTGCGGAATCTTGCACCAAGAGCTAACCCCATTCCAAATGATCGCCGCCACCCTACAAGCGACAAAAACATGATCCACCGATTCATCCTCTGAATTGCACAACGGACAAGTAATATCTTCGATGGCAATGTTCCTTTTTCTCAAGGCATCTCCCGTTGGAAGCTTATTTATCTCCATCCTCCACACGTGAATATTACATTTCGTTGGGACCCATCGACACCAATCCATAACAAACCACGAACCAGCAGAATTATTACTAAACATGAGACGTTTGGCCGACTTTACCGTGAACACTCCACTCGATCCAACCTGCCAGGACCAAAGGTCCTCATCAGCCGAAAGCTGCACATCAGACAGCAACGTGCTCAGTTGCTGCACGCTGTCTGATAGGTCCGACGCAATCTGCGGAGACCTCCAAGCCCAGTTAAAAACCGTCCCCTCACCTTGACCCGAAATTCTGTCCGCATCTTTGCATTTTTTAAACGCCTCCAAAGAGAAAAGCTCCGGAAATCTTGACTTTAGCGGCTCGTTAATAATCCAAGGATCCAACCAAAACGAAATCTCTTGGCCGTTTCTAATCTCACCTTTAAGGAAATTTCGTAACGGTTGCCCTCTCGCCTTGGCGTTCATAAAAACCTTCGCTATGTTACTCCATGCACCACTTAACGACCTTTTGAAATTAATGGATTCCCACCCCACTCGGCTCGAGTGTAGAGAATCGATCACCTTCTTCCAAAGATTGTTGTTTTCCGTCTTGTACTGCCAACCCCATTTCGTTAAAAGAGAAACGCTAACTTCTTTTAACTTACAAAGCCCCAAACCTCCCTCTTTTTTATGCCGGGCCACCCGGTCCCACTTTACCCAATGCATTTTTTTTCTTCCACCGATCCGCCCCAAGGAAAACTTTTAATCAAGGATTCCAAATCCGAAAGAACATTTTTCGGGGCTTTATATAGAGAAAAATAATAAGTCGGCAAGCTTTCCAAAACCGACTTGATAATGATAACTCTTCCTCCTATAGACAAAAGATGCGACTTCCATTTAGCAAGGCGACTCCTAAACGTCTCGTACACCGGACGCCAATTATTAACCCGATTCATGTTGGCTCCAACCATTAAACCAAGATATTTAAAGGGAAGAACGTCCGGGTTACAACCGAATTCATTGGCCAAAGCTCCGTTTTCCTCCACGTTTACACCGATCCCATAAAGGTTAGACTTGTTAACATTTATCTTAAGCCTCGAAAAAAGATAAAAACACCGAAGAATTCTCATTACATTACCCAATTCTTCTTTAGACCACTCCCCCAACACAATAGCGTCGTCCGCATAGAGAAGATGAGACATAATCGGACCGTAATTCGGAGTGGGAATGCCTTTAATAACTCTAACCTCCCTAGCCCGAGATATCATACGAGAAAGGCTTTCCATCACAACAAGGAAAAGGAACGGAGAAAGAGGGTCGCCTTGCCTCATACCTTTTGCACATCGAAATTGGAACGTCGGGGCCCCGTTCACAAGGATAGACGATCTAGCCGACGAAAGAATACCCATAATCCACTTACACCAAGCACTCAGAAAACCCATTTTTCGGAGAATATTAATCACAAAAGTCCACCTAATATTATCATACGCCTTTTTGAAGTCAATTTTGAAGAAGAAAGCTCTCTTTTTCACTTTTTTGATCCAAGTAATGAGCTCGTAAATGATGAGTGTCCCATCAAGGATATATCTCCCGGATAAGAAAGCCGATTGTGGTTTGGAAATCACACCATCCAACACTTTTCTCATACGATTAGCCATAACCTTCGAAATCACTTTGCTAATAACTCCAAGCAAATTAATAGGTCTATAATTACCGAGAGAAACCGGGTCCTTAACCTCGGGAATGAGAGCGATAAAGGAAGAACCGCAACCAATACTTATCTCTCCACTTTCATGAAACTTGGCAAAGATCCGAGAGAAGTCGTCTTCAAATAAATCCCATAAGTGCTTGATAAACCTGAAATTCATACCATCCGGGCCCGGCGCCCGTTCATCCCCGCATTGAGCCACTGCATCTTTGATCTCCGAGACCGAAAAGGCTTCCACCAACACGTTGCTATCCGAATCCGAATTTTTTTTGAAATCAATATCCATCAATTCTGGCCAATTTGAAGATCCTCCTTTGAACCGGTCGCGGAAAAACGAGAAAATTTCCTTTTTAATGATGGAAGGTTTAGTGCACCACTCTCCGTTAACATTAAGCCCGTGAATAGAGTTCAGAGATTTTCTGTTATTGACAAGAGCATGGAAGAACTTGGAGTTTTTGTCTCCCCCCATAGCCCACTTAACACGAGATCTTTGGAGGAGATCCGCGTTCCTTTTATTCTCCACTTCTTTAATAATTTTCTTATTTTCAGCCAACACCCATTCCTCGTCTTCAGAAAGATCTCTGATTTCTAATTCCGTCTCCAAAGATTCCAACTCGACTAAAGCCACATTTTCACTCTCCCGTTCGTTTGTTAAGAACTCATCTCTCCAAGCTTTGACTGAGGATCTAATAGCGGAAAATTTCTGCATTAAACATGAATCCGTAGGGTCGAAAGGCACAAATCCTTCTAAAGGACCCCGGACTGCCTCCTCAAACCCCTCCCTACCAATCCAAGAGTTAAAAATCTGAAACGGACGAGGCCCGAAATTCAAATCCACAAGCTCCAAAAGAATAGGGCAATGATCAAATTTGTAACATTGAATCACTCTCACACAAGCGGCTGGCCACCTATTGAAAAAGGCCGGACACACCAGGTGTAGGTCCACTCGGAGGATCGAGTAACCTCTATTTCCTGTTTTCCGACAAACCCGAAAGTGTGGAATCCAAAAGGGTAAGTTAAATCAAGTTACGAACACGTAAGACACAATATTCAACGATTAACACTCAATGTATTAATGCTAGAAAACGGTTACAATGCGGTGTTTACAAATGGTCTCTGTAAACTCTCAGTGTGTGTGTTACAATGTGTTCGCTCTCAAATCTATTCAGACTTGTCTAACTGTGTTCTGTCTGATGTCTGGGTATTTATACTAACTAGGGGTGTAAACAAGCCCAGAGGCTCGAGAGCTACTCGTGATCGGCTCGGTTAAAAGCTCGAACGAGCCGAGCCTTAACGAGCCCGAGCCTGAAATAGAGCTCGTTTTGTTATCGAGCCCGGGCTCGAGCCTAAAATACAAAGCTTGTTTAGGCTCGCGAGCCTAAACGAGCCCATACAAAATTTTAATTTTTTTATATATAATATATTAATAATGATGATAACATTGATGAGCCGAGCTCGAGCCGAGCTTTGCCTTGTTTAAGCGATGTTGAAGTGAGCTCGAGTCGAGCTTTTAGCTCATTTAAGGTTGTTCTCAAAATAGTTCGAGCCGATTCGAGCCGAGCTCGAGCTTTGGGTTTTACTAGCGAGCCGAGCTCGAGCTCAAAGAAGTAGGCTCGAACCGAGCCGAGCTCGAGCTCGAGCTTCATAAAAACCTAACGAGCCGAGCTCGAGCCTGGTCGAGCTCGGGTTTGGCTCGGCTCGTTTACACCCCTATATTAACAACATGACGAAATCCAGTCCCAGACGAAAACCCATCGACGAACACCAAAGGTCTCAACGAAATCACAGGACTTCGACGAAATCACATGTGATTTCGCCAACATGTGTGTTTTCGCCATAATATCTTGACGAAATCAAAGTGATTTCGTCACTTTGATGTGCCTGGTCTTCATCCAAGATGTAGCAGCCCAACACATAGTCAAAGTCCAACTTCAAGTTACGGCCCAAGTGAAAGTTGAAGCCCAGAAGTATGTATGTTCGGTCAAAGCTTTTCTGTTGACAACTTTCATTCAATTCAACATAGGGTGACATCATCATGACATCACAATGATGATGTCATGGTGATGTGTAAACGGGAATGGACTTGCGGCGCTCCGTGCTTCGCGTGTCGAACTCTGGGGCGCACGACGGAGGAAAGTCGTGACGTCGAACTTGAGCCGGACCTAACCGAGTCGAACCAAACCGAGTCGAACCGAGTCGAGTCGCGTCCACATAAAGTGTACCAACAAACTCCCCCTTGGACGCTACTCGTGATGGTTCGTCTTCTGTGTCTTTCATGTCTTTCATGTCGGAGGATCTTCAAAGTCTTCACGCGTCGTAAGTAGAAAGTGTATCAACAAACTCCTGCTTTCAATTAGGAAGTGAATCAATAAATTCCCCATTTGATTATGCTTGTGAATCTTTTGATTTTCGATACTTGAGATCCTTGTGGTGTTGAAAAGTGATTAACTGCAACCCGATCATCTTGATCTTCTGATTGCATCAACGTCGTCTTCACTTTACGGCTTGTCATCTGACACGTTCTCTTCGCCTTTAGCTGATTCTGATGTAGCATCTGCACATACAAGAAAGCTAAACACGTAATGAGAACAACCGCTTGGAATTTAGACAAATTAAACAAACGACACATATGAGATTAAATCTCAATCAAACACCGACCGACAACAGTTTGAAAGTTTAGAAAATGATCAATTTTTTTAATCCCTTACTTTCAAAACTTGTTAACTTCGACTGTTTATGAAGATGAAATTGTTTTCCGGCTTAGAATCCGGATTTTGGGTAGGATAGACTCGAGTTCCAACATCGGTCAATCAAAAATAAACTAGAAGCAAAATCTTTTTGACTTTTATAAAGTTTAGATTAAAACACATCTAAAATATTTTTGGAATTTTTCATTTTTCAAAAGTAAAGACGGAAAGCAATAAATAAATATATACAGAGATGCAGAAACTAAAAGCAGTAAACAAATATTTACAGACATTCTTTTTGCGAGTTTCGAGGGTAAGAGAATCATATCAGTGAACGGTCATGCCAAAACGCTCTTGTTGTTCAATTAGTTCACATTTAGATAAACATCCTATAGCGATTATCGGTATTGTTGTCCACATAAGCACAACTTATCATATGTAATCATGGCGAGGGGATACGTTAAGGTATGATTTATACTTACCGACTGGTGTTCATCCACATCACGACACATTCCCGTATCAAGGTATGCACGAGAGTTCATCTTACTGGTGAGTATACCATTTATCATCTGTTTGACCGTATAAAAGAATGTGAGTAACTCACTTATTTTGATTGAAAACAAGCCCTATGTGATAGAATCACTTATTGATGAGGAACTTGATTTTCATATGCATGAAGGGCATAAGAGCAAGTCCGTGAACAGGTCAGTACTTTCGTACAGCAAAGAGACGAACTTGACTCCCGGATAAATGTGATATATTATCACTTATTTGTGGACATGTGATTGTTGATCACTTATTGAGGTCGTATGCAGTATGTACACGTATGTATGATATCATGGAAGATCTAGACTTCGTCTCCGTTTTGTTTCGGTAAAAGAAACAACCATGATACCCAGATGATAAACAGCATAAAGACCACATATCTCAGAACCTCGGCAATCTCTCAAACGAAATTTCGGTACTAAGACCATATGGCAATGAGTGGTTCCCACTGGTCTTCAGTCGATTTAGGTTTATATCACCCTGCACACTTTAAGATGATTGTGAGCCTACCGATACATCTTATATAGAGCTGCTTATCAATTTTCATTTTGCATTTCAGTTCGAAGAGGTTTAGACAGACCACTGATGTACTATCATTTTCTCTTTTTCTCGCCAGGAAACTCATTTTTGTTTTTCCAATGTTTTTGAGTTTTGAAATTTTTCACTGTTTTTGAATTTTTCAAATTTGGATTTACTCCCCCTAAAATCAACAAACTATGATAAATTTAAAAGACACAAAGATATTTACAAAAATGATTTCCCGATGTTGGTTAACTCATGTTTTACCTTTAATGCAGTTTACCAAAAATAAGTTAATCAGAAATGATTTATCGAATTTTGGAAAAATGAGTTGGCATGTCGGTAAGCGGTGCGAACCATGACAACATTGACGAGTTTCATAGTGAAACAATCACGTGTGAGGTGATATTCGAGATCAACGTGTCTGGCCAAAGAGTGCTGTATGAGATGATAATAATTTATAAAGCAGCTTAAATATCGACAAGTATAGGAGAGATTAGAAAATTAAAACCGTAATCCTGCAACTTCTTCGTGCATTGGCAGGAATCTGAGTGCTCTCCCAGACTGGATACCCACCCTGTGTGGATTTCAAAGTCGATTTTGTAGCTACTGAGAAATCTCTTCACAGCAACAAGATCATAAACCTTTGGGTCCGGCTGGTCTTCCACATTGCACCAGCGAAGGTTTTTATCTTTCTCTTGAGAAGTAGTGTGCGGTTGTTCAATCCACGCCAAGGCATCCGCACACCCGGTTGGTTTGTTCAACAAACACATTTTCTTCAATCACACAGCGAAGAAATGTACACCGCACGTTCATCTTGTTGATTTTGAACATCAGGCGTGCTGCAGGTGCATACATTTTGTTTTGAATCTATCCTGGGGACCCGATTAAAGCCTTGAACAATCAAACTTTGGAATGATTTTCAATTTGTCGAAGCTTTTCAATTTTTTTCGACAGACAATTCTGTCTTCTTTTCTTTTTCTCTCCATCAAAGGCAACAATTTCTTTTGTCGCCGATCTTGTGCATGGACACTCCACTATCAACAATCCAATGACTATCGATAGTTCCTCCTGGAACATCCTGCACACTCACTCAGAGATTAGTTGGAGAGGGGGACCCAAGCCTTAATAGACTTGGGTCGTCCTTCATCATCGAGTATTGTGACTTCGATTTCCTGATGATTCGGAATGGATTGAGCTTTCCCTGAAACAGTTACCGATTTTGGTTTCCAAATCTGTTTTTGTTTTTCATTTTTAATCTCTAACTTAACAGACTTTGTTTGGACAACCTCCGGTTTTAATGCCTTTTCAACTTCTTTGACGTTTTGACGTCGTTGTTTTGTTTCTTGTTCTTTAACAGTGCGTTTATCATGTTTTGGAGAAACAGGACGACGTTGTGAGTGACCTTGTTCAGAGGGGGCTCTTTCAATAAAATTTGGTTTGGGCGAGTTTGTGCAGTCTTTAATGATGTGTCTAAACTTCCCACATTTGAAACAAGTTCTCCTTTCAACAAACTTAGGAGAACCGGTTCGACTTTCACGTGTTGAACCTGTAGATCCAGAGGTACTTGTTCCTTTATCACACCCGTTTGTGTGTTGGGTGTAATTGTTTTGAGCATTACGTTTTAAAATCTTGACTTGTTGGACAAAATCGGTGTTTGATTTGTTTTCAAAAGTCTCAATTTTATCAGTACCATTGGATACTACAAATTTAACATCATTGTTTTTCTTCTTGAAACGAGCTCCTTTGGTCTCAACCTTCGGTTGTGAACCTTTAGAATTTTGAGCTCGCTGCTGTTGCTGTTTACCCTTAAAAGTGACAGGTTGTTGTTTAGTCGGTAATTTTTGGTTTCCAGATTGTTTCATCACTTCAGCTTTTGGAATAGGATCACACTGAGTTACTGAAACTCTCGGGATCGCTTTTCCCAAAAACTTAGTTGTATTATCTTCAAACACTTTACCAATCAAGGATTGATTGACGTTTTTGATTGGAAAATCATTGTTTGAATAAATTTTGTCATCACCGACTAAAGTATACAACACGTTATCATTTTTAATGGTAGACACTGTCTTAGTGATAGGATCTATCTCTTGTTTAGCACCAGTTGATTTCACAACAGGAGTAGGAGGATCACACAGAATGTGATTCTCAAAAGGAACTTCAACTCCTTTGTTCTTCTCAAGAGATTTATCCTCATCACTCACATCTGGTTCATCATCTAACGAATCATAGTCCTCAACTGTGGGAGGACTTTGTTCCGTACCAACAAATGCTGAATTTTCGCTTGTTCCAGATGAGCCCTCCGAGGAATTGTCCGTTTTGAACCCTAAGCCAGTTGTAACTTCCCCATAATCAAGAGGTACACTGGGTTCAAAACAAGGCATATCCTCTTCATCGGGCGACTTGGTATAGTCGTGTCTCAAAGGGGGTGGACACTTCCTATAACCAACGCCTTTAACGTTTCCCTTTAGTTTCTGAACGTCAATGATGTGATCAAGCACATATTGGGAGTTAGAATAACTCTCCAATTTGAGCTTGATCGCTTCATATTCACACTTGGCCACGGCTAGCTCTTTCTTGGTTTCCTCAATGATATTAATGTAGTTATTAATACCAATTTGTTTGTTGAAAACAATTTTTGTTAATTCGGAAACACTTTTCTTTTGGGTTTCAATAACTGTTTTAAACTCCTTTTCATTGCGAGCTAAGGCCATGTTTGACTCTTTGCACTTTGACAGTTCAATAACCAAATTCTGATTATGACTGTGAACCTTTTCAGATTCCTCTTTCAATTCTGCACAAGCATTACAAACACTAGGAGTAGGAGGATCAGAATTTACCTGACTTGTCGAGGCCGAGACATTTGCCATAAAGGCAGTCTGATAAGAAAAAGATCCATCTTCAGAATGATAATCTCCCGCATTCGAGCTTTCTTCATCTGAACTCCCGCTATAACCCGAGCTGTCGTCACTTTCAGAAAATTCTTCCTTGTGAACGTGCTTGATGTGATTGATGATATTCGCATAACATGCACTTCCTCCTCCCAACTATACGGACCAATCACATCCTTTATCAGCTTGAACAGTCAATGCTCGATTGGTGTTTGAAGGTCCAGACTGGTTCTGGTTCTGACTGTTATTCACCGCTACTATCCTTCGTTCACGATTGTCTTGATTTGCATTAGAAGTACTCGTCTGATTTCTGAACGGATTCTGATTGCCTTGCTTGCTTGGTCGGGTGCACTCACGTTTGAAGTGACCCTTTTCGCCACAATTGAAACATGTAACTATATCTTTATCAAACCCGTACTTCGTATCATCTTTGCCTTCCAACGAAGTTCTTCCCGTTCGAGTCATGAAATCCTTTGCCCTCCTAACAGCACTTGCAAACGCCCACTTGATATCCATTAACTCCATTTCATCATGGTCTATCTGCTGATAATCTTCATTGGTCATATTGATGTTTCCAATTTGACCTGCTACCAATCCACAGTAGGAACTGAACATTGTGTTGAGAAGTTCCAAATGTTCCTTTGCAACTTCTACACTGACTTTTGAAAGATTGGAAGTATCAACTCTGACAGTGTTGGTGTTTTGGGGTGAAGGATTGTTGGTATAATGCGCTTGTTGTTGTTGTGGTTGGGTTTGAGGTGGAGGTTGAGGTATGGATTGTGACATGTAAGCACTTTGATTCCACTGTGGAAACGGTGATGAGCTTGTATTGGACACAAACGCCGTTTGAAGCTTCGGTTCCTGAATGGAACTAGAACTAGCTGAATGACCAAAACCAGGCGAATACATTTGTGTGTTTTGAGGAGGTGCAGTTGCAATCCTTTTAGCTTTCCGAATTTCCTCTTCGTTCTTGTACTCCAACTTCTGAATGAATTCATAAAGACTGACATTGGTTGCATCCAGAGAGCCCGTATGCTTTAGAAGCTCAATGAATGGACTCCACTTAGGAGGTAGAGCATCAGCAAATCGTGCAACCATTTCCAGATGAGTTGCAGCAACACTATAAGAACTCATTTCACTAATCAAATGATAAAAACGAGAAGTCATATCATTTAGAGTTTCATTCTCCAAGAACTGAAATGATTCAAACTCTTTCTTCAATAGATCATGGCGTGTCTTTCTAGTAGCTGCATTTCCTTCTCCTCTCGCTACCAATGCATCCCATAAACCTTTCGTGGTCTTACAATATGAGAATTGATGAAAGATGTCTCTATGAAGTGCTTGAGTGAGAATAGCATACGCCTTCTTCTCCAGATCATATGCCTTTTTGTCGGCTTCTTGCATATTATTGAAAGTTGTCGCATTTGATCCTGCTTCTTCAAGAGCTTCACTAAATGCAGAGGTAAAACACGTCCATAATTCTGTGTTTTGCCCTTGAACGTAATTATGGAAACGACCCTTCCATGATGGATAGTCGTTCATGTAATTTAACTTTGGCGGGCGATTGTTGCTACCCGTCTCATTCTCACTAAGCAAAAGATTTTGAATGCTCTGATTTTGATTCGACACCATTGCCCATTGACTTGAACTAATAGTTTGTTGTTGTTGAGGTATGGTACTCGCTAAATATTCGGCCATCGACATCTGTTTTTGAGCTGGTTGTGGATCCGTACTCTAATCATAAGGACTTTTACAACTCATGATTGATGTTAGAACAATTGTACCTGCTTAAAACCTTGAAAACAAAAAGTTAGATACCTTTTGTGTAACAACTCTCATCAAAAGTCCTAATTATTATTTTAATTTGACCAATAGGAAACCCTAATTGAGAAACCCAAGTGATTCTGAACAAACCCTAAAATTTTCAGAACAATCGGAATCAGGATCAGGGCCCCTAAAACTCAAGGGGGGTATACCCTAGTTAATGATTATCTAAAATTACTCGCTGTCAAAATTCGAAATTAAGAATCTGTCAAGTCAGCAAAGCTAGTCCCAACCGTGGCTACCCTATAACCTATTTTTAACCTTTACGCACCGTAACAATTTGAGTCTTACGGTCCGTAAGCATCCTTACGCACCGCAACAATTTGAGGCTTACGGTCCGTAAGCAATGCAAAATTTTGACTATAAATAGCAGACATTGGCACTTGAATTTTGTCTTTGAAACGACGTAAATTCGCTTTACGTAGGCTGAGTTATAACAGAAACAGTCCACAAAACACACACTGATCACGAAGTGCTGCCGCAATCAGGGTAATAACTCGATCGCTATTACGATTCAATGTCCGATCGATTATAACTATCCAACGATTGTTTAAGTGCCGCTCAAATTGAGTTTATACTTTGTTATTCATCGTGATTTCGACTTGAATGTTTGAGTGCTGTTCGAACTCGGACTATACTCTGTCATTCGTTGTGAATCCGCTGAATTGTTAAGTATTGCACTTGTAAATCGTTGTGAGGGTTTAATCTCGTGAATTGTCGTAACTGCTGTATTAGTTACTAACCTGTTTGTGCGTGCATTGTTATTTAAATTAGGTTAATCAAGGCTAATCAGTAGGCTTATACTCTGCTCGTTAAATCTACAATGTGAGTCATTCTCTTTTTATCAAATTACTTTTGAAATCATGTTTATTTTCAAAGGTTATAATTACAGTGATTAAGTTTATGTAATCACCAAGTTACAGCCGGTATGTGGGGTATTGTGCACATTACTACTGTTGTTATCACTTTAGGTGGGCGAACCTAATTAGTGATATTCGTCATTCATTGGGGCAGCCAATGGTGATATGACCACAGTCACCGAAATGAGCCGAGTGACAAATACTGTGGGTAGTTGGTTTGATATCAGAAACATTGTAATATCTCTTAATACTGTGAATTATAACAAACGAGTCGTTTTAGTAAAACTGAATGATTCACTCAGTATTTCCCTGCTGACAAAACCTTTTTCAAGCATGTTTCAGGTGATCTGTTGTGAGCACAGGAAAAGTGCCGTGGAGCACTACAAGCTTAGAAAAGTGGCTCAATGTAAATAAATAAAGAAACATGTTTTGAGAAATAAAGATTTCCCAGTGAAATCACTTTATTGTAAATTATGGGATTTATCCCTATATTATATAAACGAGCAGTTTTAATATTAATCAATCCTGTTTAAAAAGACTTCCGTTGTCATTTAATTAGATACCATTGGATTTCCTGCCTCGCGGCTCTGGACCAGGTCAAACCGGGGCCAAGGGCCGTCACAGGAAAAGGTGGTATCAAAGCCACTGATTTAAGCTTACTATTGATTTTAGCCTATTAAAATAATTGAGAGATACTTAGGAAATTTAATTGCTATTCTGTGAAAACATGTTTTATTAACTGATTAATTGTTGAGTTACAGCATGGGTAAACAAAATATTTCTGCTATCTACCACAAATTAGATACTGCACCCACAGAAAAAGGAACCTCTTCCTCCAAACACCCAGCAGATCTGGAAGAAGGGATTTTTGTCCGTAAAGCAAATTATGAAAATCCTCTCACCCAAGATAAAAGGAATTCGATTCTTAGAAAGGGATAGGAGAAAATAAATAAACCCCAAGTCAAGAAAGTGAGGTTTAATTCAGAAATCCAGGAATTAGGCAATAGGTCACCTTGGGAAGACACATTAGATGAAAAATGGGCAAACCTTTATATGCTAGCTACCGTAGCAGAGAATGCAAACCTCTAACAATATATCTATCAGCCTAGTCTAGTAGAAAAATTAATCTCTAGTAAATAAATAAAGTATAGTGTGTTCTCTTTCCTGTAATCTTTTGTACCAATCCGTATGCAATAAAACTTTAATGTTTATTTATAAAACTTTGTTCCAAAGTTTTAACTTAGCATTTTTGTGCATTTTGCATATATGCTATCCAGCATGAGTGAGATATCGGAAGCATTTCAGAATCTCAACCTCTACCCAGTACCAATTGAAGTCTCCCACGACTTTACTGGTTATATTGCTGACATAGAGGAACCTCTGGAATTCCAAGCTTCACCGCTGGAAAAAGCAAAACTTAAAAAGAGAAGAAGATATGTAGGATGGAGGAAAGTGCGCAGGAGAAAGCCAGCCACTAGGAAACTCCCCAAAATAGAAAACCCTATAGACCAAGGAAAAAGAATCGAAATCGGAGAAAGTTCTAATCCAGCAGAGATAGAAATCCGGAAAGATTTTAAACAAAAAGGAATAGAAATTGGAGAGAATTCTAGACAATCTGAAGAAATCACATTTTAAGACGAAATAGACCGTCTACTAGCAAATTGTGATGTCATTAGCCCTATCCATAATAATCTATATCCTTACATAGAAACCCAACTTCCTGTAAATCTGGAACCAGCTATTCCAGACGCACTAATCCACACTCGACCTTTAGGTCAAATGGAAGAATGGTGGACAAATGACTGGCAATTCGAAAATATCATCAACAGTCCTTATTCTTTTCTTCCACAGTTTGATCCAGAACCTATCCCCAATCCTCCAATGAGCAACGAAAACTTAGCCGAACTCCGTCAGTTCGGTGAAGAGTTGATAGGTACATGGAATAGGATTCGGGAAATGGGGGAACAAATTTCCTGGAAATACGACGAAATGGAGCGTCGCTACTAAACTGCCAGTTGACCAAAGAATAGTGGGATTGGGAAGAATGTCTGTATAATAATAATAATAGTTAAATATAACTCTGTAAAATGGGAAATAAAACATTGTAAGATAAACAGTGTGTATGGATGCCTATATAATATATAAAGCAAAATAGAAGTCGAAACATCGACAATTTTGGATACATATATCGGTGTTGTAAGATTTTATGTGCTTCTGTGTAATTGTTTTATTTACAATCATTTGATACTAATAGTTATATTTATAATAATTATCAGATGGAAAACGCTAGTAATGAACCAGTTAATGAAGGGAATCAATCTGAACAAAATCAGGAAAACCAGTATATGACTAGACAAGATATTGAAAACATCATCACTCAAGGGATAGCTAATGCTACTCCAGCAATCATGGCTGCTGCTCAGAAACCTGTTGAACCACAACAAATCATTCCTAGTAAACGTACTCAGGAAGACAATTTTAGTCATAGTGTAAATGGAGGCGGCAATCATGACAATAATAATCTACGACAGGCTCCACCTCCTAAGAAAATGAAAGCCGCAACACCTGGTTGCACTTTCAAAGAATTTCTTGCTTGTAAACCTGCTGAATTTGTAGGCAACGAAGGAGCAACTGCAGTACTGCGTTGGTTAGAGAAAACCGAAGCAGTAATTGCAATAAGTAAGTGTTCCGAAGAAGATCTGGTCATGTACGCGTCAAATCTTTTCAAAGAAGGGGCACTCGAATGGTGGAACACGGTGCTACAGGCTAAAGGAAGAAATAGGGCTTATGCTATGAACTGGGAAGAATTTAAAATTCTTGTAGAAAGAAAATATTGTCCTGAATATGAAAAGGAACAAATGGCAAATAAGTTCCTAAACCATCGTATGGTAGGCATAGAGTATCGCGGTTATACTTCGACATTCTTTGCATATGCTAGAGTGGTACCAACACTGGCTTCGCCAGAACCGGTACTCATTTCCCGTTATATTTGGGGACTAATTAGTGAAATCCGTAACATCGTTAAAGCTGCGAGACCTCGCACTATTGACGATGCTATGGAACTAGCTAATACCTTAACTGATGAACTAGTACGCACAAGAGAAGAAGATCGAAAGAAGGAATTGGCTCAAAAGATTACCCAAGGATTTCGTATGGGTAATGATAATAATAGGTTCAAGAAAAGAGGAAGAAGACAATCTGCACAACCGCCTTTTTGCAGAAATTGCAAAAAGAATCATTTTGGAAAATGCAATGTAATCTGCAACTTCTGCAAAATGGCTGGACATCGTGAAGAAAATTGCAAAAAGAAAACCATAGTCTGCTATAACTGTGGAGAAACAGGACATTACAAAACAGAATGTCCTAAATTGATTAAAACCGCAGACAATAAAGGAAAACCAGCTGATGGAATAACAAAGAAGAATGCCCGAGCATTCCAGCTAACCACTCAAGAAGCTGAACTAATCCCTGACGTCATAGCTGGTATGTTCTTGGTCCACGACGTTTATGCAAAAGTATTATTTGACTCTGGTGCAAACCAAAGTTTTATCAATACTTCATTTTGCCAAGCCCTTAACTTACCCTTAACCACCCTTAGTCAAATTTTTACAGTCGAAACGGCAGACGGGAATTCTGTTAACATAAATAAGGTTTTGCAAGAAGGAAAGATAGAACTGTTAGGCCATAAGTTTTCTGCAGACCTATTACCTATGAAATTAGCCGAATTTGATGTTGTGTTAGGAATGGATTGGTTAATAGCCAACCATGCTCGAATTCTCTGTGATAAGAATTCCATAGAAATTCAGGCACCTACCGGAGAAGTAATTAGGATTACAGGTGATAAACCACGTAAGCCTATGAAGTTCATATCAGTAATGAAAGTTGCTAATTATGAACGAAAGCAAGGAATAATGTATATGATTTCAGTAATAATTAGCACTAAGGATAAAGAACTTAAGGAAATTCCTGTAGTTTCAGAATACCCAGACATCTTTCCAGAAGAATTACCTGGGTTACCAACTGATAGAGAAGTAGAGTTTAGAATTCATCTAATTCCGGGTACTACACCAATAGCTAAGGCACCTTATCGATTAGCACCCACCGAAATGTTAGAATTGAAAAAGCAGTTAGATGAATTATTAAGCAAAGGATTTATACAACCTAGTTCATCCCCTTGGGGAGCACCAGTGTTGTTTGTGAAAAAGAAAGATGGATCGATGAGAATGTATATCGATTATAGAGAACTAAATAAAGTTACAATTAAGAATCGATACCCATTACCTAGGATTGACGATCTTTTTGATCAACTTCAAGGCGCTAGGTATTTTTCTAAAATAGACTTAAGATCCGGATATCATCAGTTAAAAGTACAAGAAGAAGACATAGCTAAAACTGCTTTCAGAACTAGGTATGGCCATTATGAGTTTACAGTCATGCCCTTTGGACTAACAATTGCCCCAGCAGCATTTATGGACATGATGAATCAGATCTGTAAACCATACTTGGATAAATTTGTAATCGTATTCATCGACGATATACTTATTTATTCCAAAAGTCAGGAGGAACATTGCGAACACTTGCATGCACTCTTAACTTTGTTAAGAAAAGAAAAGCTTTATGCCAAATTCTCGAAGTGTGAATTTTGGTTAAAGGAAGTGCAATTTCTAGGACATATGGTGAATCACGAAGGCATTCACGTAGATCCTGCTAAAATAGAAGCAATTACTAAATGGAAGGTCCCACAAACAGCTATGGAAATTAGAAGTTTTCTAGGCTTAGCTGGATACTACAGACGATTTATTAAAGATTTCTCTTAAATAGTTGTACCTTTGACTAAGTTAACCTGTAAAGCCACTAAGTTTGAATGGGGACATAGGCAAGAATAAGCTTTTAAGATTTTAAAGCACCGATTGACGAATGCTCCAATTTTGGCATTACCCGAAGGAACAGAAGATTTTGAAGTATATTGTGATGCTTCAAAATTAGGATTCGGATGTGTGTTAATGCAACGCAAGAAGGTAATTGCGTATGCCTCCCGGCAGTTGAAAAAGCACGAGGAGAATTATACGACTCATGACTTAGAATTAGGAGCCGTAATTTTTGCCTTGAAAATTTGGAGACATTATCTGTATGGAAGTAAGTTTACTGTTTATACAGATCATAAAAGTTTAAGATATATATTTGGGCAGAAAGAATTAAATATGAGGCAAAGAAGATGGATGGAAGTTCTAAGCGATTACGACTGTGATATTCAATATCACGAAGGAAAGGCAAACGTAGTTGCAGATGCCTTAAGTCGTAAGTATCAGGAAAAACAAAAGCGAGTTCGTGCTCTTAGATTAAATCTATAAGTAGATTTAATGGAACAATTAAAGGAAGTTCAGGAAACAACAATCAAGGACGATGCTGAAGGAATGAAAGGTTATATAAAGGAACTAGAGCAAGGAAATGATGGAATTTGGAGATTCCACAAGAAAAGAATTTGGGTACCTAAGCAAGGAGAATTAAGAAATAAGATTTTAGAAGAAGCCCATAAATCTAGGTATACTATGCACCCTGGAAACAATAAGATGTACCAAGATTTAAGAACGAATTTTTGGTGGATAGGCATGAAGAAAGATATAGCAAGATATGTTTCTAAGTGTCTTACTTGTTCACAAGTAAAGGCTGAACATCAGAAACCTTCAGGACTACTACAACAATTGGAAATGCCTGTATGGAAATGGGAACTTATAACAATGGATTTTGTTATTAAGTTTCCTAAAACAAGAAAAGGTAATGATGCGATTTGGGTAATTGTGGATCGATTAACCAAATCAGCTCATTTTCTACCAATGAAGGAAACCTTTAGCATGGAAAGGCTAGCCAAGTTGTACGTAGACGAAGTAGTATCTTTACATGGAGTTCCACTCTCCATTGTATCAGATAGAGATAGTCGTTTCACTTCTCATTTTTGGAAAAGTTTCCAGCAAGCTATGGGAACTCGACTAAATCTGAGTACTGCATATCATCCTCAAACAGACGGACAAAGTGAAAGGACGATACAAACCCTGGAAGACATGCTCCGAGCATGTGTGATTGATTTTGGTGGTAATTGGGATAACCACCTACCCTTAATTGAATTCTCCTATAATAATAGTTACCATTCAAGCATTGAAACTGCTCCATTTGAAGCACTATATGGACGTAAGTGCAGAACTCCAGTTTGTTGGGCAGAAATAGGAGAAAGTCAATTATCAGGTCCAGAAATTGTGCAAGAAACTACTGACAAGATAACTCAGATCAAGGAAAGACTGAAAACAGCTCGAGATCGTCAGAAGAGCTATGCAGATAATCGTCGCAAGCCGTTAGAATTTCAAGTTGGAGATAAAGTACTATTAAAAGTTTCTCCTTGGAAAGGAGTAGTTAGATTCGGAAAGAAAGGAAAGCTAAGTCCAAGATACGTAGGACCATTTCCTGTGATCCAACGTATAGGACCAGTTGCTTATCGTTTACAACTACCAGAAGAATTAGCAGGAGTACATGATGTATTTCATGTATCCAATCTCAAGAAATGCTTATCAGATGAATCACTGGTAGTACCTCTTCAAGATATAGAGGTAAACGAAAAACTGAAATTTGTTGAGAAACCTCTTCAAATTGAGGATCGAAAGATCAAGTTTCTCAAACGTAAACGACTAGTTTTAGTCAAAGTTAAATGGAATTCAAAGAGAGGAGCTGAATACACTTGGGAGCTGGAATCAGAAATGAAGCGAAAGTATCCTCATTTATTCCAGTAAATCTCGAGGACGAGATTTTTATTAAGGTAGGGAGAATGTAACAACTCTCATCAAAAGTCCTAATTATTATTTTAATTTGACCAATAGGAAACCCTAATTGAGAAACCCAAGTGATTCTAAACAAACCCTAAAATTTTCAGAACAATCGGAATCAGGATCAGGGCCCCTAAAACTCAAGGGGGGTATACCCTAGTTAATGATTATCTAAAATTACTCGCTGTCAAAATTCGAAATTAAGAATCTGTCAAGTCAGCAAAGCTAGTCCCAACCGTGGCTACCCTATAACTTATTTTTAACCCTTACGCACCGTAACAATTTGAGTCTTACGGTCCGTAAGCATCCTTACGCACCGCAACAATTTGAGGCTTACGGTCCGTAAGCAATGCAAAATTTTGACTATAAATAGCAGACATTGGCACTTGAATTTTGTCTTTGAAACGACGTAAATTCGCTTTACGTAGGCTGAGTTATAACAGAAACAGTCCACAAAACACACACTGATCACGAAGTGCTGCCGCAATCAGGGTAATAACTCGATCGCTATTACGATTCAACGTCCGATCGATTATAACTATCCAACGATTGTTTAAGTGCCGTTCAAATTGAGTTTATACTTTGTTATTCATCGTGATTTCGACTTGAATGTTTGAGTGCTGTTCGAACTCGGACTATACTCTGTCATTCGTTGTGAATCCGCTGAATTGTTTAGTATTGCACTTGTAAATCGTTGTGAGGGTTTAATCTCGTGAATTGTCGTAACTGCTGTATTAGTTACTAACCTGTTTGTGCGTGCATTGTTATTTAAATTAGGTTAATCAAGGCTAATCAGTAGGCTTATACTCTGCTCGTTAAATCTACAATATGAGTCATTCTCTTTTTATCAAATTACTTTTGAAATCATGTTTATTTTCAAAGGTTATAATTACAGTGATTAAGTTTATGTAATCACCAAGTTACAGCCGGTATGTGGGGTATTGTGCACATTACTACTGTTGTTATAACTTTAGGTGGGCGAACCTAATTAGTGATATTCGTCATTCATTGGGGCAGCCAATGGTGATATGACCACAGTCACCGAAATGAGTCGAGTGACAAATACTGTGGGTAGTTGGTTTGATATCAGAAACATTGTAATATCTCTTAATACTGTGAATTATAACAAACGAGTCGTTTTAGTAAAACTGAATGATTCACTTAGTATTTCCTTGCTGACAAAACCTTTTTCAAACATGTTTCAGGTGATCTGTTGTGAGCACAGGAAAAGTGCCGTGGAGCACTACAAGCTTAGAAAAGTGGCTCAATGTAAATAAATAAAGAAACATGTTTTGAGAAATAAAGATTTCCCAGTGAAATCACTTTATTGTAAATTATGGGATTTATCCCTATATTATATAAACGAGCAGTTTTAATATTAATCAATCCTGTTTAAAAAGACTTCCGCTGTCATTTAATTAGATACCATCGGATTTCCTGCCTCGCGGCTCTGGACCAGGTCAAACCGGGGCCAAGGGCCGTGACATTTTGCAAGTCCTCTGTTTAAAAATAACACAAGTATGTGACGAAAATAGTGTGTTTTCGTTGCTGTGATGTTTGACGAAAACAAAGGTGTTTTCGTTGCTGAATGATTTCGTCCAGAATAGTGAACAAGTTGGTGTTTTCGTCCAGAAGGTGTTTTCGTTGATAAGGGTGATTTCGGCCAAGGCAAGGACAAGCACACAAGGGATTTCGTTGAAAAGGGATTTCGGCCAAGATCGAGTGATTTCGCTGTATGATATTGTTGACCAGGGTGTTTTCGTTGACTGATGAAGTGTATTAGTGTGAAAGAGATTTCGGCCAAGACAAGTTGATTTGTTTTCTCCCAGCAAGTGTTTTCCTTGATATATTGACGAAATTAGTGGGGTGTTTTCGTCCAGATAGATGTGACTAAAACAGGTGTTTTCGTCCAGCTGGATAAGTGAGTTTTCGTCCAGCAATAGATTTCGTTGCTGGGGAGGATTTCGTCCAGACTGATAATGTTGACTTATGAGACCAGACAACTTGGATATTATGCAACAATTAATATCTTATCCTTATCCTTCTGACACTATGGTTACTTTTGTCAAACACTCAAACACCCAACCTTACTTATCAGAGTTGCTTTTCAAATATCCATCATGGTTTGTGTACTCAATTGTCAAACAACTTGCCTTTTAATATTAATAAACACAATACCAATTGTAGGTCCACCCGGAGGATCGAGTAACCTCTATTCCCTGTTTTCCGACAAACCCGAAAGTGCGGAATCCAAACGGGTAAGTTAAACCAAGTTACGAACACGTAAGACACAATATTCAACGATTAACACTCAATATATTAATGCTAGAAAACGGTTACAATGCGGTGTTTACAAATGGTCTCTGTAACTCTCAGTGTGTGTGTTACAATGTGTTCGCTCTCAAATCTATTCAGACTTGTCTAACTGTGTTCTGTCTGATGTCTGGGTATTTATACTAACAACATGACGAAATCCAGTCCCAGACGAAAACCCATCGACGAACACCAAAGGTCTCAACGAAATCACAGGACTTCGACGAAATCACATGTGGTTTCGTCACACATGTGATTTCGCCAACATGTGTGTTTTCGCCATAATATCTTGACGAAATCAAAGTGATTTCTTCACTTTGATGTGCCTGGTCTTCGTCCAAGATGTAGCAGCCCAACACATAGTCAAAGTTCAACTTCAAGTTACGGCCCAAGTGAAAGTTGAAGCCCAGAAGTATGTATGTTCGGTCAAAGCTTTTCTGTTAACAACTTTCATTCAATTCAACATAGGACAAAGGTTGTGACATCATCATGACATCACAATGATGATGTCATGGTGATGTGTAAACGGGAATGGGCTTGCGGCGCTCCGTGCTTCGCGTGTCGAACTCTGGGGCGCACGACGGAGGAATGTCGTGATGTCGGACTTGAGCCGGACCTAACTGAGTCGAACCAAACCGAGTCGAACCGAGTCGAGTCGCGTCCACATAAAGTGTACCAACACCAGGAACCTGTCTAACTTGCTAAGTTTTTTGCCATTATCTCTAACACAGGTGAACCTCCTTCCTTGCATAGGATATTCCAACAAATCATTGCTGAAAATAAATTCGTTAAAGTTATTAGCACGTACCGGTTTAAACTTAGAGTGTTTTCTTTCCTCTGTCGTCCGCACCGCATTGAAATCTCCCGCGAGAACCCATTCTCCGGCAGCCAGATCAATGATACCATAAATCTCGACCCATAAACTTCTTTTTGCCACTGTGCTCTGGGGGCCATAAATGTTTACAAGATTTATGAGATTGCCACTTCCCACCACCGAACCTCTAATGAGCAGAAAATGCCTGTTATTTAAAACATGATCAATCTTGACCACTTTCGGATCCCACATCCATATAAGACCTCCTGAATGCCCAGTCGAATCAACACATGCAAATTCGAAATTTCTATTCCCCCAAAATTTATCAAGAACAACCATAGAAACTGAATCGGACAAAGTTTCCTGCAAGGAGATTATACCAATGTTATTCTTTCTCCGAATATCTTTCACCCAAGAAGCCTTTCCTCCTCCTCTAATACCCCTGATATTGAAATACAATATATTCATTGATGAACTCCATTAATTCCTTCTTCTCCCACGACCTCTCTGATGAGCTCTACTTGATATACCAATTTTTTTTGTTTCGCCCGGGGCCCAAATTTTTTTTATCATTCTCGGAGACGGCCCTGTATAACGATAATACCTTATGATTGTTTTATGATGTTCTTTGTATCCCAACAAATTCAACAGACAAAATACAAAAGGATATGGAATCCGAATACTGTGGAAATAAAGCAGATAAAGCCATCCAACCTTTAGTATAGATACCCAAATATCCTTTATTTAAAGCGATTTAATTGTATATTAATCATCATTTCATGTAAATGGATCAAAACTAATATATATTCAGTTCAGAGATCTATCCATATCAGATCTTTGGATATCTGCAAAACTAATTAACAAGTCTATGATTCCCTTGGATGTGTATTGAGTAATAAATAAAATCATTAAAAGATATTTGCATCTATCCTTCCAATGTTATTAGTTAATCAATATATGATTATTCCATTCATATTAGGAGATGCATTTCAATCCTCTAACAGCTGTCGACGTGTATCTTCTCATGAACCATTAGTTGAAACCTAATGTTGTGTCATACAAGTTCGATTAAGCATGCATCACTTATAAGGGATACATGAACGGGAATAGGTAGGGGCAAATTTTGGTCGCTATCCTACAAAAATAAACACAAAAAAATAACATTTGGCATTTTTCACATTAAAAAAACAATGGCTAATTAACACTGAAAAAAGGAAATAAAAAAGAAACACACTTTATAAATGTAATGCAAGAAAGACATGAGGCTACACATAAAGTTATTTTCTCTTGAGGTTTGGTTCAAAAAATCGAATATTTGTGAGGTCAAACCATCGTAAATATGTAGCAAAATCCCTTTTAGAACAATAAACGCACATCTCTTTTAATTATACAACTAAAATCCATTTATTACCCACTTTAAGAGACTTGAACTCGCACCAGCCATCGAGTTTTATTTGATATTTTTTTAATATTCTTAAAAATTCTTTTATCTCCGTCAAATAATATGAAAAGTTTGTCGTTACCACATATAAATATGTTTGCATGCTATGATTGCTATCCTACAAAAACAAGCGTATTACACTTGACCTATTATTCATTTTAAGTTAAAGGTTTTTTTTTTTATTTTTTATCACATTTAAAATTTTTGAAAAATGAACTTGTATAAAGTTTTTGTTTGATTTGTGTTTATATATGTTTATATAGACACTTATGATCAACACAAACAAAACCTCATCTTTTAAAATAACCAAAAAATCAAAACTAACCAATCATATAATTGTTAAATCTCTTTTGTTTTACTTGTTAAAGGGGTTTTAAGTAAAATTCCACCTCCTCATTTTAGTTTAAACGACACTAAACAAGAAAAAAAATATCATGAAGTTATATCTTATGACAGCTCTGAGAATCACTGAAAATTCAGGGCCCCGGACAAGTATGAAAAATGGGTCCCTAGACACAATGTAATTGGGCTAATGGATTTAGTTGCATAAATGGGTTTAATTGTTTAATGGGTCTAAACTAAATCAATACTTAAAAGGGTTTTTAAAATTAACTATAGTTAAATAGTATTATAAAAAATGTTGGCCCCTGGAGAGAGTGGACCCTTTAGGCGGTCGTCCACTTTGCCCCTCCCTGCGGCCGGCCATAAGATTATTTTGGTTTCCATTAGATGAATAAAAAGCTAGTTATGTTGTGAAGTAACATTTGAGCAGGTTTTTTAGAACTTGAAATCAGTCATAATGAGTGGAAAATTATACAACAATATACTAGTTTTCATGGCTACAGGAATCTGTTATTTTTTATGAGTTTGCAGCTGTTCCATTTCTTTCTAGTTTTTCTCTCAGTTCTGTCTCATATACCTCCGTTCGTTGTTTATTTTGTTATTATCAAATATTAATTGGCTTTATTCTATATAAGAAGAAATAACCGATTCCAGAAAGAAAAAGAGAGTCCAAGGAAAGGAAGAAAATCACTGATGAAAAAACCACCACCAAGTAAAATTATACATCATGCATATGGTAATTGATTTCAATCATCTTGGCGCACATCCGCATTAAACCAGTTTGAGGCAAGGGATGGATTACAAGTTAATTACACAGATCAAGCACTGAAAAACACACATTTGTAGTCGCTAAAATCATTTGTAAAAAAAACTTTTACGAGCAGGCTTCCTTTTAGGATATTCCACAACTAGAGCGCCCCCATACGTGTTGACCACCTGGTAGTGAATTACCACCGTCTCAGTACTTTGGAGTACTGGTGCTTGTTGAAAATAAGTCTGTTGGGGCTTATATTGACATGGAAACAACTGTGGTGGAGGAGTTGTTGTTGAGAAGTTATTGTGCAAGAGACCAGATGCTTCAGCCCCAGTCATTGAAAGCTCTGATTTAGATTTCGAGTAATTCGACATTTTAAGTGAAGTGATGGAGAGGAAAGCAAACTACTAGTTCTTTTTGTTGTAATTGGTTATGGTGAGTATAGAGGAGATTTGCATGCCTTTATTTATAGAAAGCCAATGCAAGTGCTTGATATTAAAGGCATAAGAAATAAGAGTGAGGCTGTGGGCCCTATTCTAGGTGTATAGATACTTACCAAGTGTCCATTAAAACAATAATCATACATGATCATTAGAAATCTCTCTAAAGATTTCTTCTGAATTCTTTAACTTATATTAATTATTAGTTAATTATGGAGCTTTATTCTATTGTTTTAAGTGTGGTATAGTCTTTTTGGTTTATTCTTTTCGAACAAATGGAAGGTAGTTTACGCCTTCCATAGATATGATGGAAAATGTGTCGCAACTTCAGTGATCGATACCAAGACATTAAGCTGCAAACTAATGTACCTAAACCTGCAAATGAAAACTCAAACCAACTTGAAAGTTGAAACTGGAATGGAATTGTGAAAACACTAGAAATGAAACATCAACTAAAGCTTGATTTGCCACTTGAATATTGAACCAAGAACCTGCTTGTGTATCACACCACCACAATCATGTAAAGATATAAACGAACATGTCAAACTCGTAAACATGGTATTGATTATAAAACAATTAATATATATCCATTTGAATTTATTTTAGGCATTTATTAAGTTACACACCCCTATACAATATATTTTCAGTTTGATATATGAATATGTTATATATGTGTATTATGTGTTGGATCAATTGGGTTTCAGAATCATAAAACACAGTAAACACAAAATTCGTACAAAGGAAAACGAGAACAAGAACATGATACAAACACAAAATCTTTTTAATTAATCAAAACCACAATAATAACCTAACAATCAACCTTACTTATACTAGATAGTAACTTGAAAGATAATCAAACTCTAATACTTCTAACAAACTAATAATAATTATCTCTAAAATATATTTTTGATAGTTCCCCAAAATTACCAGTAACCACCGTTAAACTTTTTCCTTTCTTTAATATTAGCCTTCTAGTTTAGTTTCCTTTTACATATGAACCAAACTTAGGATTAACCTAGTTGCTTAGGTGCTTGATTTATTTTTCTTCTTTTATGGCAATCTCCAGCCACAAATTATTAGAGATGTCCGCTCACTTTTTATGAACGACGGCACCCAAAAGAGACCCCTGGGATAAGAGGAGCAAGACCCTGGAATACCTTAGGCAAAACCCCCAAACTCCTAATTATATAGATGCCTTGCCTTGGTTAGAACACATGACCTCCCACTATAAGGCTAGAGTCTCTACCAAGTGAGCTAGCTAGCTCCACAAAGTTAGTTGATTGCTTAGTTAACTCTCTTTTTATTCCGTCACAACCACAAAGCCATCTCCAACTTGCATGCTTGTTAAATATTTCCTTAGATGATTTCCCTCACAAAGCAGCGACTAAAAAAAAATAAATCTCCTACTTTGCTTACACCCCCATGGCGTTCCTATTCGGTTTCCATTTTCTTTTATTGGACTAATTTCACGCACGGTAGCAATCTCATATTAGCCGACCTCCTTGGCTTGACCTAGAACTCCGCTTAACTCCACTTTGGCTTCACTAAGAGTTTCCGATCACCACTTTGGTTTCATTAAGAATTTTGATTACCTCTCCTTAGCTTCATTAAGAACCCTTTAATTAAACCTACGGCTTCACACATAACTAACTTCACGTTTTTACATATAAAACTTGGTGGCTTCGATTGCTTCTTCTCGACAAAGAAAACCTTGAACAAGATCTGGACGTAAACGTAACAATCAACCCTATTTGCACTGAACAAAAATTGGAAAGCAATCTAACTCCGATACTTCTAAACTACTTTAAATTCCTACTAACAAATTAATAATCATCTCTAAGTTATTTCCCGATAATTCACCTAGAATTACCATTAACCACCTTTTAAAATTTCCTTTTTAATACTAGCGTTCCACTTTAGCTTCCTTTCACAGATATCACACCTAGGATTAAATTCAACATTATGACGTTCTTAATTTGAAACTGAAATGAATAAATCCAAATTTGTAGTTATCCGAAATTGAACACCCCATTTTGATTCTTAAATTTGTTTTGACCAGTGAAACAGTAAAGCAACATGTTTACCATGTAGTTCTGTTCATAAAACATTACATCTCTGAAGGGTTATTTATACATCCATTGCATCTTTGAGTGGTTTTCTGTAAAAGTATATATTTTGTAACCTAACACTTGCACCAACAAAATTCTTAAAAAGTCTATTATTCTCTGCACTAAAAGAGAAATTCTAAAATGATAATTGTATCTATTCTTTCCAATCGTATAATTCACTCATGATTCCTTCTCCATTCATGGTTGAAAGATGCTCTGTCAATCATTTTACAAATTGGTGACGTGTCTTCTCCCGACTCATTAGTATCATATGTTATGCTCTATTTTTTTGCTTAGCTTGATTGCAGTTCTGGATACAAAGTGTTACGAAAAAGTCAAAATAAGTTAGTCAAAAGGCAGTTAAAGTTCAAGGGTTGTCTTGCCAATCTAAGAAAGATGAAATATAGTTCATTAGCACATTTGTTGACAGGTGAACTAATGTTGATAGAGGCACTAAAAAAAGTCTTAGTGATATTTGGATTGGTTTCCAAACTATAGGGGGAAACTGCAATAAGTGAAAGTTTGTTTGTTAATTCAGTTAATAGTAGGAATTAGGTTAGATAAAGTATACATTTGGATGTTTTCAATTTAGTTGTAACTTTTGTAATGAGTGTGCCTATTGGCACACCAAACCCTAGCAAAATTAGGGTTTATCTACGCTGCGTATTGGTCAATACGCAGCGTATAGGGTTAACCCTATACGCTGCCCTATACGCTGCGTATTGACCAATACGCAACGTAGATAGACCATAGATCTCAGTGCCTGATAACCAATCATTGCACAGAAAACAAGGTGTATATACGCTGCGTATTGGTCAATACGCAGCGTATACAAACCTGGCAAAAAATTTGACACTTCAAACCTTACCAAAATGACCCCAAATTTGCAGCTGTTTTATATACGCTGCGTAGCGGGTAACAATTACGTAACCATACTTCTTTCCCGTTTCTTGTACCCAATTCTTCAAATCAGTTAGAGACATAAAACGCTAAAAAAAAGTTACGTTAATAATAATAATAATAATAATAATAATAATAATAATAATAATAATAATAATAATAATAATTATAATTATAAGTATATAAACCTGAAAAAATTTGATACTTCAAACCTACAAAAATGACCCCAAATTTGCAAGCTGTTTTATATACGCTGCGTATTGACCTATTTGGTCATTTTATGAAACTCATACTTCAGGGACTAATATGGTCATTATTGAAACTATTTTAACTGAATGTTTTAGCCAGGTTAACTTTCATATAAAGATTTCTTCTTTAGACACTAACTCAGTTACATACTTAACTTAACAGTACAGGGACCATTTTTGTCAATTTTCAAAACTTCAGGGACCATTTTTTTAAATCTTGGAAACATCAGGGACCATTTTTGTAAATTTACGAAACTTCAGGGACCATTTATGTCAATTTTCGAAACTTCAGGGACCATTTTTGTAAAAATTGAAACTTCAGGGACCAAAGTGTAAATATATCAAAAATCTGTAAAAAAAGGGGGTCTTCTTTAAAGAACCGGCCCTTGCAAGGATCGAACTCGTGACCTATCGTTTAGAACCGCAACGCCTTAACCAGTTTATCCTCCGTCTCGGAGTTGTTAGGATATGAAACTTAATTCCTTATATACACTAGTTAGGTTATACGCTGCGTATTGACCTATACGCAGCGTATATGAACACTTTATATACGTTGCATATAGGTCAATACGCAGCGTATATAACCTTCCTGAATTTTATATGCACACAGAATATGTTAAATAACCTGTTATATATAAACTTCCAGAACTTTATCTATACAACAGAACATTTAACCTGCCAGAATTTTATATGTACACCATAGTATATATATAACCTTTCAGAATATACAAGAGTTTGATATATACAAGAAAAGATTGTGCATACATAACAAAATGATAAAATACTACTGCTGCTGCTCCTGCTGCTGCTGCTCCTGCTGATGCTGATCCCATTCCGCATCCGTAATGAAGGGTAGTGGAGGTAACCCGTCATGCTGTCGCTGCTGCTGCAGCGCCGCAGCCACCCACTCCAACAGATAATTGTTCCTTTCAGCTAACCGAAGCTGCCGCTGATGTGATGGGTCAGGACCGGGCCAAACATGGCGTGGGAACTGAGGCGCCCCTGGTGGTCCACGCGGCGGTGGTGGCTGCGGAATGACGACGGCCGGCTCATGCGGCTCCGGCGGCTCCGGATCGCGTGGGGGATATACCGGAGGGAACTGTTCCGGCAGCTGTTCAGGCTGATATTGCGTGCCGTCCGGCTTCTTAAACCGCTTCCCGTCTGGGAAGTCTTTGGTAACGTGCATTCCGGATATAACGTTCTTCCCCATTCGCTTCGGCTGTGCCGGCGGGCCTACATGGTCGCGGTCAGTCTCCGGATGATAGCCCAACGAAAGAGCTATCCTAGTCACGTAGGCGCCGCCGAATAACTGTCCGCGCTCCTGTCGATGATGCGCGGAGGCGAAGTATTGCGCCAACCCGTAGGCGAGAGCGCACGGCCTCTTGTATAAGAGGCAATATAAGAAAAATAAATCAACACTGGTGCACCACTCCCGGCTTTTGTTTCGAGCAGTGATCGAAGTGGAAATCATTTTGTGCAAATACCTGCACAAAAGGAAACCAGTCAGTAAATAATAATCAGACGACATCGACTAAGATTGTCGTTAAACTATATATTTTTTATTATTTAGTCTACGTCGTCCGTAAGGCGCGTACAGGCCTAACGAGCGTCGAAACTAAGTTCGTCGTTAAAGTATAAAACGACGAACTTAGTTTCGACGCTCGTTAGAGACCTACGCGCCTTACGGTTCGACTTGGACAAAATAATTAAAAAAAATTCTATTTAAAAAAGCAGTTTTATGTTAAAAAAAACAATTTAAGTTTAAATAAATTCTATTTAAAAACAACAGTTTTCTATCGATGCTCGTTAGGGACCTACGCGCCTTACGGTTCGACTTCGACTAAATAATAAAAAAAATATATATTTTAACGACGAACTTAGTTTCGACGCTCGTTAGGCCCGTACGCGCCTTACGAGCGTCAAAACTAAGATCTTCGTTAAATTATATTTTTTTATTATTTAGTCTACGTCGTCCGTAAGGCGCGTAGGTCCCTAACGAGCGTTGAAATAAGTTCGTCGTTAAAATATAAAACGACGAACTTAGATTCGACGCTCGTTAGAGACCTACGCGCCTTACGGTTCGACTTCGACTAAATAATAAAAAAATATATATATATTTTAACGACGAACTTAGTTTCAACGCTCGTTAGGCCCGTACGCGCCTTACGGACGATGTCGACTAAATAATAAAAAAATATTATTTAGTCGACGTCGTCCGTAAGGCGTGTACGGGCCCAACGAGCGTCGAAACTAAGTTCGTCGTTAAAATAAATATTTTTTTATTATTTAGTCGAAGTCGAACCGTAAGGCGCGTAGGTCCCTAACGAGCGTCGAAACTAAGATCGAAGTTTTATATTTTAACGACGATCTTAGTTTCGACGCTCGTTAGAGACATACGCGCCTTACGGTTCGACTGCGACTAAATAATAAAAAAAAGTATTTTTTTAAGACGAACTTAGTTTCGACGCTCGTTAGGCCCGTACGCGCCTTACGAGCGTCAAAACATTTCTATATCGTCGTTAATTTTTTTTTTTTTATTATTTAGTCCATGTCGAACCGTAAGTCGCGTAGGTCCCTAACGAGCGTCGAAATAAGTTCGTCGTTAAAATATAAAACGACGAACTTAGTTTCGTCGCTCGTTAGGGACCTACGCGCCTTACGGTTCGACTTCGACTAAATAATTAAAAAAATTCTGTTTAAAAAAATAAATGTGTTTAAAAAAATTCGGTAAAATTTTTTTTTGTTTAAAAAAGCAGTTTTCTGTTAAAAAAACAATTTAAGTTTAAAAAAAAATTCTATTTAAAAAAAAAACAGTTTTCTGTCGACGCTCGTTAGGGACCTATGCGCCTTACGGTTCGACTTCGACTAAATAATAAAAAAATATATATTTTAACGACGAACTTAGTTTCGACGCTCGTTAGGCCCGTACGCGCCTTACGAGCGTCAAAACTAAGATCTTCGTTAAATTATATTTTTTTATTATTTAGTCTACGTCGTCCGTACGGCGCGTAGGTCCCTAACGAGCGTTGAAATAAGTTCGTCGTTAAAATATAAAACGACGAAATTAGTTTCGACGCTCGTTAGAGACCTACGCGCCTTACGGTTCGACTTCGACTAAATAATAAAAAAATATATATATTTTAACGACGAACTTAGTTTCGACGCTCGTTAGGCCCGTACGCGCCTTACGGACGACGTCGACTAAATAATAAAAAAATATTATTTAGTCGACGTCGTCCGTAAGGCGCGTACGGGCCTAACGAGCGTCGAAACTAAGTTCGTCGTTAAAATATATATTTTTTTTTATTATTTAGTCGAAGTCGAACCGTAAGGCGCGTAGGTCCCTAACGAGCGTCGAAACTAAGATCGAAGTTTTATATTTTAACGACGATCTCAGTTTCGACGCTCGTTAGAGACCTACGCGCCTTACGGTTCAACTTCGACTAAATAATAAGAAAAATTTAAAAAATTCTACAATTTACAAAAATACAAGTTTCCGGTTAATCTTCGATAACATTTAAACTCGGTTCTCTGTCTTTGTCTAAGTTTGATTTTGGATTGATTAACTCGTAGTAGTGCTGTAACCGGGGTCTATACATTTCTTCCCACCGTTCCGCAGCTATTGATCGATGTGTCGACCACAACGGGGTCGCTAAAGGCATGGGGTAGTCTCCTTCCAACTTAGCATGTATGAAGTGTCCCCCGTCAACATGTACGAGCGTTATCGCTTGAGGTCGTGGATCTAGTGGGGCATCCGCTAATGGGAAGATGGTAGTGCTCCATTCGATGCTTAGCACGTGGAGGACAATATTATACCTTTGCGCTACGAGAAGCCCTACCTGGGGCATTTCCATCCAGTGACTTGGACCGCACCCTTTCACTGAATTCCATTTGATGCTGTTACGTATTCGTTTAAAGTCTCCTTCGTTATATGTTTCGAATATATGCTTCCAACGCGGCTTGTTATGGTTAATCTCCAGTAGTAAATCACTTCGAATACGGTGCCATGCGTGTTCCGTAAAACCTAACCCGACAGCCACAGACCTGTACCCACAATAACCGTCTGGGGTCACATCTTGTATACGCGATATGTAAGAGTGAAACTCTGATGGAATTTGATTCGTAAACATCTTAATGCTTTACAAGTGCTCGTCCCCCTTCATTAATGGAAAACCCTGATCATCCCGCGTCTCCTTCTTTTTAGAACTCGTTGAACTGTTTTATCGCATTTTAGGTTTTTCAGACTTTACAACCGAACCAGTTCCATGAGAGCCCTCTGACGATACGTATGAAATGTAAAAGCGTGTGTAAAATATAATAGATTGGGTGAGTCGTTTGTTGAAGGAACACTTACTTTCTCGGTTGGCAACCACGAGTCGGTTATACATTTTCTCCAAGTTGTACTTGTACATGGGCTCTGAAGAAGATTCGCACAATCTCCGCCAGTACGACATAAATTTCCCCCAATCTTCTTTATCGAACCCTTCCTTGCACTTTCTAGCTATATTTTGTTGGATGTGAAAGTGGCATAGAAGCCTGGTTGCGTTCGGGAATACTTTAGAACACGCGTTAATTAGGGCAAGCTCCCTATCCGTGACTATCACACGCGGCATCATACATTCATGCAATATTGACTTGATCCGCTCAAGCACCCACACGTAGTTACCCCTTCGTTCTTTACAAATAACGGCATGTGCGATACAAAAAGACTTCCCAGTCGATGTCATACCCACAACCTGGACAAATGGCATGCTGTAGAGGTTTGTTTTGTAGGTCGCGTCGATCAACATCACGTGCGGGAATGCACTCCACATAGTGATTGAATAAGGATGAACAAAGAAAATCTCTGTTACGACATCTGTTTTGGGTTCCTGTCGGGTTTCGTAAATGAATCGGTGGTCATGCAGCAGGCTTTCCAGTGCCTGCATAGGAGTCTTTCCGTCCACTATTGTCGCTCTAATTTTTTGTACCGCATTTTGCACGTCTTTCTGAACATGCAGGCTGTCAGGGAACTGCTTTCTTAGGGTTTGAAATATGATACGTGGCTCCATGTTTTGAGCAGTTAGCTGCTCCACTAGCTTGTATTCGGCTTCAGTAAATCTTCTCACAAAAGCGTAGCCCAACAGACTCGTCGTAGGTTCGTGGTTATGGTTCGCGTCTTCCATTTTTAACTCCCACGTGTCATTCGTCACGTCCCGGATGGCGAGTAATGAAAAGGGGCAACCGATTTTTTTGCTACCAGCTTTCCTAACTGTTGCTTTACTACGGTGCTCACCACTACGGTCGCACACAAGCCATACCATCCCAGTAGTAACGCCAATATTTTTCGATCGGCGGGTAACAATTACGTAACCATACGCCTTTCCCGTTTCTTGTACCCAATTCTTCAAATCAGTTAGAGACTTGAAACGCTAAAAAAAAGTTACGTTAATAATAATAATATTAATAACAATTATAATTATAGTATTTTAACAATAATAACAATAATAATAATAATTATTTTAATGTGATACCTCATTTATTTGAAACGGATTGCCTGGGGTAGATGGTTCATAAAGTGATGTGTTACGGGGCTCATAACCATATCCACCATGTTCTTCGTATCCACTGTAACCACCTTCACCCCCATATCTATCGTATCCACTGTATCCACCTTCACCCCCGTATCCACTGTATCCACCTTCACCCTCGTATCCACCTTCACCCCCGTATCCACTGTAACATCCGTATCCACCTTCACCCCCGTATACCCCGTAACCCGGATACGATTGCTGCGTCGGGTAATATGGTTCATCAACAGGTGCATTCTCAGCACCGTATCCACTTTGTTGCACGTACGGAGATTCATACCCGTATCCGTAATCCGGATACACTTGATGCGCCGTGTAATTTGGTTCATCAACAGGTGGAGTGGGAGTCTTGTTCAAGTCTAGCAATTGTGTTTTTTGATCAACAGGGACTCCAGACACAACCTCCTCCTCCTCATTGGCATCATTTGCTCCCTTGTGTCGTTAGAATAGCGATTACCGAAATAATTATCGGTCCAAAATGATGACATTTTAACAAGATTGAGCAAAAAACAGAATAAATGATTTTGGTTTGGAGTGTAAACTGTTTACTGAAGAACAAATGAAATGCGAATGAAAGAAGCGAGCCAAGAAAGCAGTGATAAATGAAATGGAAGATGAAAAGACAACACTCTACTTTATTCACGTGCCTAACAACATCGCATCAGTGTCAAATCAGTCTTACATACGCTGCGTATTGATCCATACGCAACGTATAGGCTAACACGATCTACGTTGCGTATTGATCAATACGCAGCGTATACCCTAACTAGTGTATATAAGGATTAAATTTCATATTCTAACAGCTCCGAGACGGAGGATAAACTGGTTAAGGCGTTGCGGTTCTAAACGATAGGTCACGAGTTCGATCCATGCAAGGGCCGGTTCTTTAAAGAAGACCCCCTTTTAACCGATTTTTGATATATTTACACTTTGGTCCCTGAAGTTTCATTTTTTACAAAAATGGTCCCTATAGTTTCGAAAATTGACCCAAATGGTCCCTGAAGTTTCGTAAATTTACAAAAATGGTCCCTGGTTTTTCGAAAATTTACAAAATTGGTCCCTGAAGTTTCGAAAACTGACAAAAATGGTCCCTGAAGTTTTGAAAATTTACAAAACGGTCCCTGATGTTTCGAAAATTTACAAAACGGTCCCTGAAGTTTCGAAAATTTACAAAAACGGTCCCTGATAGGCGGGTAACAATTACGTAACCATACTTCTTTCCCGTTTCTTGTACCCAATTCTTCAAATCAGTTAGAGCCATGAAACGCTAAAAAAAAGTTACGTTAATACAAATAATAATAATTATAATTATAAGTATATAAACCAGGAAAAATTTTGACACTTCAAACCTACGCAAACCTACCAACAGGAACCTAAATTTGCTGCTGTTTTATATACGCCGCGTATTGACCAATACGCAGCGTATATAAACCTTGCAAAAATTTGACACTTCAAACCTACCAAAATGACCCAAAATTTGCAGCTCTTTTATATACGCTGCGTATTGACCAATACGCAGCGTATATACACCTTGTTTTCTGTGCAATGATTGGTTATCAGGCATTGGGATCTATGGTCTATCTACGCTGCGCATTGGTCAATACGCATCGTATAAGGTTAACCCTATACGCTGCGTATTGACCAATACGCAGCGTACTTAAACCCTAAGTGTGCAGATAGGCAAACTGAGTGTGCAGATAGTGAGAGCCTTTGTAATTCGTTATCAATTCTTTCTCAATTAATAAAATCATTTGTAATTGTTGGATGCAATTGTGTTATCTTGTATTGGATTGTTCTTATCCATTGGTGTTTTATAACAATTGGTATCAGAGCTGGTTGTGGCTCAATTCAGTGAAGGTGTGTACTGATTCCACAAATTGAATATCACAATGGTGTCAACGAAGTTCGAATTGGAAAAAAAATCGATGAAAGGAATGATTTTGGGCTCTGGAGAGTGAAGATTAAAGCGATGTTGGTTCAACAGGGTGTTTTTGATGCGTTGGCTTGTGAATCAAAGTTACTGGTGGAATTAACCGACAAAGAGAGTGTCAAAAGAAACGACTGCAGCTGGTGTTTGGATGAAGTTAGAACAATTGTACATGAGAAACTCGTTGGCAATATTGATGTGAAATTGATGCGAATAGTATATGAAGAAGTAATTGTATTCTTTTCATATATCATCTAATAAGACACTTGAAGATCATACTGACGACTTCAACAAGTTGGTGATTGATCCAAAAAATATTGATATGCAATTGAATGATGAAGATCAGGCAATAATCTTCTTGAGTTCTTTATCTAGTTCTTATGAGCATTTTGTAGATACTTGATGTTTTGTAGAGATTCTTTATCAATGGTGTTGATGCATATTATGTGGACGCAACTCGGTTCGGATCGGTTCGGTTCGACTCGGTTAGGTTCGGCTCAAGATCGGCGTCGCGACATTCCTCTGTCGTGCGCCCTAGAGATCGACACACGAAGCACGAAGAGCTGCCAACCGTCATTAGCCGCCACATCACCATGACATCACCATGATGATGTCATGTGATAACTTATCAATATACATGGTTGAAAATTGAAATGATCCCTACGAAGAATGTGTTTTTGATTATTAAACTTAATGTTTTTATTATTAACTCATCCTACGAAGAACCATATATATGAAAGCCATGAAGAACATTGTATGTTGACTTGGTCTTTCATCAACATACTCATGCAACGAAGAATCCTAGTGGACGAAGAATACTCAATGTTCGTTGATACATTCCCACGAAGATTCAATGTCATTGTTCATCCAAATGATATCGACGAAGACTCCATGTTAACCCACGAAGGCTACAGGCGACGAAGACTTAAGGTTCGTTCAAATTATCAATGTGGACGAAGACTTATGGTGACAAAGACTATACCTGACGAAGAGTGAAGGTTCGTCAATGTTTGAAGGTTCGCTGGTAGTGTCCACGAAGACTCCTAGTCTTCGTTGGATTGTTGAATGTTCGTGGACCATGTTTCATTCTTCGTTGGCATACGGATAAGGATGGTTATAAAAGGCTGCTTGTAACAACAGATAAGGCAGAACACATGGACATAGAAGAAACACAGGGAGCACACACCAGAGAGTTGAGAGTTTATAGTGTAATCTTGTACTGATACTTTTCTAGTTGATATATATTGAAGCTTTTAAACGTTGAATCTTTGTGTATTGTGTGTTCTTGATCTCGGTTTGCATACCCGTTGGATTCCGCACAACCAGGTTTGTTTGTATAACAAGGAAAAGTTACTAGATCCTCCGCTTGTGGACCTACAAGTGGTATCAGAGCCTTGGCTCTCATCCTTGTTAAAACCGAGCCGTGTGTCGAGTTTTTCGAACAAATTTTCTTGAAGTTTTCTGAAAGTTCATATTTTTGATTGAAAAATTGTTCAAAAACCTTAGAAAAACTTGTTGCTTGTTAAAAATTTTCATAAAAACCTGTGTTCAAACACATGGAGACATGTTAAAACTTGATTTTTCTTAAAATTCTTGGCAAAAATCTTGGTCGACAATTTTTCCGGTAAATAACTTTGGCCGGAAAACTCTTATATATCATCGGTGTTCTTCATAGTTCTTGTTTTTTTTTTCTGGGGTTGCTGTGTTGAAGATCATTTTTATCATATTATTTTAACATTGTTTGAAAAGTGGTTCTTCAAAATGATGGATGTATGTTGAAAACAGTGGTTCAAAGCATGGATGTTTGACAAAGTTGGCTTACCAACTATCTTTTTGTCAGGATAAGGTTGGATTAAAATATTTTTTTACCAACTAGAGTTTACAACTGCTCCCAACAACGTAGATTCTTTGAAAAGTTAGCGGACTTCAATCTTCGTAGACGAAGATTCAACTAGTCTTCGTAGACCTTAATCTTCGTGGACGGAGATTCTCCATTGAATTCTTCGTGAACTTTTTATTCTTCGTG
Organism: Helianthus tuberosus; assembly: GCA_030545235.1. Classification (NCBI taxonomy): domain Eukaryota; kingdom Viridiplantae; phylum Streptophyta; class Magnoliopsida; order Asterales; family Asteraceae; genus Helianthus; species Helianthus tuberosus. The sequence continues at coordinate 43,365,401 of CM060386.1, read as the reverse complement.
AAACTTGTTTTCACTCTTCGTGAGCTTTAACTCTTCATAGGCTTGAGTCTTCGTAGACTTGAGTCTTCATGGTCTCAAAGTTACATTTTTCACAGAAGACTTGTTTTTTTCACACCAAAATTTATTTAATTTGGTTTTTCAAGGGTTTGTCATTTAATCTCAACCAAATATGACTTCCGACTGGTGGGGTTGGAAACCGGATCCCAATGCGGATATGTATACGAGTAAAGGTTCAGGTCTAATTCCTTCATGGGCTCAGACTCCCACGCCTACGTCATCAGCACAATCAAGTTCGATTACCGCAAATCAGTGGGCTTTTGTTACAAATCAAAACCAAAGTATTCAAAATCTTCTTTTGAGTGAAAATGAAACCGGTAGAAACAACCGCCCACCAAAGCTCATGCATTTGAACGATTACCCTACTTGGGAAGAAAGTTTTTATACGTATGTACTTGGGCAAAACACGGAGTTGTGGTTGTCTTTTACCAAGGAATTCGATCAAGCACTTGAAGAAGCCGGTTCTAATGCAAATTTAAGAGTTTGGAATCTTGAAACGAAAAGGATTGAGGAATGGTCTGAAGTCAGAGTACAAAGGCACACTTTGCCAGTGAGATGTCCAGGTCAGCCATGGATGTTTGAGTACGATGACTTTTTTTAATTCGATCAATATTGAGGAAGAAGTAGTAGATGTCGCAGCACAGATGTTTTTCGAGAGTGACAACGCACCAGATTCACCATTGGTTTGTCCAATCATTGTCAACAATCAAGAATCGTCATCAGTTAACAATAATGCTCTCGAGAATAAGGATTTTCACGATGCTACTGAACTGAACGAATCTTCAGAGGATGATGAATTTCTCGATGCAGACCAAGAAGTTCCTGTTGTGTGATGGTACACTTTATGTGGACGCGACTCGAATCGGTTTGGTTCAACTTGGTTTCGACACGGTTAGGTCCGGCTCAAGCCCGACGTCACGACATTCCTCCGTCGTGCGCCCCAGAGTTCGATACGCGAAGCACGGAGCGCCGCAAACCAAGTTCTGATGACACATCACCATGACATCATCATTGTGATGTCATGATGATGTCACATGGTTGAATTTGTGAAAAGATTAGAACGGAACTTGTCTGGGCCGTAAATCTTGCATTGGGCATTGACTTTTCATTTGGGCCAAATAACAAACGACGAAACATAACTTGAGCATGATTAAGGGACGAAACCCATTTGGTTTCGTCGCTTTTAATGTTTCGTCGTGCCCTCTTTGTGTTTCGTCATGGTCTGTGTCTGTCTTGCACCCTATAAATACCCCTCATAGTTTCTGTGTGAAACTGATGAGTATGAGAGAGCTGTGAGACTTAGTGAGAGTCTGTAAACATTGTTTGTATATGTTTGGGTTGTACTCATCCCTAATCAATAGATATTGAATCTTTGGTTACACGTGTGTTTTACATTGTGTTTGGTTGGCACCGTCACGGGGATTCTGCACCCGTTACCGTGTTTGTTATAAACAAGGATAGGTTTTCGTATCGGATCCACCGAGAAAAACAGACCTACATTGTGCGTGGTACTTCTGAGGCTACTCCTCCTAAGGACTGCCCTAAAACAGCTGAGGCTAGTGCATCATCCTCTTCGCCAGTTCAGGGTATTGATTTGGTTGTTGATCTCAACTTCAACAATCTGGGTATAAATCTTCCAGTTCCAGATAATCCAGAAACAAGAATCCATAATACCCATCCTTAACAAAACATCATTGGTAATGTTCATAGTGGCGTGCAGATGAGAAATCAGTTGAGAAACAACAACAATGCTGGCTTGTATGCAGCGACCAGAGAATCGGGTTTGCAGAATGATTGGTCCTTCACGTGTTATGACTCCAGAAGCTAGGTGTCTGGTAACTGGTTAAGAAGCCTGAAAACTACAAGAAGATTGGCACTCGTTGGGTTTTCAAATGCAAGAAAGATAACCGTGGAGTAGTTGTCCGAAACAAGGCAAGATTGGTTGTTCAAGGTTTTCGTCAGATTGAAGGGATAGACTACAACGAAGTATATGCACCAGTTGCACGCCTTGAAGCTATTCGGATCTTTCTAGCCTATGCTTCCTTCAAAAGGTTCAAGGTTTATCAAATGGACGTGAAAAGTGCATTCTTACATGGTGTGGTTGAAGAAGAGGTGTATGTCAAACAGCCTCCGGATTTTGAAGATCCTATTCATCCTGATCGGGTTTGATTGCTCAACAAAGCTCTCTATGGATTACATCAAGCACCGAGAGCTTGCTACGTAACCATATCTAGCTATCTGCTAGAGAACGGTTTTCGCCGGGGACTTATCGATTTCACGCTTTTCATCAAAGAAAAAGATGGAGATCTTCTATTGGTTCAGGTATACGTAGATGATATTATTTTTGGTTCAACTAACGATGTTTTGTGTAGGGACTTCGAGCGTGTTAAGCAGGAGAAATTCGAGATGAGCGCCATGGGGGAAATGAATTTCTTTTTGGGCCTACAAGTTCAACAAACGGAGTCTGGGATATTCATCCATCAGACTAAATATGTCGGAGACATCTTGAGCCGGTTCCAGATGTCCGAAGTGTAACACACTGAAAACGGGTTTGGTAATTAAAACTCGTTAATACTAAAGAGCGGGTAGAATACCGTTAGCAGAAAAGATTAACCCGGAAATTATTAGGATTTAAATAAATAAGCCTAATAATAAATAAAAAGAGAGCAAACGACTTGAGAAGACAAAGTTCATAAGGAGCCCGAGTTAACGGGACTTAAAATAAAGCAGGTTTTTAACTTCCTGAACCTACTAAGTTAGCTAGGAATAATTAACCTAGTTAATTAATATGAATTTAAGTGACAAACTATGAGTTATAGCCTTATATGATAAAAAATGAAACATGAAGGACTAAAATGGCAAAATGCGAAAACATGTTTTATTAAAAATAATAATAAAACACAACACACACACACACACACACTAAGAGTGTGTGTGTGCAGGAACGACCAGGAGCCCAAGGGGGTTCTTTCAAAACCCTAAAACTCATAAAATCCAACCAAATCGAAGGAGAATCAAGCTAAAATTTGAGGCTTTAAATAAATTCTTGATCACTCAAGCTAGGAGATCACAAGGTAAGTCGAATTTCCTTATTTGGTGATATCTTAAAATTCTGATTAACACTCATGAATTGAAGTTCATGTTTGAATGTTGAATGTATGAGTGTGGTTATGTTGAAACCATGTCTAGGAACAAACCCTAGTTAAAAGTTTGATGATTTGGTATAGAAAACTAGGAAATTGATGATTACCCTTATATGTGATAAGTGGGTTTTAATGTTATGATGAAATTGATGATAAGACTATGTTTAGAATCATCATGGATGATAATGTTAAGAAGGTGTTTGAGTAAATCATGACTTTGGATACATGATTATAAATGACTTGAAATGGGTTTAGTATGTTGTGATGAAATCTATGTTTAGAAACTAGTCTAGTTAATAATTTGATAAACTAGCATCGGAAAAATAGAAATTCAAAAATTACCCATACATATGTTAAATGCGTATTGTAACTAGATGATGAACACATGAATTGTTGATGTTGAAAATAGTGTCAAACCAACCTATGATAGAGTTCGGTAAGAAAAGTAGTGTAAAGGTTCATAAGGCATAAAGATTATGATCTAGAATGACTAACCTATCCACCTTATGAATACTATATGATAGTTGACGCTTGACAAGCTATGAGGAGGCTTTGGAAAGAAGCGGGTCAAACAAGATCAAGTACGAAAAGAAAAGCGTCGCTTGGATGCGAGATAAGTGAAAGTTACACCTTTTAGTAGAATACGTGTATATTCTAAAAGTTGTAAATATGATAAAGATGAAATTTAAGGTATGGTTCCCGACACGAAATAATACGGGTCGGAACTAATATAAAGGATAAAAACCATGTTTAATGGTAAATAGAGGTAAGACGGTAAATTAGCCATGAAATAAGGCTAAGGTAAAAAAAATGAGTTTTTGAACGGCTACTTTGAAAAGTAAGCCTAAACGTTTGTAGAATAGCGATTTAGTCAAGTACACATGAATCAGGGTCAATGTTTCAAACGGCACCAAATGGCATAAGCCATGTTGGGTTAACGTGTAAGAGACGGATTTAAGAAACTTAATCAATTTGGTAAAAATCCGAAATGAGTTACTTTATGAAATGGTAATTAAATGCCATTCGATTTTAAGTGCAAATTATTGGGTCATTTAGACCAAACGGGTCAAATGGTAACGTCGATACCATTTGACAATTTAACGACTAATAAGCGTTTGTTGAGACATACGCTCACAGGATAAGACGGCTTATGGATTGGTGATGCTATGGATTAACAATTGTTGAGACAAGGTATTAAAATGGGTCAAAATGTTGACCCGAGCCAGGTACGCATAAATAGAATTATTGTTAATAGTGATATTTTGGTCAAATAATTAGTGAAAGTCCTTCATCGCAAAATGAAGGACTAAAATTGACCAAAAAGCCCTTGATGGGTCTACTGGGCAAACGACCCTTAGAGGGTGTTTAGAAACTTATATTATAACCTTGCAACCCTTAGATGCATATAAAAGTTGTAGGCATAAACTTTCAGGGGTTAAATGCCTTAAAGTGCGTCATGTCGTATAATGACATATTCGAGGGATAGAACTCGGAATAAATAGTCTAGTGCGTTAAATCCACCACAATTATAATTGTGGTGGAAGACTAATCAATATGAATGGGTGGACTTATGATGCATACAAAGAATGAGCGTAATTTAAGCTTAAAAGTGCATAAATACCCTTAACGGGTCAAAATAAGATTTCAAGTAAAAACGAGTTATGAATGCATAAGAACCCGTAATTTGAACCTTGAATATTAGTAAACTGATATAATGTGATTTGCATGACATTTTAAAGGTAACCAACAAGTTTGTTTGATCAAAACACAAACGGGTCAAAAAGTGTCTAAATTGAATTTTAAGCTGAGAGCTTGAAATTTAAAATTTTGTGAATTCAGATATCAGGTTTTTACTCCATGAGAGAGAGAATTAAATTACAAACGCGTAGGAAAAAAAAAGAATCGTGAAAAAAAGATTTGTAAAATTAAAGTTATGCACGTTTTAATGCATAACAAGTTGAGTTAGTTGAGCTGCGATTGTACAGCATCAAACAAACAAACATTCTGGAAAGACAAGGCCGTCGCACTACGCGACGGCGAAGCCAATTAGACGTCGCGTGATGCGACGAGGGTCGCGGACCGCGTAGGCATCTCCCCCACTCTGTCGCGCCCCGCGAGAGCTGATATCGCTGGCAAATTGTGTTATTTTAATTCTTTAACCCATATGACTTGTTTAATCATGTTATTTAACTACCAAAGCTAATTTTTAAGTTGGTTTTGGTCATAGGTACATGTCAAGGGATTCCAGGATTAAGATCAAGCTAATCGAAGAACCGAACACACGAGATTAAAGCTTCCGCACGGCCTTATGTTGTAATTTTTAAACGACGAACTCAATTACATTATGTTGTAAAACTTTTAAACTGTAAAAGTTATTAGTAAACCTGTATTTTAGATGTATGTGTATTCGTAAGTGCACAACTAATTGTCGTTTTTAGTACTAAAACCCTTTTATAATAGTAAGGGTGTTACAAGTTGGTAATCAGAGCTCATGGTTAAAGAGTAAAGTGTGTTCGGTTCGAGGCTTGATCGCAAATCCGGTAACTACATGTATATTAATAGTTTAGTATGATTAAAGTATTGTGAACAACACATGGGGGCATCGTGTAATACACGTTACCCAAATTAAATCGATAAAGGACCAATATAGTCAACAAAATTACGTGTGTCGACACGTATAGTGGGAAAGCCTTGTATTATAAGACATGCGTTCATTAATGTCGAAATTACTAATTTTTATAAATGTTGTAGTTGAAGGACACTCACATCCGAAGATAGCGGGAGTTTAACAAATTACGGATCTAACGAAGGAACGGTCCAAAGCATGACAAGCAGAGCATGCTCATCAAGGACCTAAATCGTGTAACAATCTCGAATAAGTTAATGGCAAGGAAAGCCCGTAAGGGCAAGCATTTACCAGGTGCACATTTTAAATTTAATCGCACAAATAGCAATATGCAACAAATACGTAGAGAATAATTGTTGCATATGTTAATTAAAAGCTTGGAAAACCCAAATAGAATACCTATCCAGGATATTATTTCCAAGAAAACTAAATAGAGGCGTTACTTACATGGGGTATAATGTGAAAATTATAAAGGGTCATGTATATCAGGTGTTGATCGCTTACTCTGGCTAAGTAAATAGTGAACACGTGGTACCATGAACTTTTATGATGGACACACTTACATCCGATGTGGTACGGATGGGGTGAATGGGACAAATTAAAAGGTACCCAAAGAAATCAAATAAGTAGGATGTTTAATAATAAATGTAAACGCAAGTCGGATGACGAAAGCGTATTACATAAGAATAATGAGGCCGAGAGAAGGGACAAAGATTAATGTAAATGAAGATATAAATGAATGACCTAAGGAAAATTCCCGAAAATAAGTCATTATGGACGAAAGAGCTATGGTCGCATAAAGAATAAAAGACATGGTTGAATAAAAGCGATGGATTTCGCTAAGACGACCAAATAAATCAAAGTGAAGTCTTAATTCATACCGGAAGGGTGCAATGATAACCGATTTCGGTAAAACACCCGGTTGGTGGGTAAGGATTTAAGCACATGCGTAGACTGAGAAACGGGAACGCGAAAGGAAAGTCAAAAGACTCGAGTTTCGAGTCGTGACTAAAAGACGATATGATACTGCAAATAGAAATTTTGATAAATTACGTTCAACTATTTTAAAGTTAAACGGGTTGAACAAAGAATGAGTTTTGACATTCATAAGTGATGAATTCTCACACGAACAAGTCAAACTAATTTAATAAAGGATGATGCTTGCTAATGTAAGTAAGCGCGAAACGAATAAATAAAAAGTGTGAAATATTAATAAACCGATATAAAGGGTTATAGAGTTAAAAACATTAAGATAAAAGAACCCGGGTAACGGGTTGTAAAAAAGAGCAAGTACATAACGAGAAACGGTGAGTGTAGAACAAACCGATGTGTAAATAACGTAAAGAGTCATAACATCGGAAAACTGGTTCGAAAGTAAACGAAAGAAGTCTTAGACTACAGTCAAGGTCTACGGGACCAAAAAGACCCTTGGGCCACAAATAGAAAGAAATGAACGGTTAGGGTCTCACCGTAATAAGGTAAAAAGATGAAAATCTAAAGAAATAGCCTACGATGCTAAGAGAAAGAACCTACGAGTCAATAGTATAAGAAGAGGGAACTGGTTATTATTCCCCGTATAAAACGAGAACGGAAAAGAATAAATTAATGATTGTCAATTTCTTTGATATGAGTAATTGACGTAAGTTAAAGATAAAACGCTAATCTAAAATTCAAATTTCGTAAGAAACGACGTTTTAACGGATATGAATATTATGAGATAAATTTGGAAGTGGTTAATATTAAGGGATGTAAACACCGATAGGTGTAAAAATGATACACTCGAAAGAAAGATTTTCGATAATGAAGGGTCGACATAAACGTAAAACATGACGTGAGGAGATCACGGTCACAAAAGCGATATAAACATAACCACGTTCTAACGTGAGTTACAAGATATGAAATCATAAACACGCAAAAGGCCGATGATGGCAATATAACATACCCAAATGGCGAAATATAAGGTAACCGGTGGCTAGTAAGTCTAGTCGCCAAGACCATTTAAGGTCAAAACAGTAATTATAAATTAATAAAGCGCTTGCCTCAATAAGGTTAGCATAGGATGATGTATTGACTACATCAGATAACAGAGTGGCCAAAAGATGACTCGTTATTAAAAGTGATAAAAACGAGGAATATTAGAAGAAACTAACGGCCTATGAGGCCTTATGCATGAAAGGCACATACGATGTGGCTTATAATAATCCTTGACTTGAGGAACAAATATGTTAATTAAAAGAAGGAAGCAAGAATGGAGCATCCGAAAGGAGTCGGACACCACTTTGGAGCCCGAAAGACATTACCATACATTCCCGGTAAGATTATGGAATTATTAAAAACGAGCAATGCTCGAATGGAAACAAAACTAAGTTCGTTTAAAATAAAAGAAACTACATAAATAAGGTTTTGGGGACGAAACCTCTTTAAGGGGGGTAGACTTGTAACACCCCGAAAATGGGTTTGGTAATTAAACCTCGTTAATACTAAAGAGCGGGTAGAATACTGTTAGCAGAAAAGATTAACCCGGAAATTATTAAGATTTAAATAAATAAGCCTGATAATAAATAAAAAGATAGCAAACGACTTGAGAAGACAAAGTTCATAAGGAGCCCAAGTTAACGGGACTTAAACTAAAGCGGGTTTTTAGCATCCCGAACCTACTAAGTTGGCTAGAAATAATTAACCTAGTTAAGTAATATGAATTTAAGTGATAAACTATGAGTTATAGCCTTATATGATAAAAAATGAAACATGAAGGACTAAAATGGCAAAATGGGCAAACATGTTTTATTAAAAATAATAATAAAACACAGCACACACACACTAAGTGTGTGTGTGTGCGCATGAACAACCAGGAGCCCAAGGGGGGTTCTTTCAAAACCCTAAAACTTATAAAATCCAACCAAATCGAAGGAGAATCAAGCTAAAATTTGGGGCTTTAAATAAATTCGTGATCACTCAAGCTAGAAGATCACAAGGTAAGTCGAATTTCGTTATTTGGTGATATCTTAGAATTCTGATTAACACTCATGAATTGAAGTTCATGTTTGAATGTTGAATGTATGAGTGTGGTTATGTTGAGACCATGTCTAGGAACAAACCCTAGTTAAAAGTTTGATGACTTGGTATAGAAAACTAGGAAATTGATGATTACCCTTATATGCGCTAAGTGGGTTTTAATGTTATGATGAAATTGATGATAAGACTATGTTTAGAATCATCATGCATGATAATGTTAAGAAGGTGTTTGATTAAATCATGAATTTGGATACATGATCATAGATGACTTGAAATGGGGTAAGTATGTTGTGATGTAATCCATGTTTTGAAACAAGTCTAGTGAATAATTTGATAAACTAGCGTCGGAAAAATAGAAATTTGAAAATTACCCATACATATGTTAAAAGGGTATTGTAACTAGATGATAAACACATGAATTGTTGATGTTGAAAATAGTGTAAAACCAACCTATGATAGAGTTCGATAAGAAAAGTAGTGTAAAGGTTCATAAGGCATAAAGGTTATGATATAGAATGACTAACCTATCAACCTTATGAATACTATATGATAGTTGACGCTTGACAAGCTAGGAGGAGGCTTGGGAAAGAAGTGGGTCAAACAAGATCAAGTACGAAAAGAAAAGCGTCGCTTGGATGCGAGGTAAGTGAAACTTACACCTTTTAGTAGAATACGTGTATATTCTATAAGTTGTGAATACGATAAAGATGAAATTTAAGGTATGGTTCCCGACACGAAATAATACGGGTCGGAACTAATATAAAGGATTAAAACCATGTTTAATGGTAAATAGAGGTAAGACGGTAAATTAGCCATGAAATAAGGCTAAGCCATGTTGGGTAAACGTGTAAGAGACGAATTTAAGAAACTTAATCAATTTGGCAAAAATCCGAAATGAGTTACTTTATGAAATGGTAATTAAAAGCCATTCGATTTTCAGTGCAAATTATTGGGTCATTTAGACCAAACGGGTCAAATGGTAACGTCGATACCATTTGACAATTTAATGACTAATAAGCGTTTGTTGAGACATACGCTCACAGGATAAGACGGCTTGTGGATTGGTGATGCTATGGATTAGCAGATGTTGAGACAAGGTATTAAAATGGGTCAAAATGTTGACCCGAGCAAGGTACGCATAAATAGAATTATTGTTAATAGTGATATTTTGGTCAAATAATTAGTGAAAGTCTTTCATCGCAAAATGAAGGACTAAAATTGACCAAAAAGCCCTTGATGGGTCAACCGGGCAAAGGACCTTTAGAGGGTGTTTAGAAACTTATATTATGACCTTGCAACCCTTAGATGCATATAAAAGTTGTAGGCATAAACTTTCAAGGGTTAAATGCCTTAAAGTGCGTCATGTCGTATAATGACATATCCGAGGGATAGAACTCGGAATAAGTAGTCTTGTGCGTTAAATCCAACACAATCATAATTGTGGTGGAAGACTAATCAATATGAATGGGTGGACTTATGATGCATACAAGGAATGATCGTAATTTAAGCTTAAAAGTGCATAAATACCCTTAACGGGTCAAAATAAGATTTCAAGTAAAAACGGGTTATGAATGCATAAGAACCCGTAATTTGAACCTTGAATATTAGTAAACTGATATAATGTGATTTGCATGACATTTTAAAGGTAACCAACAAATTTGTTTGATCAAAACACAAACGGGTAAAAAAGTGTCTAAATTGAATTTCAAGCCGAGAGCTTGAAATTTAAAATTTTGTGAATTCAGATGTCGGGTTTTTACTCCATGAGAGGGAGAATTAAATTACAAACGCATAGGAAAAAAAGAATCATGGAAAACGGATTTGTAAAATGAAAGTTATGCATGTTTTAATGCATAACAAGTTGAGTTAGTTGAGCTAGGATTGTACAGCATCAAGCAAACAAACTTTCTGGAAAAACAAGGCCGTCGCGCTACGCGACGGTGAAGCCAATTAGATGTCGCGTGATGCAACGAGGGTCGCGGCCCGCCTAGGCATCTCCCCCACTTTGTCGCGCCCCGCTAGAGCTGATATTGCTGGCAAATTGTGTTATTTTAATTGTTTGACCCATATGACTTGTTTAATAATGTTATTTAACTACCAAAGCTAACTTTTAAGTTGGTTTTGGTCATAGGTATATGTCAAGGGATTCCCGGATGAAGATCAAGCTAATCGAAGAACCGAACACACGAGATTAAAGCTTCCGCACGGCCTTACGTTGTAATTTTTAAACGACGAACTCAATTACATTATGTTGTAAAACTTTTAAACTGTAAAAGTTTTTAGTAAACCTATATTTTAGATGTACGTGTATTCGTAAGTGCACAACTAATTGTCGTTTTTAGTACTAAAACCCTTTTATAATAGTAAGGGTGTTACACGAAGCGACGCCCATTGGTACCCCACTTCCGCTGAATCACGGGATTACTCCGGACTTGAAGGGTGAAAGCGTTAACTCTTCCTTTTATCGCACAATGATCGGATCTCTAATGTATCTCACAGCCTCGAGGCCTAACATAATGTATCCTACGTGCCTGCTTGCCCGATATCAAGCCAACCCGAAGTCCTTACATCTAGCAGCTGTAAAAAGGATTTTCCGCTATTTGAAGGGTTGCCCGGTCACCGGTCTCTGGTACCTTAGGGATAATAGCTTCAACTTGATCACGTTCAGTGACTCTGATTTTGGTGGCTGCAAAATCGACGGCAAATCCACAACGGCTGGATGTCAGTTTTTAGGAAATCGCCTGGTAACATGGCAGTGCAAGAAGCAGACTTGTGTCGCTACATCAACCTGTGAAGCTGCATATATTGCTGCCTCAAGTTGTTGCACCCAAGTCCTATGGATACAACAACGAATGCGCGACTACGGTTTTGAATTCCTATCTATTCCTATTTTCGTTGATAATTCTGATGCCTTACAGATCACTAGAAATCATGTGCATCATTCAAAGACCAAGCACATCGAAATCAAATATCACTTTATACGTGATTGTTTTGATAAAAGACTTATCGATGTTGTTAAGGTCCACACCGATGACCAACGCGCCGACCTTTTTACCAAGGCCTTTGACAAATCACGATTTGACTATTTACTAATGGTAAACGGCATTAAGGTCAAACTAGAGTAAAACCAACAATGGAAAATCATTTTTGTAAATATTTGTTTGTGTTTTCTTAATTTCTCATACTTTTTGCATTTTAGGGGGGAGTAAAAACGAACAATACAAAAACATTGAAAAATTTTAAAAATAAAAAAACATCAAAAAATTTCAAAAACAAAAAAACAATAGAAAAACAAAAATGAGTTTCCTGGCGAGAAAATGAGAATATGATAGCACATCAGTGGTCTGTCGAAACCTCTTTAAACCTAAAATGAAAATCGATAAGCAGCTCTATATAAGATGTATCGGTAGGCTCACAATCATTTCAAAGTGTGCAGGGTGATATAAACCTAAATTGACTGAAGACTGTGTGGGAACCACTCATTGGCATATGGTCTTGGTACCGAAATTTTGTTTGATAGATTGCCGAGGTTCTGAGATATGTGGTCTTTATGCTGTTTATCATCTGGGTATCATGGTTGTTTCTTTTACCGAAAACAACGGGGACGCAAGTCTAGAACTTCCATGATACCATACATACGTGTAAATATCATTCAAACATGTATATAATACATGATGCATACGACCTCAATAAGTGATAAACAATCACATGTACCAATCAATAAGTGATAAAATATCACAGTTTATCCGGGATTCAAGTTCACCTCTTTGTCCGTACGATGGCACTAACCTGTTCACGGACTTGCTCTTGTGCCCTGTATGCATTGAGTATCAAGTTCCTCACCAATAAGTGATTTTATCACATAGGGCTTGTATTCATCCAAAAATAAGTGAGTATCTCTCATCATATACGTTAAAAACATATGATAAATGGTATACTCACCCGTAAGATTAACTCTCATGCATACCTTGATATGGGAATGTGTCGTGTGTGGATAAACACCGGTTAGAAGTATAAATCATACCTTAATCGTATCCTCTAACCGCGAGTACATCTGATTAGTTGAGCTTAAGTGGACAACAATACCGATAATCGTTATAGGATGCTTATCTTAATGTTAACTAATTGAACTACAAGAGCATTTTGGCATGACCGTACACTGATATGATTCTCTTACCCTTGAAACTCGCAAAAAAGAATGTCTGTAAATATTTATTTAATGCTTTTAGTTTCTGCATCTCTGTATATATTTATTTACTGTTTCCGTCTTTACATTTGAAAAATACAAAAATACCAAAAAGATTTTAGGTGTGTTTTAATATAAACTTTATAAAAACCAAAAAGATTTTATTTCAAATTTCTTTTTGATTGCCCGATGTTGGATCTCGAGTCTTTTCCACCTGAAACCTGATAGAAACCTAAAACAACTGCATCTTCATAAACGGTCAAAATTAACAAGTGTTGAAAGTTAAAATCTAAAATTGTTCAAATTCTACAACTTTCAAACTGTTGTCGGTCGGTAGTTGATTGAGAGTTGGTCACATGTGTGTCATTCGTATATGCTGATTATATTCCAAGCAGTTGTTCTCATTACGCGTTTAGCTTTCTTGAATGTGCAGATGCGATATTCAAACCAGCTAAAGATGAAGAGAATGTTTTAGACGACAAACTTGGAATGAAGACACGACATGGATGCAATCAAAGGATCAAAATGATCGAGTTGCCACTGTCCATTTCTCAACACTGCAAGGATCTAAAATTCGAAGATCAACGCTTCATGAGCAACGTTCAAGGGGGAGCTTGCTAATACACTTCCTGACAGTGCCAAGTGAAGACATCTGAAGATCCGACGACATTGTGAAGATCGAACCATCACGAGCAGTGTCCAAGGGGGAGTTTGTTGATGCATATTATGTGGACGCGACTCGGTTCATTTCGGATCGGTTCGGTTCGACTCGGTTAGGTTCGGCTCAAGACCGGCGTCGCAACATTCCTCCATCGTGCGCCCCAGAGATCGACACATGAAGCACGAAGAGCCGCGAACTGTCATTAGCCGCCACATCAACATGACATCACCATGATGATGTCATGTGATAACTTATCAATATACATGGTTGAAAATTGAAATGGTTCCTATGAAGAATGTGTTTTTGATTATTAAACTTAATGTTTTTTATTATTAACTCATCCTACGAAGGACCATATATATGAAAGCCATGAAGAACATTGTGTGTTGACTTGGTCTTTCATCAACATACTCATGCAACGAAGAATCCTAGTGGACGAAGAATACTCAATGTTCGTTGATACATTCCCACGAAGATTCAATGTCATTGTTCGTCCAAATGATATCGACGAAGACTCCATGTTTACCCACGAAGACTACAGGCGACGAAGACTTAAGGTTCGTTCAAATTATCAATGTGGACGAAGACTATACCTGACGAAGAGTGAAGGTTTGTTAATGTTTGAAGGTTCGCTGGTAGTGTCAATGAAGACACCTAGTCTTCGTTGGACTGTTGAATGTTCGTGGACCATGTTTCATTCTTCGTTGGTATATGGATAAAGATGGTTATAAAAGGCAGCTTGTAACAACAGATAAGGCAGAACACAGGGACGCAGAAGAAACACAGAGAGCACACACCAGAGAGTTGAGAGTTTATTGTGTAATCTTGTAATGATACTTTTCTGGTTGATATATATATTGAAGCTTTTAAACATTGAATCTTTGTGTATTGTGTGTTCTTGATCTCGGTTTGCATACCCGTTGGATTCCGCACAACCGAGTTTGTTTATATAACAAGGATAAGGTTACTAGATCCTCCGCTAGTGGACCTACAAATGGAAGAAGTCTGGCTGTTGTAAATTCAAAAGAATTACAAAAGAAGAAACCAGTTTCTAAAGAAGAGGATGGAGATGGCCTATTTATTAGGGGTCGTTTAGATAAGATAAATTTCAATTCTAAGAACAAATCAAGATCCAAGTCCAAGTTAAAGAGAACCTATTTTTTGTGTAATTCAGAAAAGCACCTTAAAAGAGATTGCCCATATTTGAAGAAAAAGATAGGTGAAAACAACTCTAAAGGGCAAAATTGTCATTTGGTTCCCGATCATCAGTCAAATGGGTATGATAGTGCTAATGTTCTCATGATTACTAATGGGGATGCCATGCATGATTGGATAATGGATTATGGAGGATATTTTCATATGACTCCGGTTAAAGATTATTTTATTGATCTCAAACAAGAAAAACTTTGATTTATAAAACATGGGGACAACAAATTTTGTCTAATTCAAGGTAAAGGAACTGTCACTTTTAAGTTAAACAGTGGCTCAGAAATAGACTTAAGAGATGCAAGGCATGTTCCTACACTTCAAAGAAGTTGGTTGTCTTTGGGTACTTTTGAGAGGGTAGTGTATGTTGTAAATTCGAAAGATGGAAAGGATAAGGTAATTAAGGGATCAATTGTAATGTTGTTAGAAACGAGACAAGAAAACAACATTTACTCACTAGATGGTATAGTTATTAATGGTTGTTTGACTGTGGCCTCAGAGGAATTCTTCTGATAGGATGCTCTTTTATGGCATAAGAGATTAGGATACATTAGTAAACAAGGACTTATTGAACTCAATAAACAACATGTTCTTGGCAATCTTAGAAGTTGTGACATAAGCTCTTGTGAATATTGTCTTATGGGTAAACAAAAGAGGGTTAAATTTAGAAAAGGAAAACATGTCACAAGTGGAGTGCTAGATTATATACACTCAGACTTGTGGGGGCCGATGAAAACCGAATCATTTGGTGGGGCTAGGTATTTTTTTGTCTATTATAGATGATTGTTCAAGAAGAGTGTGGGTGTTTGTCATTAAACATAAGAGTGATACTTTTAGTAAGTTTAAAGAATGGAAGGTGATTATTGAGAATAAGAAAAATAGAAGAATAAAGAAACTCATATCAAACAATGGTTTAGAGTTTTGTAGTAATGAATTCAGTCAGTATTGTAAGTCTCATGGTATTGGAAGACATCTTACAATACTAGGAAGACCACAACATAATGGTTTGGTAGATAGAATGAATAGAATCTTAATTAGTGAAAGAGAAAGAGTTAGGTGTATGTTATTTGGATCATGTTTACCAAAGAAATTCTAGGGTGAAATTGTCTTTATAGCTACTTATTTGATTAATAGATCACCTTCTACAGCTCGTAAAATGATGAGTCCCATGGAAGTACGGAATGGGGGAGAAACCAGATTATGAAGATTAATAAGTGTTTGGTTTATTGGCTTTTACACATATAAGCCAAGGAAAATTAGAATCAAGGTGATTAAAGTGTGTGTGTTTGAGATATACGGAAGGTGTGAAAGGATACAAGTTGTGGAGGGATGTTGAAAGTAGTCCTTAAATAATCAATCGCATGCATGTTGAGTGGAAAGAAGAAGTTTTGTATAAGCAACTTATTGAAAATAAAGTTAATGGATCTGCTTTAGGAAAGGGTGTTCAAATTGAGGTGGAGCCAAGCTATATCAAGAGGAACATCAACCTGGATCTTAGAACTAGTAGTAGTGGTATTAGTGTTGAAACTTCTTGTAACAACTCTCACCAAAACCATTATTTCTTATTATATTTTGTCCAAAAGGAAACCCTAATTGAGACCCCCAAGTAATCCTGCATAACCACTAAAATTTTCAGAACAATCAGAATCAGGATCAGGGCTCCTAAAACTCAGGGAGGGGGGGGGGGTATTTCCTAGTCAGTATTATCCAAACTGTTTTTGATAGAAATCGAATTTTAATGAACGGTCGACTCACCCTATCTACTGTGACACGTGGCTACCCTATGCTAAAAGTGACCTCTCGCGCCACGCGAGAGCTCTCGTAACACACGAGCGCGCCATTTTTCCAGTATAAATAGAGGAGTTTGGCACTTGAGTTTCTGCGTTGGTTCGACGTTAAAACTCATTTTCTACGTTGAGTTATCTTCTGTTTACTCCAAAAACACACACAATCACGAAATTCTTCCGCGATAACAGGGTAATAACTCGATCACTGCTACGATTTAATGTCCGATCGATAGAAACCAATCCGATGGATGTTTAAGTGCTGCCCAAACTCGGGTTATGCTTTGTCATTCATCGTGAATTCGATGGATGTTTAAGTATCGCACTTTGTCATTCATTGTGAAGGTTTTGATCTCGTGATTTGTCGTAAAAGTTGGATTAAAGTTACTAACCTAGTTTTCGTGTGCATTGTTATTTGAATTAGGTTAACAGGCTTATCAGTAGGCTAAATTCTGCCCTATTAAATCTGCAATGTGAGTCATTCTCTTTTTATCAAATTTCTTTCAAAACCCTATTTATTTCAAAGTTATAATTACAGGGATTAAGTCTTTGTAATCTTCAATTACAGCTGATATGTGGGGTTTTGTATACAATACTTGATAACCGTCACCATTGGACAACGAGTTAGCCAATGGGTGATATGACCATAGTCACAGACACCATTGGACAACGAGATAGCCAATGGGTGGTCGAGTGACAAATATCGTTGGGTAATTGGTTGATATATAAACATTGTAATCGCTCTTAATACTGTAAATTATAACAATGCGTCGTTTTGTGCATAATGAATGATTCACCAGTATTTCCCCGCTGACAAAATATTTTTAAAACATGTTTCAGGTGATCTGCTGTGATCCAGGAAAAAGTGTCGTGTAGCACTAATAAGCTTGAAGACGTGGCTCAATAAAAATAAAGAAACATGTTTTTTTTTGTAAAATAGGGGTTTCCCAGTGAAATTCCCTTATTGTAAATTACGGGATTTATCCCGAATTATGAAATGAAATAAACCGGTATTTTCAAGTTTTAATCAATCCTGTTAATAATTCCGCTGCCAAATTAAATAAGTACCACGGGATTTCTGTCCCGCGGCTTCTGGACCGGGTCAAACCGGACCGGGGGCCGTGACAGAAAAATGTGGTATCAGAGCCACTGATTTAAGCCAATTAAGTATTTAGGAATACTTAATTTTTCTAATTGCCATTCTGTGATTATGTGTTTTTGTGTTATTTTTCTATTTGTTAGTTTACAATATGGGTAAGCAAAGAATTTCGGACATCTATCGTCAATTAGATAGTTCATCAAAAGATAAGGAAACTTCATTTCAATCAAATTCCTCAAGATACTCAGCATATACTGAGGAAGGAATATTTGTTCGTAAGGCACAGTTTGAGAAACCACTTACCACTAAGAAAAGAAGTTGGATTATTAGAAAAAGTCAAGAGAAAATAAAGAAGTCACAACCAAAAGGAGTGGTGGTTAATAAGGAAACTCGGGAAATAGGCAATAAACCACCATGGGAAAATGAATTAGATGAACAAATGGGCAAATCTCTATATGTTAGCCACAACAGCAGTAAATGTTAACTTTTAATTAAGTTAAATTGCCAACACCCTGACCTAGTACTAGCACTCATATCATCTATAAGCTAGAAACTTTAAAGGAACTGTGCCCATTAGATAAACAACTTAGTAAGGGAAGATAGAATAAAGCATGCTAAACATAATATTCCTAGATAGACTAAAATAAATTAGGAATGCACAACCTCTAGTATATTTTGAATTTCAGTGAAATTTGTATATATATATCGCAATGTTTGCCATTTTTCTGTTTGTACAATGATACTTGAATGGTTCTACTAAATATTAGACTGTGATAATTAATAATTGATAAACAATTCGGATGGAAAACGCTGGTAATGAACAAGTTAACGAGGGTAACCAATCCGCGCAAAATACCATGTATATTAGTTAAGGATCATGAAGGCCAACAATACCATGTATATTATGTAAGTAAAAGCCTTCTTTATGTTGAAGCCAGGTATTCTCATTTAGAAAAAATAATTCTTGCATTAATCATGGCTTCAACTAAACTAAGACATTATTTTGAAACTCATACTATTGTTTTGAAAACTAATTTTCCAATTAAGAATGTTCTCAGGAAACTAGAAATGTCAAGAAAGATGGCAAGATGGGCATTACAGCTTAGCGCCTATGATATAAGATATGAGCCCAGAACTGCTATTAAATCACAAGCACTGGCTGACTTTGTGGCGGATTTCAGTAGTGATTTACAAAAAGAAGCTGAATTGGAGGTCCAACAACTTAGAGAAACCAAGGATCCTTGGATACTCTTCACTGATGGAGCCTCAAATGTCAAAGAAACTGGGTTAGGAATACTACTAAAATCGCCATAGGGGAACATAATTGTTGATGCATATTTTGGTGTCTGTAACTTGTCTTTGTTAACGATGTATTTGTACGGTCTTTTTAGTTATCGAGTCTGTATTCGCTGTCGACCTTAGTTGGATATCCTCCTATCTTACTTTGGTCCGACAAGTTTGTCTCTTTTGGTTTGTAATGATTTATGAACAATGCATGTTGCATTTTGGGTATTATGTTTGTTTATGTGTTTATCTATTTGCTGCAAACTGTCTGTTTGCAGCACATCAGTTTTTACAGCCTTCGACGAAACACTATGTTTCGTCGTTTACATGTATGACGAAACTCCTTTATGGTCACAACTCCAAGTTTCGCCATGAATAGCGACGAAACACCTTGTGTTTCGTTGTCTTTGATGTTTCGTCAAGCCCATTAGTGTTTCGTCAACACTTGGGCTGGGCTGCCTATATAAACACAACATGGTTTCTATGTGAAACTATGAGAGCATACCCATTGTGAAAGTCTACTGTCAAACATTGTGTGTATTTGTTTGATCATTGTTCTCATCCGTTTTAATCAATTGACTGTGTTTCGTTGGTTACTTCATGTTGTGTTTATATGTGTTTGGTTTGGCATCGTCACGGGGATTCCGCACTCGTGAGCGTGTTTGATATAAACAAGGGTCTGGTTTCGAAATCGATCCTCAGAGAATCAGGACCTACAAGTGGTATCAGAGCATTGGCTCTTATCCTTGTTTAAAACCAAACATAGTTGGGATTTTATCAAGTGTTTAAACTGTTTGTTTGTGATTTTCTGAAAACTATTGTTCTTGAAACTCATAATTTTCTGGAAAATTTTCTGAAAATCTGTTAGATCTTGTTTGTTTGCTAAAAAGTTTTATCAAAAACCTTGTTAGTTTGCATGTTTACATAGTAAAACTGGGTTTTTAGTGAAAGTTTTAAGCCAATTCGTGATTCGGAAAATTCTCCAGTGAAAAACTTGGCCGGAAAGTTCATAATATTCATCTGTGTTCTTCATATCTTCAAAACTTTATATTGTTCTTGAGTTTTAAAATTAAAAGGAAAATTGAAAATTGATTAAAATATTGATAAGAACATGCTGGGTTGGTAAGGTGGGTGTCTTGCTAGTTGAAACGGGTGTTCCTGTCAGACAAAAAGATAAGATTTCCTTTGAAAAATCTCACCAACTTTCTCACCAACTATCTGAGACCTTATCTCGACGAAAGACATAAGCGACGAAACCCCCCCCAGTGTTTTGCCAAAAGGAACTTCGACGAAACACCTAGTGTTTCAACAAAGGTACTTCGACTAAAGTTATTGAGTTTCGTGGCAAGTGTGTTTGACGAAAAAGCATCTTTCATCAAACTTGGTTTTTCGCTAAAGACATAGTGTTTCGTCGAGACACTTGTATCATTTTTCATAGAGACTTTGCAAAAGTGTTTTAACAGTCTGTTTTCAAGTGTGTAACCAGGTATTCACTTTCATACATCAATCATGAGTTGTACTAGTCCATGGGATTGGAGTACAGACCCAAGACCAGGTGAAGATCAGACTTCCGCAGCCGTTTGTATGAGGAATGTTATGCCACAACGATCTATTAATGAAAGTCAATGGGCATTGGTGATGAACCAGAATCAAAGTGTCACACCCCGATATTTCCACATATTACCGGTGGGCCCGGTAGTGAGTATCATGACGTAGTTGATATCATCATAGTCAAATAATCACAGTTCAATGCACAGCGGAAGTCTAAAGTAAGTATATTACAAACCGATTCAAAAGTAACATCAATATTACAAACGGATTGCAAGATGGATCCACGGGCGGATCTTAAAACAGAAAGATAAACACTGTTCAACAGACTTTAGACGTCTAGAACTTGCAAAATTCCCTATTAACGCCCTGAGCTCCCAGCCAATTACGTACAGTACCTGTCACTTAATCTTTTTTGAAAATACGTCAGTTTACACTGGTAAATACAATTAGCTGACTCTTTTGAAAACATTTATGAAGATTAATTTAAATGCACAAGGCACAAATATCCTTTTTAACTTGGGACAATTATAAAAAAAATAATCTTGTATACAGATTTACATGTTCGTTATATATTCAGGGCCCAATGTATAAACCGAGTCAAGATCAACAGACAAACCACAAGTATAGGCCCACAAGAGAGTGAGATACCGTTTTTCTTATGCAACTGTCAGGTGTATGCCTACACCCCATGCTTAAGACGTGACCATTTTCTTAATAATGATGCCAATGATATCCGGGACATGGTCATTAACCCCCAAAGGCTTTATTTCAAACCAGACAGATTAAAATGGGTTACCTCAATAATTTAACCACTAATCGATTAAACATTCAATACCTGACCAAGCGGTATTATTATAATACCGAATCCCAAGCCCGTATAGGGAAAATAAGTTAAAAATATTTACCTGAGCTAAAATGTAATTTTATTCTCAGCCGTATATTCAAATCAACAAGCATAAGTACCTCTTCTGGGGCTCTCACTCTGGAACATAGGTTTTATTAACCTATTAGATTCCTAACGGGTCTTATTTAAGTTGTAACTTAGACCGGTTAGTTTTAAGGGAAGGTTTACGGTTCAAAATGCAAGATTTAGTGAAGACCGGGTTAGAATGTGATTTAGACCCGACAAGTATGGAGACTTGTATAATATGGGTAAACTAAACACATTCTGAATTTTGAAGTGAAATTGATAAGGTTTGACCCGTTTCGGTTAATTCATGTAAACTAGTTACATAAACCATACCGAACGCGTAGAATGCATAACGGGTAACCAAAAGAGTCATGAACATGTTTCACAAGTTAATATGCCTTAAATATGTTGTGATATCAGTAGGATACCTTCCATTATGCCCAAAACGAATTTAAAACCAATTTATGCCCCGTAGGGGTATTTTGGTCATTTTAATGTTTATAAAAGAGGTTAAATAAAAATATGAGTTTTTGGTCTAAATAATCAGTAAAAATATTTATTTTATCAAGTTATATCAGTAAGATACCTCACATATGTGAAATTTATCATTCATGGCCAAACTATGCACCGTAGGGGCATTTTGGTCATTTCACATACGTTTTAAGGGTAAATTTTGGAAATATGAGTCCAAAACTTTTATTTACTGTTAAAGTATAAAAACTTATTCATAACATCAGTAGGTATCAAGCTTTAGGTGCCTAATATGGTTTTAAACCATACTATGCGCCTATATCGCATAAAAGTCGGTATTTGATGATATTCGGGTTAATTAAAGGGAATCTGAGATTTTGATCAACCTTTACTGTTTAAAATAACTTATTTAATATATAAAATCAGTAGAAAAAGGTTTGGCATGTAAAGGATGTATAAAACTCATTTTATTAGCAAAAAGGGAGTTATCGTCAATTACCGAGCCTATGCGAGAACTCTATGTTATGATCATTTTAAAATTTAATAAAAATTTCCAAAAATCCCAAAATATTATATTATATCAGTAGGTAAAAGATTTGATGTCAAGATTTGGGTTTAAATAGGCTTTATGCCGAAAATGCCGTTTAATTAATAAAAAGTTTTCAATTTACGATATCGGGCATAACTCTTAATTTAGACCTCAAACTGATGTCAAATTTTTTAGGACATGTTTATAATTCAATAATAAAAGTTTTTGTCTTCTCACATTTTCAAAAATCTCATTTAATATCAAAAGGGCATAATGGTCAACTTTTAGGCATTTAACGGAAACATGCAATGAACTAGGATTTCTAAGGAACCAAGTTGTATAACCTCAGAGGATTATACACACCTATAACATGGTCCTAAAGGAACCCTGAGGCATATCTAAACTAAGGTAAATCGAGTCAGATCTGAAAGTCAAAGCAAAAGTCAACTTTTGCGACTTTCGATTCCGAACCGAGCCTAAACTTAGAATTGTCGGGTTGAACATGCCTAGACATGTTCAATTAATATTTACCAAGTTATTAAAGTGACAAAACTGATTTCATTGCCCTTACATTATAAATTATGAATTTTGTTTAAAAACCGACTCGTTTGACTTTTATTTTAATTACATTGACCTGACAATTTAACTAAGCAAACGTGGTAATTTGGAGGTGCCCTTTTGAGGGTTTAATACCTACCTAATTACGATCACGTAACCATGTTTGTTGCGAACAATGGCTCGATCGTTTAAAAGTCAATGCGTTTATCGCAAACGCTTGACTTTTCGGCTTTAAGAGACAAACAATTGAACTAAGCACGAAAGGAACACTTACGAGTGGTCCTTAGGATTGAAGGAGGTTCCCAAGTTGGTTAGGATCCTCTCAAATCAGAGAGCAAGAGCAGAATTGCAATGAAGTGTGAAATGAAAGCCAAAACAAGTGGGTTTATATAGGATTTTGAGAACCGTTAGGATTGTTTCTCATAACCCGTGCTTCAATCTGGACCGTACAAGTATCATCCACTGTTTTGGTAATCTATGGGTGCCCATAACAACCCCTAGATTGTGTTTTGTGAGTATGGGAAACCAGTTTCAACAAAAACCAACAACAAAACCAGTTTTCTGCTGCTGTTCTGTTCTCACGGCCCGCGTAGGAGGCCCAGGAGGCTTACGCGGCACGCCTAGCTTGGCCCATTTCAGCAAAAGTTTGGCAGATGTGCAGAATCAGTCCCTGCATGCTTAAAAGACCCTTTCTGATGCGTATAAGGCTCGTTAACCTGCTTTCAAGGCTCTACAATGATGCCTAAACACAGGGGACATAAAACATGCTCAAAAATATGTCGGATGTCGGTTCATTTGGTCGGACGGTTGCGTTGTTCGGCTAATTACAACGAAACACGAACGGACGCGAAAAACGATCCAAATTACGCGACGAATGGAATTTTATCAAGCTAAACACTAAAATAAATTGTTTTAGTGATTACATAAATTTTTGGATGTCCAGATATATTCAGAACCTAAGATATGCGCGGAAATGCAAACTTATGCACTTTTTGACGCTTTTAGTCCCTGTTGATCAAATAAGTTTATTTTTGCGCACCAAACACCTCTAAGACTATTTCTAAGCTATGTAAAGGATATTTAGGGTATGTATAACTTATGATCATATTCCGGAAGGTTCGATACCATACGAATCGGTATACTTTTGCAGTTTGACGCAAATAGTCCCTATAATGCACAAACTTGCGCATATCATCGTTTAATAGCATCGAAGCCTTATCTAATCCATATTAGGCATTCTTGGGAGTATTATTAAACCTCATGATGCTTCGGGTTTGTAAAAAGGTCATTCAGAGGTATAATTAAACATATTGACGCTTTTAACCCCTTAAACTTGCAAAGTTGCGCGTAACGTCACTTAAAGGCATAAAAGCCTTAGACGGCCAATAATTGGCATTCCAGAGAGTATAATAAAATGTCATGAAGCTCCTGGTTTGTTAAGAGGTCACTCAGAAGTAAGAATTAACATGTTGATGCTTTTAACCCTTCATCGCGCAAACTTTCAATTAATTACGCAAACGGCTACACTTGATCAACAAGTGGCTCATTTGTGAATATGATTACCGTGTAACGTTATTCAGAGATTATGTTAACACTTCCAGTCCTTCCATAATCAAAGTTTTTGATTTTTCGCAAAAAAAATAGTCCTTCATAGTCCATGTTGACTTCATTAGGGTTTATTACACGTGTCAATACATCATTGGACGTGATTTTACGAGGTGTTACACAAAGCATTCAGAATCTGTTGTTAAGTGAGAGTGAAACGGGTAGCAATAACCGCCCGCCAAAGCTGAATCATATAAACGAATATCCGTCTTGGAAAAATCGTTTCCACACTTATGTTCTAGGGCAAAACACCGAGTTATGGACGTTCTTCATTAGGCCATATAACACAGCTCTTGAAGAAGCAGTATCAAATGCCACAACCTTTGAAAATATGCAAGAAGCCGACAAAAAGGCATATGAGCTTGAGAAGAAGGCGTTTTCTATTCTCACACAAGCACTCCACAAAGACATCTATCATCAATTTGGTTATTGTACTAGCACGAAAGACTTATGGGATGCCTTGGTAGCAAGAGGAGAAGGGAATGCGGCTACAAGAAAGACACGACATGATTTGTTGAAGAAGGAATTTGATTCATTTCAATTCATGGATAACGAAACACTAAATGATATGACAACTCGTTTTTATCATTTAATTAGTGAAATGTATTCTTATGGTGTTCTTGCAACTCAACGGGAAATGGTTGCAAGGTTTGCTGATGCTCTACCCCCAAAGTGGAGTTCATTCATTGAATTGTTAAAGCATATGGGTACTTTAGATACTGTCAGTATCTATGAATTCGTTCAGAAGCTGGAGCACAAGAATGATGAAGAAATATGGAAAGCTAAACAGATTCCAGTTACTCAAAATATTGAAGCTCACGCTCAGCAATCAAAACTACAAACGGCGTTTATGTCCAATACAAGTTCCTTTCCTTTTCCCCAGTCAGCTCCTCCACCGGTTTTCGATCCAAGAGCCTATCTTCCGCCAGCGCATGTTATTGCTCAAGCTTACGCTTTTTCTAAACCTCAATTCGACGCGAGTTCCTAGCTACCTAAACCCGAACCTCCACCTCCAGTTACCACTACTCAACCTCAATTTGATCCAAGTGCTTATATTCCAAACCCACCATAAGCCCAACCACAACAACTGCAAGCATATTACAGTAACAATCCTCCACCCCAAAACCCCAACACAGTCAGAGTTTATACTTCAAACCTTTCGAAAGTAAGCATCGAAGTGGCAAAGGAACAAATGGAACTTCTCAACACAATGTCCAGTGCCTATTGCGGATTGGTCGCAGGTCAAATTGGAAACATTAATATGACCCATGAAGATTATCAACAGATAGACCATGATGAAATGGAGTTAATGGATATCAAGTGGGCGTTTTCAAGTGTTGTTCGAAGGGCTAAGGATTTTATGAAACGAACTTGGAGAACTACCTTGGAAAGCAAAAAGGATACGAAGTACGGTTTCAATAAGGATGCGGTTTCATGTTTCAACTACGGCGAAAAGGGTCACTTCAAACGTGAGTGCACTCGTCCGAGCAAACAAGGCAATCAAAATCCCTTCCGAAATCAGACGAGTACTTCTAACACAACTCAAGAAAACCGTGAAAGAAGGATAGTAGCTGTGAACAACACCACCAATCAAACCCAGGCTGGACCTTCAAACACCAACCGAGCATTAGTAGTTCAACCTGATGAAGGATGTAACTGGTCAGTACAGTTTGGAGATGGTGATCAAGAAGGAGGAGGAACCGCATGTTATGCACAGATCATCAATCACATCAAACATGTTCACAAAGAAGAGTTTTCTGAAAGTGATGATAGCTCGGGTTATAGCGGGAGTTCGGATGAAGAAAGCTCGAATGCGGGAGGTTATAATTCTGAATCTTATGTGAAAGAAGAGTTGAATTCTGATGTTGATGATTTATTAAGGGAATCTAAGGAGTTAAAGTGTCAGAAATCTATTCTGATCAAGAAGGCTGCTGTCGCATCAAAGGAAATGGAGAAGTTCTTCTTTGAAGATGGATCTTTTTCTTATCAGACTGCCTTTATGGAAAATGTCTCAGCCTCGACGAGTCAGGTAAAATCCGACACTCCTACTCCTAGTGTATATAATATGTGTGCAGATTTGAAAGTGGAATCCGAAAAGGTTGATAGTCATAATCAAAGTTTGGTTATTGAGTTGTCTAAATGCAAAGAGGCAAACATGGCTTTAGCTCGAAATGAAAAGGATTTCAAAGATGTAATCGAAACTTTATAGAAAAGTGTTTCCGAATTGACAAAAACTATTTTCAACAAACAAATTGGTATTAATAACTACATTAATATCATTGAGGAAACTAAGAAAGAGCTAGTCGTTGCCAAATGCGAGCATGATGCAATCAAGCTCAAATTGGAGAGTTATTCTAACTCCCGATATGTGCTTGATCACATCATAGACACTCAACAGCTAAAAGGGAACAAGAAAGGCGTTGGGTATAAGTCGTGTCCACCCCCTTTGAGACACAACTATTCTCGAATGCCCGATGAGGAGGAAATGCCTCGTTTTGAACCTAGTGTGCCTCTCGATTATGAGGAAGTTACTGCTGGATTATGGTTCAAATCGGACAGTTCCTCGAGTACCTCATCTGAAGGAATAGACACTTCAACGTTGACGAATCAAAGTGCTCCAATTATTAAGGACTATGATTCGTCTGATGATGAATCAGATGTGAGTGACCAGGATGAATCACTTGATAAGATGAAAGGAATAGAAATTCCAGTTGAGAATTAAATTCTGTGTGATCCTCCTACTCCTGCTGTGCAATCTATTGGAAAACAAGTGATAGATCCTGTCAGGGAGGTTAAGAATGTCAAAGATGTCAAGGAATCTGTGTCTACCGTTAAGAGTAATAATGTGTTGTATACTTTGGTCGGTGATACTAAAATTTATTCGGACAATGATTTTCCAATTAAAAATGTCAATTCATCTTTGATTGATAAAGTTTTTGAAGACAATACAAGTAAATTTTTGGGAAAGACAATTCCGGGAGTTGTTGTAACCCAATGTGATCCTGTTCCAAAATCAGAAATTAGAAAACAATTTGGAAATCAAAGATCACCGATAAAGCAACAACCTATTGCTTCTAAGGGTAAACAGCCAGTTCAACGAGCTCAAAATCCTAAAGTTTCTCAATCAAAGTTTGAACCAACAGGAGCTCGTTACAGGAAGAAAAGCAGTAATGTCTAATTTGTAGCATTAAAGGGTACTGATAAAATTGAGACTTTTGAAAATAAATCAAACACTGATTTTGTCCAACAAGTCAAAATTTTAAAACACAACAGTCAAAACAATTACACTCAACACACAAATGGGTGTGATGAAAAAGCAAGTACCTCAGGTTCTACAGGTTCGAAATCTGTTCCACAATCGGAATCTCCTAAGTTTGTGGAAAGGAGAACTTGTTTTAAATGTGGGGAGTTTGGACATATCATTAAAAATTGTACAAATACTCCCAAAGATAAATTTGTTGAAAGAGCCCCTCCTGAAAAGGCTCACCCACAACATCGTTCGGTTTCAGCAAAACATGATAAAAGAACCGTTAAAGAACAAGAAACAAAACAACGATGTCAAAACGTCAAGGCAGTTGACAAGGCTTTAAAATCTAAAGTCAAATTTGTTAAAAAGGAACCAAGTTCATCACAATCTTTAAAACCAGAAATTTCAAAATCTTTTCATAAGACTCAAACTGGTAAACAAAAACAAACTTGGAAACCTAAAACGGGTGAAAGTTCAGGGGGAGGTGTTGGGTTTGAAAATCATCAAGAAATCGAGATCACTTTTCATGATGCTTAGGGACGACCCAAGACCACTAAGGCTTGGGTCCCCATCCTCAACTAATTAATGAATGAAATGTGCAGGATGTTCCAGGAGGAACTGTTAATAGTCATTGGATTGTTGACAGTGAAGCATCTAGGCACATGACAGGCGACTTACGGCTTCTTTATGATGTGAAAAACATTAGAGGAGGTTATGTCGCATTTGCTGGAGACAAAGCCATATATATCACTGGAGAAGGAATGATCTCCAATGGTATTGTGTGTTTCGATAAGATCAATTATGTTCGTCAAATTGATCACAATCTTCTGAGTGTTTCGCAAATCTGCGATAAGAAGTTCACTGTGCATTTTGATGATGCCGGTTATTATGTGTTGAAGCCTAGTTTCAAAATTCCAAAAGAATGGATTCTCTTATCGGCTCCAAGGGTTAATGATCTTTATATTCTTGATATGATCCAAGTGATTACGACATCTAATCAAGTCACATGTTTTGTCTCGAAAGCCACAGAGAAGGAGTCTATATCTTGGCACAGACGAATATGGCACATTCACTTGAGGAAGATGAACCATTTGGTGAAAAACAATCTTGTGAATGGTGTTGCTGTGAGAAGTTTTCATCTACAAGATGTCTGTGTGTCGAGTCAGAAAGGAAAGCAAACGAAGAAATCTCACCCGATTAAGAAAGTCAACACTGTTAGCATGCCTCTCGAACGTCTTCATATGGACCTCTTTGGACCTATGA
The DNA here is from genome assembly GCA_030545235.1 of Helianthus tuberosus. Classification (NCBI taxonomy): domain Eukaryota; kingdom Viridiplantae; phylum Streptophyta; class Magnoliopsida; order Asterales; family Asteraceae; genus Helianthus; species Helianthus tuberosus. The sequence goes on along the minus strand of CM060386.1, from coordinate 43,336,206 downwards.
AACACAAGAAAACCTTTGGGGATGCTTATTGTTTGGTGGTTACTGGTGCCTACTCTAGATTTTCTTGGGTATCTTTTATGGCGCACAAGAGTGAAACTCCTGAAATCCTCAAGAATCTTCTTACTTTGCTGGAAAATCTGTACTCATTGAAAGTAAAGAGGATCCGAAGCGACAATGGTACTGAGTTCAAAAACTTCATAATGGATGAGTTCTGTACTTCAAAGGGCATTCTTCATGAATACAGTTCTCGCTACACTCCACAACAAAATGGTGTCGCTGAGAGGAAGAATCGGACGATAATAGAAACTGCAAGAACGATGTTGGTAGAGTCGGAGCTTCCTGTTCAATTCTGGGGGGAGGCTGTGTCGACTGCTTGCTACACGCTAAACAGAGTTCTCACAGTTAAAAGGCATGACAAAACTTGTTTCGAACTTCTACACAAAAGGAAACCAGATATTTCTCACTTAGAACCTTTTAGCGCTCCATGCACCATGATTGAGCTGCACAGAAAGTTTGGTCCAAAAGCTGTCGAGGGCTTCTTCCTTGGATATGCTACTCCAAATTTTCGTGTATGGAATTTGGCGACCAAAAAGATTGAGTTATGGAATGAAGTAAAGGTTCAAAGGTATACTGATTCTGTTAGAGCTCCGGGTGATCCTTGGATGTTCGATTATGATGGACTATTCGACTCCTTTAATCTGCCAACCTTTGACGAAGCATCTGCAGCTGCTCAAATGTTACTTGAAAGTGACAACGCTACTGACTAGCCATTGGTGAGACCATTATTGTTAACCCCCAAGGTTCTAATTCGGTTAACAACACGGTCTAAAATGAGGTATTTGAAGATGCCTATTACAATGAGTCATCGGAAGATGATGAATACCATGATGCAAATGAAGGCACTTCAGCTCCGGTTGCTCCTGTTCAAGGTACTTCTGAAGCAACTCCTCATGAGCAGAATGTTGACACTGCTGAAGGAAATGCATCCACTTCTACGCCTAAGCCCGGTGTGGATTTGGTTGTTGATCTTAATATTAACAATTTGGGTATCAATACTCGTGTCCCTGATGTTCCTGAATCAAGAATTCATGATACTCATCCGTAGCAGAATACTATTGGAGATGTCCATAGAGGTGTGCAGACGCGTAATCAGCTGATAAACAACCAGAATTCTGGTTTGTATTCAGCTATTAGAGAATCTGCTCTTCAAAATGATTGGTCCTTCGCGTGTTACGTTTCACAAGAAGAACCAAAGTCTTGGAAAGAAGCTTTAAAGGATAATTCTTGGGTGGAAGCCAGACAGGAAGAACTGCAACAGTTTCAAAAACTGGGTGTTTGGAAGCTTGTTGAAAGGCCTGGAAATTACAAGAAAATTGGCACACGTTGGGTTTTCAAATGCAAAAAAGGACCATCGTGGAGTAGTCATTCGATTATGCTTCTTTTAAACGATTCAAAGTCTACCAGATGGATGTCAAAAGTGCTTTCTTACACGATGTGGTTGAAGAAGAGGTGTACGTCGAAAAACCTCCAGGTTTTGAAGATCCTATTCATCCAGATCGGGTTTGGTTGCTCAACAAAGCTCTTTATGGTTTACATTAGGCACCGAGAGCTTGGTATGCAACCTTATCTAACTATCTATTGGAGAATGGTTTTCGGCGAGGTCTTATTGATTGCACTCTCTTCTAACTATCTATTGGAGAATGGTTTTCGGCGAGGTCTTATTGATTGCACTCTCTTCATCAAAGAACATGATGGAGATCTTCTGTTGGCACAGGTATACGTTGATGATATAATATTTGGTTCAACTAATGATTCTTTGTGCAGGCAATTCGAGCGTGTGATGCAAGAAAAATTCGAGATGAGCGCAATGGGGGAAATGAATTTCTTCTTGGGCCTACAAGTTCAACAAACCGAGTCTGGGATATTCATCCATCGGACTAAATATGTTGGTGACATCTTGATTCGGTTCCAGATGTCTGATGCAACGCCCATTGGTACCCCACTTCCGCAGAATCACGGGATTACTCCGGATCTGAAGGGTGAAAGCATTAACTCTTCATACTATCGCGCTATGATCGGATCTCTCATGTGTCTCACAGCCTCGAGGCCCAAATCATGTATCCGACGTGCCTGCTTGCAAGATATCAAGCCAACCCGAAGGCCTCACATCTGTCAGTTGTTAAAAGGATTTTTCGCTACTTGATCGCGTTCAGTGACTTTGATTTTGGTGGCTGCAAAATTGACGGGAAATCAACAACAGCTGGATGTCAATTCTTAAGAAATCTCCTGGTCACATGGCAGTGCAAGAAGCAAACCTGTGTTGCTACATCAACTTGTGAAGCTGAATACATTGCTACCTCTAGTTGTTGCTCCCAAGTTCTTTGGATTCAACAAAAAATGTGCGACTACGGTTTTGAATTCCTATCTACTCCTATCTTTGTTGATAATAATGCTGCCTTACAGATCACTAGAAATCCTGTGCAGCATTCCAAGACCAATTACATCGAAATTAAATATCACTTCATACGTGATTGTTTTGACAATCTACTTATCGATTTTGTTAAAGTCCACACCAATCACCAACGTGCCGACCTGTTCACAAAAGCTTTTGATAAATCACGTTTTGATTATCTACTTTTGGTCAATGGCATTAAGGTGATACCCGAGTAAAACTTCTTTGGCTAATCGTTTTTTGTAAATATTTTCTTAAAAACTATAAAAATCCAAAAAGATTTTCAATTTCGTAACCTTTTAGCATTTTAGGGGGAGGAAATTTCAAACAATACAAAAACATCTGAAAAAGTCAAAAACCCAAAAATATGTCTTTACTTTCTGTCTTTAAGTTTAAAAAAAATTCAAAAATTCAAAAAAAAAATTGGAAAATTCAAAAATTCCAAAAAAAAAAAGATAACCAAAAATGAGTTTCTTGGATAAAGGAAGATGATGATATTCACTGGTATGGTCAGTCAACGTGTTCAAAATGTAAAACAAAAAAATTGAGAAATGATAAGTATCTCTACTAATGATGTATTGGTAGGCTCATAATCAGATTAAAATGTGCAGGATGATACAAACCTAAAAGACTTCAAGTCAGGTGGGAACCATTCATTGGCATATGGTCTTGGTACCGAAATTTCGTTTGGTTGATTGCCGAGGTTTTGAGATATTCGGTCTTTATGCTGTCTTATCATCTGGGTATCATGGTTGTATCTTTTACCGAAAAATAACAGAGACGAAGTCTAGATCTTCCACGATACTATACACACGTGTACATATTGCATTCGACCACAATAAGTGATCAACAATCACATGTCCAAACAAATAAGTGATAAAATATCACATTTATCCGGGAGTCAAGTTCGTCTTTTTGCTGTACGATGTACTGACCTGTTCACGGACTTGCTCTTGTGCCCTCATGCATATGAAAATCAAGTTCATCAATAAGTGATTCTATCACATAGGGCTTGTTTTCAATAAAAAATAAGGGAGTATCTCACATTCTTTTATACGGTTAAACAGATGATAAACGTTATACTCACCGGTAAGAAGAACTCTCGTGCATACCTTGATACGGGAATGTGTCGTGAGTGGACGCACACCGACTTGTAAGTATAATCCTTACCGTAAATCGTATCTCCTAATATTGATTACATCTGATCAGTTGAGCTTATGTGGACAACAATACCGATAATCGTGGTAGTATACTTATCCAAAGCTTTAAACCGAACAAACATCATGTTGACTAAGACCGTAAGCTGGTATGATTTCTTTTCCTTGAAACTCGCAAAAGATTGCTCATTGTACAATGTTTATTGCTTTTTCATTTCCTTTCGTTAGTTTATTGCACTTTAAATTATGTTTTAGTGTAATTTGTAAAGTTCATTTTTTGTTAGCCGAAGTTGTAACTTGGTGTTTTCTGCTGAAAGCCTGAAACCTACTTCATAAAATGTCCTTGCATTTGGTAAACTCAATCAAAATGAAAATCTGTTCTAATAATCAAAATCTATTCATGTGTGAAAAAATTTCAAAGACTTGGTAAATTTTTTGGAAAAGTTTTCACGAAAATCCCTTAGGTCGACGAAACACCTAAATGTCGACGAAAGACCATGGTCAGGTCAACTGTTTTAAAACTTGGTCAAAATTAATTTGGTTCACGACGAAACACCATGTTTCGTCGAGATCACGACGAAACACCATGTTTCGTCGAGATCACGACGAAACACCATGTTTCGTCGAGATCACGACGAAACACCATGTTTCGTCGAGATCACGACGAAAGTCACCTGGGCCTTTTCAACTTCCGTCATGGGCTCACTGTTCAAGCCCAAACCAAGCCCAAACAAGTGTTTCGTCGAGCCCATAGAAGTTTCGTCGAAGATGAAGTTTCGTCAAGTGAGTTAGTATTTAAAGGGGTCCCAGTTGTCAAAGGTCTCACTTTTTCAAACCAACTCTCTGATTCATCTTCTCCAATACTCAACCCTCCCATACCCTTTCACCGACCCTCAAATCCCTTCATTTTCTTTACCATTTTTTTCAGAATCAAAGGTATTCAAATGATTGTTCAAATGTTTCGAACCTTAGGAACCCTGTGTTTTTGTCCGTTTGTTCTAAAAGACCCTCGGAGACACTGTTTATTTGATTTTTTTTCATGATATAAACTTGTGTTTGTCTTGGTTTCTCATCAAAACTGATAGAACTAGGGTTTGTATTGATATTATACATTGATTTGGCTTTGATTTGGGTTGGGTTTCAGATAACAAAAATAGGGGATGGTGTTTGTATGTTGTTTAAACTATTTTGGGTGGTTACCGGTCAAAACTCATGTCGGTTTTGCATCTAGGTTTGTTTCGTTTTGATTGTGGTTAAAAACAAAGTGTCACAATGCTTGATTATGTGAATCGGTCATCGGTTAACTGTCAATCGACGAAAATCCCTTTGTTTTTGAAAACCCCCAAATTCAACGAAACCCTAACTGTCTGCGACGAAACCCCTGTAATGACGAAACTTGTGTTTCTTCAAACTGAAGACGATGAAACTCCCTGTGATGAAACCCCTTTTTACGTTGGAACAACTTTCGTCGAGAGACTGTCGACGAAACACCTCTGGTCAAAGGTCAACTCTGACTTTGTTTGACTAAGGGTGTTTCACCATGAAGAAGGGTGTTTCGTCGCAAGATTGATGTTTCGTCGTCCAACACTTAGAATATTTTCAAGTTTGGTGCCCTTTTTCACAGAAGACATGTTTATACTTGTTCACTATTCAATTCATACTCTAACATGTCTACACATATGTTATTACACATGTTATATCTTTGTGACTTATTGTGGACGTTTTCGAATACAGATGGCACCAAAAGAGAAGAAACGTAAGGCCGCGACAAAGATAACTGATAAACTGGAAGAACTTGTGATGTTCGAGAGGCATCACAATATGATTGCCTATCTTGATCTAGAAGGAAAGATCAGTGAATTACAAGTCTCTCGTTAAAGCATTTTGGAATTCTGCAAGCATTGTCCAAGTTGATGGAACTGAAGTTATTCAAGGGCAAGTGAATGATGTGAACTGCAAGAAGATCCAAATGCACCGTCCTCTATTCCAATCATGTGTGCTCGCAGTTGTTTATTAAGGATGAAGTGTATTGGTGATATCTTCAGCACTCAAATCAACAAGGGAGATTTGCCGATGCGTTACAATTTTCTCTTGCACGTACTTATTCAATGTATCAGCAACAGACGTGCAGGATACGACATGGCAAGCATTGATCTTGTAGGACTCATGGTGGCATTAGTGCTGAACAAACCGTTTAGCATTTCAAAGTACATCTTCACCAACATGAAGGAGAACATGACGAGAACTGGTGGTCGAACAACTGGGAATAAATTCTGGATGTATCCTCGTTTTCTACAAATGATCATGAATGTCCAGCATCCCGGTCTTCCAAAACACGACGATGACATCTTGAAGATAGATTCGATGATAGAGCATTCATTGAAGATATTCAGGGGCCTTGCAATAAAAAGATACAAAGAAAACAAGCCGCCTAGGAAGCTGTTTGGTGCTTTTAATAAAACCGACTACATCGCTCCAGAATATGACAAATGGCGTCACAATGACAGCGAATCTGATAATGAGGAGCCGGAGTTAAAGAAAAAGATGGAAGAAAAGTTTGGTCGAAAGGATTCTGATTCTTCTGATAGTGACAATGATGGTGATGATGAAGTTGGTGATGGTGGTGATACAGGTGCCGTTGGTGCATCTGGTGCTGGTGCATTGACTGCTGGTACAGCTGGTGATACTTCAGCTGGTGGTGATGAGGAGGATACGGAATCGGATGACAATCCACCTGAGCCTGGGTACGAAGTTTATTTTGATGAACGTTGTGTGAAAAGGATCAGGAGGATTAGGCGAGAGGATGACGACGCTGAATACGTTCCTTCGGATACCGAAGTGGAACGTTTGAAGAAAAAGCAAACGGTTGTCAGACGAAAGAAGAAAGCAAGAAAGTACATTGGTACTTCATAAGCACAATAATCCGTTCCACAAGAACCTTCTTAAGAAGCGGAAATGGATCCAAACCTTGGATTCACGACCACTGAAGCTTCTGAAATGGTGGCATCTCCACCAAGATCTTCAGAACCAACACCTATGGTCTCTTCAGCTCATGAAACTCCTGTAGTGACTTCAACTCCTGAAACTCCTACAGTGACACCTCAAGAATCAGCTCCCTCTATTGCATCAACCATTCGGGCAACTACTTCGTAGCCGACCGCAGAGCGCAGACAGACTATATTCTCTCAGATGCAGCAAGAGGAAAAGGTAGATTTTCTGTTCTCCCAACTGCAAGCTGCTGCAGGTCAAATCAATAGGAAATCGGCAGTGATCCAACTTACAAAAGGCGACATGATCAAACAACAGTTGGAGATAAATAAGTTGAATTCCACTGTTGATCGACAACAAGCAGAAATCACTAGCCAACAAGCAGAAATAGAGCAACTTAAGGCAGAAAATGCTAGATTGAAAGCTGCAGATGAAGAGAGAGAGAGCGACAGTTGCAACAGATGCGAGCGGCGGATAATACTCGTGGTATTGAAATGAATCGCATGAAAGAAAGCAGCTCTCAACTTCAGAGGTTGGCTGATGCTCTCAATGAAAGGCATGACTTTATGAAAGAGTGGTATGATTCTCGAAACCCCACGATAGTTGATGGGGTCAAGCGAATAATCGGTGCAAGCAACAAGAAGTGTTGAGGAAAACGGATGATGATCCTGAGGATCAGGGGAACCCCGACCCTTCTGCCACATCAGAGCAACCGCCAGCAACTACCTCTTCTCAACTTGTTGTCCTCCAGCCTTCGCAACTTGAATCGGCACAAGGAACCTCTAGTGGAGCCTTTGAAGAGATACAACAGCTTGAACAACATCTTGAAAGAAATTCTTACATCGAAAGCTCTTTGCCTGGTACATCTTTTGTTCCTAGCACTGCAGATCTTGCTTTGCAGGCTGTTCATCCTATCACTGGAGAAATTCTTGAAGAAGGAGAGTTTGTATCGGATCTTTCACTTGAACAGCTACTTGCCTTGAACGAAATGAAGTCAGTTGAAGATTCTGTGATTGATAAAATGTCGGTTGAACCAGAGACTGCTGATACAGAAAACATTGAAGAAATAGTGTTTGAAGGCAAATCAGGTAAATCAACTTATGTTTGTGCCGACGGAATGGAGTTTGATCCATTTGATGAAGAATGGATGAAAGAGAATCGGGAAGACATTGATGAACAGTTGAAGAATCGTACGTCTTCTGATAATCCAACTGATTCATTCCAAGAATGGAGAAAACGTTTCTTGTCAAAGGTTGAAAAGCCTACGCCTCCCAAAGCACAGGTTGATTTCTACAATTTGAAAAAGTTAAGCCGCATGGGAAAATTCTGAGCTGGATGTTCGTGAAGGAAATTCATTGTGTTGCGATCAAGCGCGAGCACGGAATCCAGTACTTTAACTCCATGCTGAGCATTCTCTCTTTGTCGTTCTATGATGTTGCTGCCTTATCGAAGCTGGAAATTATTAATCGTTCAAATTACTGTGGCACAACCTTATTTGCAAGAAAAATCATGTTCGAACGGAAGAAAGGATGGAAGGATGAGTTGTACAAACCACAGTTTCCGATCTATCAACAGATCAAGTTCACGTTGGATCCAGCGACCAACACGGCTCGATACAAGCTTATTTACCAGCTAGCGAAGGTCATGAAAAAGATTCCGTTGATGCCTATGGAACAGAACTTTCTTGAAGAAATGGCGTTGTGGTGTTACGACTCGGATACTCATGAAGCGGTGATCATGTTTAAGGGTGATCGTGTTTAAGGGTGATCGTGAGAATTTTCGGATGTTAGATCCGATGTGGATCGTCAATATGTCAGCTAATGACATCAGCAAGCTATTTCGGCATGATATATTTTACGAAGACAAGGACGCTCATCAACTGCTACAATTTCAACACGTCGCTTGTTACTGTTTTTACCAAGGAATTCATGCTGGAAGCACCTGGACCCTGAAACACTGAAGATTGAAGACCGAAGACCAAGTAACAGACAAGGGGGAGTTTGTTGATGCATATTTTGGTGTCTGTAACTTGTCTTTGTTAAAGATGTATTTGTATGGTCTTTTTAGTTATCGAGTCTGTATTTGCCGTCGACCTTAGTTGGATATCCTCCTATCTTACTTTGGTCTGACAAGTTTGTCTCTTTTGGTTTGTAATGATTTATGAACAATGCATGTTGCATTTTGGGTATTATGTTTGTTTATGTGTTTATCTGTTTGCTGCCAACTGTCTGTTTGCAGCACATCAGTTTTTGCAGCCTTCGACGAAACACTATGTTTCGTCGTTTACATGTATGACGAAACTCCTTTATGGTCACAACTCCAAGTTTCGCCATGAACAGTGACGAAACACCTTGTGTTTCGTCAAGCCCATTTAGTGTTTCGTCAACACTTGGGCTGGGCTGCCTATATAAACACAACATGGTTTCTGTGTGAAACTATGAGAGCATACCCACTATGAAAGTCTACTGTCAAAAATTGTGTGTATTTGTTTGATTATTGTTCTCATCCATTTTAATCAATTGACTGTGTTTCATTGGTTACTTCGTGTTGTGTTTGTCTGTGTTTGGTTTGGCATCGTCATGGGGATTCCGCACTCGTGTCCGTGTTTGATATAAACAAGGGTTTGGTTTCGAAATCGATCCTTCGAGAATCGGGACCTACAATAATACCCCAGTCCTTCGCTTGTGAATGTCAAACCACTAACAATGAGGCAGAATATGAAGCACTAATAACAGGTTTGCAATTAGCAAGAAAAATGAGAATCAGCTATCTTCAAGTTTATACATTCATTGCTAATTACTAACCACTTTAATGGTTCATATACTGTAAAAGGTGAGAAACTAATCAAATATTTAGAAATAGTAAAAGAACTGGTAAATTCTTTCGATTCTTTTAGCATAACACAGGTTCCTAGAGAGAAAAATGCAGGGGCAGATGCTTTGGCGAACTTAGGATCAACCCTAAAAATCCAGAAGATGTAAAGATACCTATCATTCACATCCTCTTTCCCACAATTGGGGAGCTTAATGTAATGGAGGTAGTAAAGGATACTACAACAGCATCCAATGATCCGCATTCAGATTCAGGATCATGGATCCTTCCGATTATGAAGTTCATTCAAAATGGAGAAATCCCCATAGAAGAGAATCCTAGAGCCTTTAGGGCCAAGGTATCTCAGTTAATTATAATAGATAACACTTTATATAAATGGTCTCTTGCAGGTCCCTACTTATGATGCATTGAGGATCCAGAAATTCAAGAAGTGTTAAAGGATTTCCATGAAGGAGACTGCGGAAATCATACAGGGGGCAGAGCACTATTCTCTAGAATACTTAGCATAGGTTACTTCTTGCCCACAATGAATGAAAACCTGATGCAAGATCAAGATAATGTGGATTAGCTTGAGACCTAACAAAAACAAGAATGGCTAGCTATCAGCAAAGGATGGCTGGGGCATACAATAATAACGCCAGAAGCAGAAGACTTCAGGTTGGAGACTTGGTGTTAAGGAAAGCATTTCAGAACACAAAAAACCCGGCTAATGGCAAGTTGGAACCTAAGTGGGAAGACCCCTATCTGATAGAAGCAAAGGCTTCAAAGGGGGCACATCGTCTTTTAACCATGGAAGGTGATCTACTATACCAAGAACCTGGAACGCTATCCATCTCAAAAAGTATTTTATGTAACAAGGATCAAGGATCCTTAAAGGATCTTGTATTGTAAGTCCCGTGAAACGGATCTTTCAATGATATCAAACTACACCAAGTTTGTGCGGAATCCAAACTTGATGTGATTCAAGAAAAACCGAAAAGCAATTGAAAAACGAAGAACACAATACCGAATTACTTTGAAACTTGCACACGATTCTATTACTATCAACTAGCAAAACCGTCTGGTACAAGTTCCTACACCACCAAAATCGCCTCCCTCTGTAACTCTAGAATTTCTGTAACTGAGGCTCTAAGAAGTTCAAACCTAAAAACAAGTTAGAAACTTGTTTATATACTTACTAAAGCCCACTTCCCTACATGGGCTCCCCTTGGGCCTACTTGGCCCACATGGCCTAAAGCTTGGCCCAAGTGACCTATAAAGGTCCACAACCTAATACTAACTAACCCGGTAAAACCCAGTTCGTAACCATAGCCCGTTATGTTAATTTGATGCGTCAGTCTCACACTTTAGGGCCTAACAATCTCCCCCTAGACTGATGCCATCAAATTGTCTTCATAATATGAATTCAGCAACATCTTCAACGAAGTCTATGGTTGTCTCTATGCTGCAGATGTTGTGGAAGTTCTTGACTTCTGAACTCTCAGCACTGGGTCTCTTTCTTCAGCTCTTGTGGTTAGCTTCATATCAGGATCTCGATCAGCTTTGCTTGAAATATCTTTGTCAAAAAGAATGTGAGAGGAGGATTCTCAGCAGCTCTTTTCTTCTTCAGTCTTTGTCTTTCAAGCAGGTTCACGGTACTTCTTCAAATGCACTATCACTGTCAGACGGCAATTCGTATCCGATTCTTCTGACTCAGGTACATCTTGTAGTCGTGCTGCTCCATGCTTCGTCAGCAGCTAACAACATCTCATTCTTCATCAACCCCTGTTCTTGATTGAAATCAAGTTCTGCACAAGCTCACAAACTCATAAGCAAACATTTCTTATGCAATAGGGAGAGTACCATATGAACACCAGGTACATCCAAGTACTTGTACTTAGATTTCACAATTTAAATTCTTTCAACTTTTGATGATCAATCAAATCTTCAAGAACGGTTACATTTTTATTTTTAAGAAAACAAATAAACACTCAATTTTTGGATTTTTGGTTTTATAGAAAAACAAGACACTATTTTTGTATTTTTGAATTTTTCTATTTTTTAATTTTTAATTTTAAAGAACTAAAAACAAATAAAAATTCAAAATATAAACAACTACCATAATATACAATTACAAATGCAATGGGATCAAAATTCGTTCTCAGGCAGACTAAGGAACACTTTTCAGTACGAACCTAATCAAACTGGTCTATGCGATTGCCAATATGTTTGTCCACTTAAACTTTAACGCTCAACTTTCAATTTTTCAACATCGTGATATGCTTTAGGTAATATTATACTATTATACCCGTGTATCCCATTCCAAGGCATACCCCCGCGATCAAGGTAAGCACAACGATTCATCGTAGCAGGTGAGTATACTGATGTCATCCTTTAAGATATCCTGACTGTGTCTAGGTCTGCATATAATCTGTTTTATCATGTTTTGATTTCTTAACAATGAACACCCAAATAAATACTAATCAAATCCTGGAAATATAAACAGCACACTCTATCATACAAGTATCTTCCCTACCACATATTTCACAAGTCCAATCCAGATTTCTGAAATCTTAACTGGGAATAGGTTGAGAAGAGAACAAAATAGATCTTTTGCAGAGATGGTATAATATACAGATCAAATGAGTTTTTCTCAGTTTGATATAGGTTTCTTGGGTTTCTTTTGGGCACTTGAGGGCCTCTTTCGGGTGTTTAATTGATCTACAGAGCGACAACGTACAGCTAGGTCAGCATGTATCTGGATGCAGCAGAAGCTGTCGTTGCCTAGCACCTCCAGGTCAGCATATATCTGGATGCAGCAGAGGAGGTACACGACTTTTTTCAGAGAAGATTTCAGAATCAGATCAAAATTGTGTGTATCGGGACAACATACAGACATTCAAATAGAAATGAGCTAATTCCAAGTGACTTTCTTTCCTGGGGTCATGTACATTTTTAGTTCTGAACAGAAGGACAGCCAAGATATCCCCGGATGATTCAACAATATAAAGACCCGAAACCTCAGATGTTGGCTATCTATCAACGCAAGATTTAAGACCATAAAATCATACGCCGTTGGTATGTTACCCACATGGTACATAGTTCGTTATGTTTATATCACTTAGTATCTTTTATCATGTTGAGCGTCAAGCCTATCGACATATCGCAGTAGATCCTAGTCTTTTCAGCTATGGCACCTTACATGTGTTAGTCAAAACCCTTTAACACGAACATTTATTTCACTTCCCATATCGTGCAATCTTTCTTTTTGGCTTTTTCATTTTTCTAATGTTTTTGTATTTTTCTCATTTTCTCCCCCTAAACAATACATATATACAGCAAACTCTTTTTGTATTTTTCCTAGTTTTCTCCTCCTAAACTCTATATCTATCTATATGTTCCTCTCCCCCCCTAAATTTGTGCATAAATCTTGTATTTTTGCGCAAATTTACCATTTACTAGAGAAAGGACAATTTATATACAAAGAAAAAAAATATTTTTGCTTAACCGTTCCGTCATTAGATTGAAGACTAATCAAATTCAAATCAAAGTACTGAATTTAAACGGTACCTTTTGCTGATCATTTCTTACTTCTGTTATCTCCTCCAAAGGAAACATATCATCTGTAAAAAAAATTTGAACTTTCTGCAACAGTGAAATGTTACCCGTTTTTATCTCTGGAACAACCGCTATCAACATTCCAGAGATTGTCAACAGCTCCTCCTTAGTTGTTCCTGAAAGGTAAGGAGATTAGTAAGACATGGGTACCCAGGCCATCGTGGTCCTGGGATTTCCTGAAGCATCAAAATAAGACACTTCCTTCAAACATAAGTCCCCTTTAATTTCAAGGATTGGAGACATTGCTTCTTTGGATTTGAGTTTCCAAAACTGTTTCGGTTTAACAAACGTGTTTGTTGCCTTCGGTTGAGCAACATTAGCTGATTCAGTTTTAGAAATATGTTTTTGTTCTTGAACAGCCTTGCGTTTGTTTTTAGCAGCGTTCCAATCCCCATCAGAAGGTTTAACCTTGGGATTCACATTCTTCATTGCCTTAGGTGATGATACCTTCATTGGCTTGGAATGATTGTTATCCTTTGATGTAACCCTCTGATTTTGCATATAGTAGGGTACGTAGGGACACCTTGTGCAGTTTCTAGCAATATGACCCGCAATGCCACAGTTGTAGCAAGTTTGTCTTTTCATCGGAAAGACGTTTTGAGCAGCTTGATTCGCTCTAGCAGGTCCTGAAGGACAAACCGGTCCTTTTTGCGCTGGATGCGCCTGCACATTTCTCTTAGACGAAGATGAATTGGGGTGCTTGTATTTGTAGTTTGCAGAAGTCTTGTTGCTTTGAGCACCATTCTTCGTCTTTTCACCCTGATTGGAGCTTTCAATCACCTTGTCATGAGCCTTATGTGATCGTGATTGTCTTTGATGAGCATACTGCTTATATCCTCGACTTTGATCTGCTCGTTTTGGCTCCTTTTGTGTGTTGTGAACCGACTCACAAACACCAGAACAAGAGTGAGTGTTGATTTTTTGTTGCACTTTTTGACGATGAACACAATTTCTAGCAATGTGTCCAGGAACTCCACAGTTGTAACATATTTGTCGCTTCAATGTATGGAGATTCGAAGAGCTAGCAGCAGTAGCTGATCTGATTGGTTTAGATGAACAAGCTTGCTTTGATTGCTTTGCATGTGTTCCACGTGCCTTTTCTGAGTCCTTATATACCTGTTGATCAGAACTAGCACAAGCATGAGATTCAGACGGATGATGTTTTTCGTCTTTTACGATTTTATCATGATCATTTTGAACAGACGATTTAGTTTCAGTTTTAACTTTAATTTCAGAAACATTTGTCTGTGACTGTTCATTTATTTCAACTTCTTTTTCTTCTTTTACAAAATCAGGTTCAGTTTTAATTTCAGAAGATGAAGAAGATGAAGTTTCATCAATATGCGTTTTCTCGATGCATTTGTCATGTGAAACTAATTCAGGTTCATTATCTGAACGTGTAGAAGTCTCATCAATATGCATTTCCTCAACACATTTATCATGTGAAAACGATTCAGGTTCAATTTCTACTACAGTTTCCAATGGGGTCCCACTAGATTCAACATTAGGGACACCCACTGAGACAGGTTCAGAAGAAGAATCAGGATACTCTTGATTTTCTTGAGAAGTCGTTTCAGTGGTTTCACTGAATGCGTCCTGAGGGACCTCACCTGTAACATTTTCATTAACTGAGACGTTAGAAGCATTAGAATCACACACATTAACTGAAAAACAGTCATTACCACACTTATTGTTCAAATTATCAACACAAGCATCATCAGTTTTGCCCAAAACAACAGGCTCACAAGACGAAACATAAGCAGAAAACGACGCAAATAAAGAACGACTAAAAGCCATGTCAGATTCAGTTGGTTCAGAATAAGGTTCAAAATAAGGTTCAGAACTATTTGAAATAACGACTGGTTCACTCTCATGAACATCTCCACACTTTACTTCAGAAATATCATCTGCACATGAAGATGAAACGTTAGGATCAATCGAGCCTTTTGAAACAAAATTTAATGGAGTAGACTTCTGTTTCTCAACTTGTCTGTCATGAGAAGACGACTTGTTGGTTTTGGAACCAAAAGTCATGTTACTCTCATTCATCATCTCCTCCTCAGTCATTGGCAGATAAGTGTAATTATCATTATATGGAGGAGGAGTCTGATTATAACCCAAACCACGCCCTTTCTTTTCTTTGTACGCAAGCTGTTGATCGCACAGATTTTTAACTAGTTTGCTGGAAGAATCAAAGTTTTTAATATTAAGCTCATTAATTTGATATTTGTCTCTGATATCTTCCAGTTCCTTAGTCACTGTGCACAGTTTTTCCTGAACGTATAAGAGTTGAGATGATTTTACACTTACATCATCCTTGAGTTTGATGATGTCTTTTCGCTGAGCTTCGATCTTTTCTTTGAAAAGTTTTTCGTTTTTCGATAAAGTAAAGTTTTTATTTTTTATCTCTTGATAATCTTGAATTAGCTCAGCGTTGTGCATTCTATAAACTTCAACTCTTTCTCTACATTCAGGAGTACAGAAAGCAGAAAGTACATCTTCACGAGCAATTTCTTGAGCCGCGGGTTTGTGAAACACAAATGCCATAATTTCAGCGGGTGGTTAATACTTTTGTTCTTCTCCTCAAAACACAAACCAAACGAGAACCTGTGTACTCGCTAACTCAAACCTTGGCACGCGAATGAACCCGCTTTCTGAACCGCACCTCAAAACCTGTCAAACTTTTCACAAACAAACAACCCCTTTTTTTTAATTATTTTTTTTAATATATAAGATAAACCTTTTTTTTTAATTTAATTAGAATGCAATTTTATTTTTATTATAAAAGAATACTTACTATTATTATTATTATTATTATTTTTATTAATATTATAATTAATGATTATGTAATGATGACAAAATGATTAGATTATTATAATTATTATATTTATTAAACCTAAAAATCAAATGCCACTGTATGTCTTCTTCGTTCAAACACCATACCCCAAAACCCTAATTTCCTTTTCAGCCGCCTAGGTGATATGAAGAACTATGATGGTGACCGGAGAGGATGAATATATGAACGATGATTGTTGTCAGCCGGAGTTGTTGATACGGTTGCCGGAGATGGAGTTGGGGAGTGAACAGACGTTGATGGCAGTGAGGACGATGGTCAAATGATGATGATGACCAGAGTTGCAGGTGGTGTTCAGTGATGAACGAAGACGATGAAGAACGATGGTGTTGCAGGTTTCTTGGTGTTGCAGGTTTCCGGCAATGATTATCGAACAAAAAGATGACAGAACGACAGCCGGAGAATGATGGTGCACGATGATGACGATAGCGACTCTAGAACTAGAAGACAACAACTCGAAATCAGACTAAGGAACGTGGTTGCGAGTCGGACGAGTCGAAACGGTGGTTGCGACTCGTAATCGAGGTTGCGAGTCGAAACCAAAACAGGATGAGCCGAAACCAAGGTTGCGAGTCGAAATGACTGTGATTGCGAGTGGAAACTGAATGATGATTGCGAGTCGTAACTAAAACAGGATGAGCCGAAACCAAGGTTGCGAGTCGAAACCTTGTGTCGGAATCAGAATGCAACTCGAAATCAGAGATCGAAATCAGAGATCGGATGACGGTTGCGAGTCGGAACAGTGCGAGTCAGAACAGTGAAAGTGGTGATTGCGACTCGAGACCTGCTGAAGAAAGATGATGACTCGACACCTATTGAGAATGAGTGCGAGTCGGAACAGTGAAGTTGTTGGTTGCGACTCTTGGTGAAGATGGTTGCGACTCAAACAGTGAATGAGATAACTCGTGGTTGTTGGACTTCCAAAATTTTGCACGTGTTTTAAAAAATCAAACAATATATTCGATATTTTTGTGATTTTGGCAATTTTTGGAAATCAAGAATGTTTCAAAAACTATCAACTAGAATCTCGAAAATTTTGGGATTTTTCTAAAATAAAGAATTTTTCAAATTTATTGAAGATTGGATAAAATCCTTTAACACAATTTTGAACGGATCAATGGTGCAAAATATGATTAATTTTCAATAAAATTTCGATGAACTTTCCGAAGAACACGAAGAACGCGAAGAACACCAACTCAAAAATATCGAAAATCTTGAATCTTTGATATCACAACGAGCCTAGAAACAGGTTCTAATGGCTCTGATACCACTTATAAGTCCCGTGAAACGGATCTTTCAATGATATCAAACTACACCAAGTTTGTGCGGAATCCAAACTTGATGTGATTCACGAAAAACCGAAAAGCAATTGAAAAACGAAGAACACAATACCGAATTACTTTGAAACTTGCACACGATTCTATTACTATCAACTAGCAAAACCGTCTGGTACAAGTTCCTACACCACCAAAATCGCCTCCCTCTGTAACTCTAGAATTTCCGTAACTGAGGCTCTAAGAAGTTCAAACCTAAAAACAAGTTAGAAACTTGTTTATATACTTACTAAAGCCCACTTCCCTACATGGGCTCCCCTTGGGCCTACTTGGCCCACATGGCCTAAAGCTTGGCCCAAGTGACCTATAAAGGTCCACAACCTAATACTAACTAACCCGGTAAAACCCAGTTCGTAACCATAGCCCGTTATGTTAATTTGATGCGTCAGTCTCACACTTTAGGGCCTAACATGTATCATAATGACGGTAACATTCTATTCTAATTTTTCCCTACTTTTTATATTTAATTTATTATAAGAAAGGGTGTTAAGATGTTTAATATCCACTTTCACCGAGTTTTGAGTTTTACAGAAATCATTGGTATCATTTGCATCAACAGAGGTCTAAGGGGTTGGCCACCTCTCTCCTACGTTTAAGGTATCTAATACCTTCTATGGTTTAAAGGTTTTCACCTATCATACGAATTGGGTTTTGACACCATGCAAGTAGCGCACAATTATCCAAGTATGGTTCGAGGCAATGGGACCAGTACAAGCTTAGTGGCTGACAATTTCATTATTGTTGGCCATATGTAGGATCCTAAGTATAATGGTATATGTACCATACATCCGTTATTCTAAGGTTTCTAACGTTTTCATGTTAGCTAAGTTTTTTGTATTTTCATGTCACTTACGTTAGGCTTGTCCCAAGGATGGGCCAGACCCTAGTATATTTTTGGGCTTGTCCACAATTATCATGGGCTTATCCCCAGTTCTTTTAGGCTTGTCCCTAGTTATAATGGGCATGTGCCCAGTTTGTTTGGCTTAGTTCCAAGTTTTTCTTAACAGGTTTTGGGAACTTTGAAGACTTGCAAGTCCTTTCAATAAGGATCTTGGATCCTCGAAGTCTAAGTTATGGTGACTAGTTTATTTACACTATGGTAACGATCTAGGACATATAATCCTAACTTGGATGTTATGGTATGCCTTATCTTTGCCTTATTTATTTTATTTATTGACTTCACCCTACATTTTCACAACTAAGGATATGTGATTCATAATTATTTATGCAATCAAATTTTTTCCAAGCTTTAATGAACAAGAGTTAATAATTTTCTTATACAATAACCTGATTTTAACAAACAATCCACTTGATCTTGGAAAAACATATATACCAAATAAAACTATGAAACAAAAAAATAACACAAGGCATAGTTAAAAGATTAAAGTTTTATTTAAACACCACCATCATTACCAAAATCATCAGCCCGGGCTTCAGCAGCAATACGTGGACCATCCACCCAGGCTGAATAAGGATGTTATCAGTTGTTAATGTCTATGCAGGAAACGTTAAAGGAGAAGGGTGTTAAAGGTTTCATCCTCCACAAACAGAAGGACCCATCTACCTTTTCCACCCCTCTAAATGGTCTTAAGGATCATGGATCCTTAAACCTAGAAACTATTATCTGAAATTATTACAAAGCATTGTTCAAAAAACATCACCATAAACCCTTAAAAAAGTGGGCTCATGCCTAGGCAAAATCATCCTTCATTGCCTACCGGTGCGGTCTAAACTGCTGCATCACCACCAGCTTCTCCATTAGCTCCACTAACCATCTCTTTAGCCTCAATAGACCCAGCCTTAGCTGTCTTCACCAGCTCCGGCTCTGCTTCACCACCCAGCTTTAGTAGAGTCAGCTTCCATGAAGCCACGTCCTAAGCTGATCTGTCGAAGTCAGGCTCCATGGCTTCTTGAGCCATTCTGATCCTAGCCTATAGCATTGTTCGGCAGCACAGACTTTAGCTTCATAAGTTGCCTCCATGACAGCCTTGCTGGTCCCCACCTTGGCTATGAGCAACTGCTTCTCCAATCCCTTCACATCCATCTCCAGTTTGGAGATGGCCTTGTCCTTTGCAGTGATAATGGATCGCAGGCCAACTAAGTTCTCTTCCATCTCAACCAGGCTCCTCTCATAGTGTGCCTTCATGCGGGCGAAGCTCTACAAATCACAACACAAAAATGTCTTCATATGGGATCCTTTACTATATGCAGAATTACCAATAATGGATCAAGGATCCTTACCTCAGTGACAAACTCATAGAAGTGTCCCTCAACCTCAAAGGAAGCATCTTTAGGCTCCATAGGTTTCTTCCTTTTTGACCAAGTTTTAGCCCTGGTTATCACAACTTTAGGCTTGGGAGGCTTTGGCTCTTGGGCAGCTCCTTCATGATGGAGTGGGGAGAGAGATCTTTCTGTCAATTCACCCAACCTAAACTTAGTGGCAGACTTGCTAGCAGACCTTTGAGCACTTATTCAAGGGATAAACAGATAAGTATTTCATTCTATACATTTATTTAAATTCAAATTACAATCTATACACAAATACTTACTTAGCATGGTGTAGGACGTGGAAATTTGTTCTTCAGAATCTTTGATCCTCAGCTTGAACGTTATCACATACGAGTCAAGTGCTAAGAAAGCTTCAACCCTTTCTTCTGTTCCAGGAAGCTTGGCCAGACAAGCAAAGTTGATTACTGCATGCAAATAAGAGAAAAAGATAAGTAAAAAATAGTAATCCCTACACTGGTTATCTAAGGATCATATATCCAACCCTTCAAGATCCACCTTTTAGGCAAACTACCCCCATTGGGGATCGAGTCCCTTCTCACAAAGAAGAACTGGTTTTTCCATGTGGAATTGTTTTAGGTGGTCTTGAGGATTGGAAGAGGTTGATGAGGTTTAGCCTTGAACAAACAGCGACTAGAGCCGTGGGTAACTTAGGAGTAGAGATATGAAAGCTCAGAAGGATTGAACTCAAGCTCTTCAGTTTTGAGAATCTCCTCGATGGTGCAGAGGGCTCTCCAAAGCATGGGCATGGCTTGACTATAGCTGATTCTGGTCAAGGTGAAGAATCTTTGGGTGAGGTCTGGAAAAGGGTAAGAATAACCTAAGAGGAAAGGTAAAGCTGGAAAACAGACCCATACCGGCAAAATCGCATCATTGCGAACCAATGGGTCAAATGGCCGGAAAACCGTTTCCGGTGAAAAACAGGGGGCAAGGCTCTCAATCTTCGGGTTGGTGAACTTACAAATCTCTGATGAAGGATTCATTAAGATATTCTGGCTCTAGGGTGTGTTATCCTTCTCTAGGATGGTACCAGGAGAGGATTGGGTGGTCATCTTCGTCATTTTTAAGAAGAATGGATGGAGGATTTCATGAAGAAAATAGAGAGAATGAGAGAATAATACCTGATTAAAAACTCTGGAATGAAAATATACGAGAGGATCTTCTGATCTTTATAGAGATTGAGGAGTTATCTCTAGCTTATGAATCACAATGATGGTTATAGCCACTCAAGTCCTATACGTCAGAAATTGTAACGACTAGCTGATCAGACTAACAGCTAGTCTGAATCGCAATGACAGTTGTGCCGCGAGCCTGACTGGTGATATCGGTGTTTATTAAATTTGCAATGGAATTAAAACATCAGGATCGTAGTTAGGAAATAATTTCAGAGTTGTAAAACACCAAACATTTTATATTAAACCAATGGGCTAAAAACCCATATTTCATTTATAATATATTTATAAGGATAAACCCTAATTGCTGAAAATATAAATTTCTTCTTTTATTTATGTAACTTATAGCCACTTTATTTAAGCCTTCAGTGCTCCATAGCTGGCTTCTAATAACTTCACATCAAGTTACCTGAAACGCGTTTTGAAAACATTTTATCAGCAAGAAATACTGTCGAGTTCACTCCATTTTATAAAATGACACATTGTTATAACCTTACAGTATTAAGGGGAATTGCAATGTATATTTCTATCAATTATTCAACACAGTATGCGACTGGGGACAATCCCCCGTGCTCGTGGTCATATTACTTTGGGTTCTGTCACCCAATAGTAACGGTTCCTGTCACACCCTTGGTGACTGTGGACTAGTTATGTATACAAAACCCCAACTACTGGCAATAATTATAGATTACAAAGACTTAATCTCTGTAAGTGTTTTGGTCAAAAAATCAGACTAGGATAATGCAACCAAATCTTCTTTTGTGAGATATGATGCCTGAATCAAAGTACAAATGTATGAACAACTTGCAAATGAAATGAACAAGTGACACAAGGATTTATACGAGGAAAAAGCCCTTGATCAATGTATGATCTCCGGCATAAAAAACCTCGGGTGATGGAAACTACCGATCACCAACTATAATTGAACAAATGATCGTTACAACTCGGGATGATAACAAGCTTGTTACAAGGATCACTAGTGTGCAAAATGTATGAAATCGCCAATAAGTTGTAGAGAGCTTGCGAGAGTGTGTGTGTTTCTAATTGTTCTAACTCAAGCTTGTTATCCCCTTTTTAAAAATAGAAATAAACTAAATAACTAACATCCCACAAATGGTGCTAGCTACCCACGACTTCCATAACGGGCACTAAGCTATGCACGTGCAGAATATTAAGAGCATATTCCCCAAGAATATCGGCTAGACCAAGTCCTACTCATTCCTTCCTGCAAAACAAGCTTAAATATAATGGAAACAACCGTTAGTGTTAGGATAACAATAAGGATCCTGGATCCTTAATCCTGCAACGTCTTCTGAGGATCCTTAATTCAAACAGAATTGAGCATCCGTGATCCTGGCTGCACTTGAGGATCCGTGATCCTTAGTTATGAAAAATTTATCCCCAACAATTGCCCCCAAAATATGAGGAATAAAATATAACTTTATGAGTCATATTTTTACTCTTATCCGCAACGAACTAAATGACGTAAAAATAGCCGTTAGAGCAGGACTAGCCGTTACACATCATGCGTCAGCGAAGTGACAACCTGCAGAATCATCATTATATATAGGTTAGAGATAAGGATCGATTTGCATTTAAATTCGAGCGATACTTTCCTATAAATCCTCATTCAAAGATCAGAACATGTATCTCTCTTCTCCTTCTCTCTTCATCTAATTTTCCGTTCATCAAAATCTTAATATTACAATGAAGCTACGATCCTCCCCTGCCAAGGATTACCAGAAGGACAGTCCCCTAAAAAGCCAAGGGATTGTCAAAAATCCTTCATCTGAACTCTGTCGCTTCACCGACCCGGAGATTGACTGGATTCGCCATTGTTTCCTGGCGGAAACCGTCTTTAAACCTTTTGATCCTACTGCCAAAAGTGACTCCCTCTCCAACACTTGGGTTGCTTTTCCGGCCACCCCATTCTTGATAGGATTCTCCTATCCTTTCCCTGCCTTCACCCAATCTTTCTTTGCACTCACCGGTATGTGCTATATCCAGGCCATGCCGATGATGTGGAGGGTTCTTCATACTCTAGAGAACATCATTGAGCAGGAAGGCATAGAGATAGGAATGTCGGAACTGGCTGAGTTGTATAATCTTGTGAGCCATGGTTCACACCGTTTTTTGTTCAAACATAAGCCCGGTGATCCTCATCCAATCCTTAAGACCACAAAGAATGATACCCATTGGAAAAACCGTTTCTTCTTTGTTAAGAGAGATTCTATTCCAGACGGGAAAGATCTCCCCAAAAAGTGGACCACCCATGTGTAACAATCCTCAATAAACCGACACTCTCATAATAAATTCCGACATCCTAGTATATTTTAAAATGTCTCAATATGTCTTTAAATATACCCCGTATGTGAAAACCGAGCCCAAAAAAACAGTTTAGCATTTAAAATAAATAAAAAATTTTAATATTAAGTTGAGGCGAGCCGCGTAGGACCCACCCCAACCTTACGCGGGCGGTATCAGGGTTGAAACCTGATTTCATTGATTTTCTTAAGTTCAAGCGGGCCGCGTAAGACCCCCGTTAAGTTTACGCGGGCCGCTAGAGATCGAAATAGTGGCGCAGCCCGGTGATGACACGTGTCATCATCGTGTCAAGTCTAGTTGGTGATCCGGACGAGCTACGCATTGACCGGAGGTCAACGCGGGCCGCGTAGCCCTTAGGCTACGCTTACACGGGCCGCGTGAGAGCCAAATTCAGCACCTATAAATAGAACGCATCGGATTTCATTTCAGTTCGTCCCGTTTTCATTTCTCAATCTCAAATTCTGAATTATAGGCTTTATAAAGCTGGTATTATACCCCGTAATTAGCGAGGTTCTACTCCGTTGTAAGTATTATAACCCCAGTTTCGTAATAGATACGTTGCCCGATTGATTTAGGGTTCCGTAACAACTGTCGTGGTTCTGCCCGACGTAGTTGTTGGAATACCGTCTCGAGGAGAGTATCATTAATATTATCAAAGGGTTATTATACTAACCTATGTACATTTGTAAAAATTATAGATTAATCCCAAGAAACCCTTACGCGAAGTCTAAGATAGCAATGTGAGTAATCCTTCTTTTTGTGTAAACCTTTTTGTGAGTTTATCCTCTTTTTGTTAATCTTTTTGTAATGTTTAACAAAACCTTAAATGTTTTACAATGTGATTAAGCGGTGATTGAGTCTTTGTAATTCTTCAATTACTGCCGGTATGTTGGGGTTTTGTATACAAAATTTACTACACTGTGAGTAGTAAGTCGGGACGACAACACGTAACCATTGGACAACGAGTTAGCCAATGTGTAATATGACCCACAAGTCAGGATTGACATTACTGAATGAGTAATTGTGTAGAAATAACCAATGTGATCGCTTTCAATACTGTTTTAATTGATAAAATATTTCGTGATTAAACCGGGATTCACTCACCAGTATTTCCCACTGACAAATGTTTTTAAAACGCGTTTCAGGTAACACAATGTGACAACCAATTAGTAAAAAGCCAGCTGGAGAGCACTGAAGGCTTGGGAAAAATGTGGCTATAAAAGTTACCTAAAAGACGATGTTTTAAATTCAATAAAATAGGGTTTATCCCGATAAACATATTGTAATAAGAAACTTGGGTTTTTACCCATGTGGTTATTAATATCAAATATGGTGGTTTTACTCTGATAAACATTTCCTAACTACGGTCCTGATGTAATTTCCGCTGCCAAATTAACCAACTGATACCACCGAAAATCTGAGTTCGCGTCCGCCCGTTCCCGGGACAGATAAGGGATCGGGGGTTGCGACAGAAGGTGGTATCAGAGCCTAGCCACTGGTCTAAGCCAAAGAAGTGTTCTGCTGACACTTAAATTCTAAATTTTGTGTTAGGAAATAATTTATGTGATTATGTGTTTTGTGTTATTTGACTATTTGTTAGTTTACAGTATGAGTGATCAAGGACCCTCAGACATGTGTCGTCAGTTGTCTGATTCACCTAGGAGTGAAGGTACCTCTTCACCTAGGAGTGAAGGTACCTCTTCACAGCCTGCCCTTTCTGGGTATTCTGCTGATCAAGAAGAAGGGATGTTTGCCTTTAAAGCTCAGTCTGAAGAGTCATTCCCTCATAAAAAGAGAGGATGGTTAAGTAAGGAAGCATTTGCACGTAGGAAAAGAATGCGAAAGTTGCAACAACAAAGAACCCTAGCAGCCGCTAAGCAAAAGACAGATGCCCATACACAGGATATGCTTAATAGAAGCCTAGCCAATTTCCATATCCTAGCTACAACTGCTGCTGACCCAAGTCTGGAACAACTAGTAGCCCCACAACCCTTACCTTTGATTCCTACTCAACCGATGGAGGTAGAAATGTATGATTTTAACCCTGAGGAGATACCTAGGATACCAGCCCCTAATCCTCTAGATCCAAATTATGATCCATGGTTTGATGATCTTAGAGATTATGTGCCACGCTATAACTTAAACGAAGAAACCTTGCCGAACTTAGTAACATATCCAGGTATGGACCCTTTAGATCCCTATTACCACGACGATTATATTAGGGAGATCTTAGAAGATCCTTATCGATTTCAGGCACTTTCACCCCCATACTAGGAACCCGCACCCCAGATTCCGAACCCAGTCCTAGAACCTGCACCCCCAATGAGTGCAGAAAACGTACAAGAACTTAGGACATTTGGTGAGGAAATTTTAGAAAGCAGTGAGAGAATGCGACAGGTGGGAGAGCGACTCGTATGGAAATACCATGAGCGCAATATAGATTTTTGGATGAATCCATATCCGTGATGGGATGGAGGAGACGGTAATAGTAATAATAATATAATAATAAAATAAAAATATGTGTGTATGGATGCCTATTACTATTAGTGTAATTCTATTTCAGTTGGTATTGAAATTTTTATTTCAGTACTAGTGTATAATAGACGCATAATAGTATATGAATAGAGTAAAGTCGCAATGATCGACGCTTTTGGCAAAAATGTGTATCATGTGATTAACTATATTAATATTATTTTGTGATATTAATACGGGGTAAATGTTTAAAATTCAGATGGCCGATGAAGGAAATCAAGGAAATCTGAATAACGATAACCAGAGTAACATTAACGTGGTTAATGAGAATCCAAGCATCAATAACAATGGAAACCAAATGGATAATAGTGCCGTTCAACATATAGTAGCACAAGGAATCATAGATGCAATGCCATTTATTATTCAAATGATTCAAGAAGCGAATAATAAAAGTAAGCAAAGCAGTAAGCGACCACTTGAACCAGAAAACAGCGTGAACAATGGAACTGTACTTCAAATGCCCATTCCCAAAAGGAGAAGAATCGTGCCTTGCGGTTGTTCTTATAAAGAATTCTGGTCTTGTAAACCAATGGAATTCTCGGGCAACGAAGGGGCCATTGCAACCCTACGTTGGATAGAGAAGACTGAGGCAGTCTTAAGAATAAGCAAGTGTGCTGAAGAAGATAAAATAATGTTTGCTTCTA
Source organism: Helianthus tuberosus (assembly GCA_030545235.1). Classification (NCBI taxonomy): domain Eukaryota; kingdom Viridiplantae; phylum Streptophyta; class Magnoliopsida; order Asterales; family Asteraceae; genus Helianthus; species Helianthus tuberosus. Next base: position 43,310,033 of record CM060386.1, on the reverse strand, counting down.
ATCTGATTAAGAATTCAGCATTAGAATGGTGGAACACTATCCTCTAATCAAGAGGAAGTGATAGAACTTATAATATGGAATGAGAAGAATTTAAGGACAAGGTAGAAAGGAAATTCTGCCCACCCAATGAGAAGGAACAGATAGCAAAAAAATTCCTGAACCTTAGGATGACTGGTATAGATAGTAAGGGGTACACTAAATTATTCTTCGAATATGCTATAATAGTGCCAACTCTTGCTTCACCTGAACCAGTATTGATCTCCCGTTATATCTGGGGATTGATTGGGGAGATTAGACAAGTAGTCAAGGCAGCTAGACCTCAAACCATAGAAGAAGCTGTAGAACTAGCAAATACCTTGACAGATGAATTAGTTCGTACACGAGAAGAGGATCAAAGGAGGAACCTAACCCAGAAACTCACACAAGAATTTCGTTCTGGAAATTTTAATCATGGGAAAAATGTAGGTTCCACATCTACACCTTACTGTAAGAATTGCAAAATAAAGCATTCTGGAAGATGCTCAATATACTGTAACTTTTGCAAAATATTGGGACACAAGGAAGAAGACTGCAGGAAGAAAGCTAACAACAGGATATGTTACAACTGCGGGGAACAAGGTCATATCAAGCCTAATTATCCAAAATTAGCTCCTGCTACAAACAACAAGAATACTCAAAATGTTAGAGCATTTGTTCTAACTGCAGATGAAGCCAAGATGATTCCAGATGTCATAGCTGGTATGTTTTTAGTTAATGATGTCTTTGCTAAAGTATTATTTGACTCTGGTGCGAACCAAAGTTTTATTAATACATCATTTTGCAAATTTCTAAATCAATCATTAACTAAACTACCACAAGAATGTCTAGTAGAGACAGCTAATGGAGAAACCGTTAGGATTTCTGAAATCTTGCAGGGACTAAGAATAGAAATTTTAAATCAGAAATTTATTGCAAACCTTTACCCCATGAATTTGACAGGATTCGATGTTGTTTTAGGAATGGATTGGTTAATAGCCAATAAAGCCAGTATTTTATGTGATCAAAAGTCAATTCAAGTAAATTCACCAAAAGGTAGAACGATCACAATTAAAAGAGATAAACCATCAAGTTCCACAAAATTCATCTCTGTGATGAAAACTGCAAGTTATATAAGAAAAGATTTTATAGTGTATTTGATTTCTATAATCACTAACACTAAAGGAAAAGAACTAAAAGATATTCCAGTAGTATCTCAGTTTTCAGATGTATTTCCAGAAGAATTGCCAGGGCAGCCTCCAGATAGAGAAGTTGAATTCAGAATCCATTTAATACCAGGAACAGCACCGATTGCCAAAGCACCTTACCGTTTGGCACCCGCCGAAATGCAAGAATTAAAGAAACAATTAGATGAGTTGTTGGAGAAAGGCTTTACACAACCAAGTTCGTCATTGTGGGGAGCACCAATCTTATTCGTTAAAAAGAAGGATGGATCAATGCGTATGTGCATTGACTACCGTGAATTAAACAAGGTCACGATTAAGAATCGGTACCCATTACCAAGAATCGATGATCTGTTTGATCAACTGCAAGGAGCTCGATTTTCTCTAAAATCGATTTAAGGTCAGGATATCATCAATTGAAGGTACGGGAAGAGGACATTCCTAAGACCGCATTCAGAACAAGGTATGGTCATTATGAATTTACTGTCATTCCATTTGGTTTAACCAATGCCCCAGCCGCATTTATGGACATGATGAACCGAATATGTAAGCCATATTTGGATAAATTCATAATTGTTTTTATAGATAATATTCTAATTTACTCTAAGAATAAGGAAGATCATGCAAAACATTTGCACGCACTTTTAAGTCTATTAAGAAAGGAAAAGCTCTATGCTAAATTTTCAAAGTGCGAGTTTTGGTTAGAACAGGTACAATTTCTTGGACACCTAGTCAATCATGAAGGAATTCATGTGGATCCCACAAAGATCGAGGCGATAACTAAATGGAAAACCCTTGAGTCACCAACCGAGGTTAGAAGTTTCTTAGGATTGGCCGGTTATTATAGAAGATTTATTCAAGATTTTTCTAGAATAGCCATTCCCTTAACTAAGCTAACCTATAAATCTGTTAAGTTTGAATGGGGACCAAAACAAGAAGAAGCCTTTAGAATCCTTAAGCAAAGATTAACCCATACACCCATATTAGCGTTACCAGAAGGAACTAAAGACTTTATAGTCTATTGTGACGCTTCTAAATTAGGTTATGGATGTGTATTGATGCAACGACAAAAGGTTATAGCCTATGCATCTAGACAACTTAAGAATCATGAAGAGAATTATTCAATCCATGACTTGGAATTAGGAGCTATAATTTTTGCTCTTAAGATTTGGAGACATTACCTTTACGGTAGTAAGTTTACCATATTCACTGATCATAAGAGTTTAAGGTATGTTTTCAAGCAAAAGGAGTTGAATATGAGAGAAAGACGCTGGATGGAGATGCTTAGTGATTATGATTGTGATATCCAGTATCATGAAGGAAAAGCAAATGTAGTGGCAGACGCTTTAAGCCGAAAGTATCATGAAAAGCCAAAAAGGGTACGTTCTCTTAAATTAAATCTACAAGTAGATTTAAATGATCAAATAAGAGAAGCACATGAATCAGTAATCAAGGATGATACTGAAAAATTAAAAGGTATGCTAAAAGAATTAGAACAAGGAACATATGGAATTTGGAGATTCCATAAGAAGAGAATGTGGATACCTAAATTAAGAAACCTGCGTCATCGTATATTAGAAGAAGCCCATAAATCTAAATATACGATGCATCCAGGAAATGATAAAATGTACCAGGATTTAAGGAAAAATTTCTGGTGGATAGGAATGAAAAAAGACATAGCAGCTTATGTTTCTAAATGTTTAACTTGTTCACAAGTTAAAGCTGAACACCAGAAACCCTCAGGTTTGTTACAACAATTAGAAATGCCAGTAGGGAAATGGGAATTAATAACAATGGATTTTGTTACTAAATTACCCAAAACAAAGAAATGAAATGATACAATATGGGTGATTGTAGATAGGCTAACCAAGTCAGCTCATTTCCTACCAATGAAGGAAACTTTTAGCATAGAACAGTTAGCTAAATTATATGTAAATGAAATCATTTATTTACATGGAATACCTTTATCAATTGTTTCTGATAGAGATAGCCGATTTACCTCTCATTTTTGGTCAAGTTTCCAAAGAGCAATGGGAACCAAATTAAATCTAAGCACAACTTATCATCCTCAAACGGACGGACAAAGTGAAAGGACAATTCAGACGATGGAAGACATGCTTAGAGCTTGTGTAATGGATTTCGGAGGTAATTGGGACGATCACTTACCTTTAATAGAATTTTCTTACAATAATAGTTATTACACAAGTATCAATGTTGCACCATTTGAAGCACTTTATGGACGAAAGTGCCGAACCCTAGTCTGTTGGGCAGAAATTGGGAAAAGCAACTATCTGGCCCTGAGATAGTGCAAGAAACAACTGACAAGATTATTCAAGTCAAGGAAAAACTGAAAGCAGCACGTGATCGACAGAAAAGTTATGCTGATAACCGACGCAAACCATTGGAATTTCAAGTAGGAGATAAAATATTGTTGAAAGTCTCTCCTTGGAAAGGAATAATAAGATTCATCAAACGGGGAAAGCTAAGTCCCAGGTATATTGGACCTTTTGAGATTATTAGAAGAGTAGGACCTGTAGCCTATCAGCTACAACTGCCAGAGGAAATGACAGGAATACATGATATATTTCATGTATCTAATCTCAAGAAATGCTTAGCTGATGAATCACTGATAGTACCTCTTAAGGATATAGAGGTAAATGAACAACTCAAGTTTGTAGAAAGGCCTCTACAAATTGAAGACAAGAAAGTCAAAAATCTCAAACATAAGAGACTAGTTCTCATCAAAGTGAAGAGGGACTCCAAAAGAGGACCTGAGTACACATGGGAGCTTGAATCTGAAATGAAAAGGAAATATCCGCACTTGTTCCAGTAGATCTCGGGGACGAGCTCTAAAACAAGGTGGGGAGGATGTAACAATCCTCAATAAACCGACACTCTCATAATAAATTCCGACATCGTAGTTGTTAGGGGAAGATTTTCCAATGATCAGCGATCCTCAATTACTGTCAGGCTTAGTGATCCTCAATTCTATTGAATTAGTGATCCTCAGAAGTTATTGTGGGATCAGGATCATGGATCATTATAGTGATCCTTACACTAACGATTGTCTACTTTGAATATGAAGTTGTTTTGCAGGAGTACGAGCTTGGACTTGGTCTTGGCGATATTCCTGGAGCATATTCTCTTTTTATTCCGCACGTGCTTGACTATTTCAAACGTTATGGAGGTCATGGAAGACTTGCATGAAATGCGGACATTTTGTTATCTTAGATTTTTTCTAAATTTATAAGGGGATAGTGAGCTAAATTAGAACACTTGGCTATTTTTAGCTTAACACACACACTCCTAACTGCTCTCATCAGCTCTTAACAATTCACTTGGCGATTATACACTTTTTGCACATTACACTATAGTGATCCTTGTAACTAGCTCGCTATCATCCGAAGTTGTAATACATTTCTTGTTTAATCTGAGTTGGTGATCGGTAGTTTCCATCACCCGAGGTTTTTTATGCCGGAGATCAACTCTTGATCAAGGGCTTTTTCCTCGTATAAATCATTGTGTCACTTGTTAATTTCATTTCTGAGTGATCCTTAGCATTGTTCATTGATTCAAGCATCACACCTCACAACAGAAAGTTTGGTTGCATTATCATTGCTTGATTTTTGACCAAAACAGTTTGGCGCCCACCGTGGGGCAATTGGTGCTTCATTCCTAAGAAGATTCATATTCTTGTGATCATTTCGGTTCATTACAACCAAGCAAATGGCTTCCTCAGCAAAGAATACATCAAGTTCTATGCCGGCAGTCAGTTCTTCACAAGGCGTTCCTCCTTTGCCTCCACCACCTTCTGGATCCCAGAAAAATGCTGAGAATGTTGCGAAGAGACAAACCCCCATTTTCTCAAAACCACCAACTTCTTCTGTTTCCTCTAATCCTACCACTAATGACCTTTTTACTCTGATTTTGCAGATGAGAGATCGCATGCAAGAGCAGGACAAAACCAATGAAAGGATTCTTCAGGAGATTGGTGATATTAAGAAACAGAAGAAATCAGTGGAGGATCACTCTCCTCTGATACCAAGGTCATTGGATTTCGATACTCCAGTTGTAACTACTTTACAATCAGTTCCGGGCATCCAGTATCAAAGTGGTCCATCAGAAAGGCGTTATGGAATAGCAACTGTGAGTCAGGCATTTGGCTCTCACTTCCAGCCTCAAGGATCCTCTTCTCAGCATCAGGGATTCTTCTTCAGATCCGGAGGATATCTGGGATTGCACCCGGTACAAGGATCCTCCATGGGTCCAGGATCCTCTGAGCTCCAAGGATCCTCCATGGGTCCAGGATCCTCTCAGCTCCAAGGATCCTCCATGGGTCCAGGATCCTCTCAGCTCCAAGGATCCTCCATGGGTCCAGGATCCTCTCAGCTCCAAGGATCCTCCATCGGTCCAGGATCCTCCATAGGTCCAGGATCCTTTCAGGTTCAAGGATCATCTCACCTTCAAGGATCCAACATCTTTCAGGATCAAGGATTCTTAAGAAGTATGCAGCCCCCGAGCACCGATGTTCATCATGGAGACTTCATACCAATGCAGACCATTGCTTCATCTGGTCCTTCAATCATACCAGAATCCCGTCAATATGGATTCACATCTGCAATTCCTAACTTGAATCCCCTGGGAGGTAACACTTTCAATAATTCTTATAACACTAACCATGGCTCAATGCAGGATACATGTATCAATCAGGCTATGGCTAAGGAGTTACAGAAGCTTAAGGATATGATATCCAGTGTACCAGGAGTGGTTAAACCCATTCCTGAAATTGCAGATGGTAGCCATAGGATATCTCGTTTTGCACCACCCTTATGTGATGCTGAGATACCCAAAAGATTCCAGATACCATCTATGAAGCTGTATGATGGTTCAAGAGATCCAAAGGAGCATGTAGCTCAGTACAGGGAGAGGATGGAGATCAATCCAATTCCTGAGAGGTTAAAAGAAGCATGTCTATGCAAGGGATTTGGATCCACACTCACAGGATCTGCTCTTAAATGGCTGCTAAGTCTTCCCCCTTACTTTATTACTTGATTTGCTAATCTAGTTAATTTGTTTAATAGTCAATTCTCTTGTAGTAGGAAATTTGAATGATTAACTAGTGATCTATATAGGGTAACACAAGGTCAAAATGAATCACTTAGAGATTACATCACTAAGTTTAGTAAAGAATCCTTAGATATTCCTAACTTGGATATTGCTACAGCTGTAGAAGTCTTTAAAATGGGATTGCTTAGGGATTCATTATTCTATGATGATCTTGTTATGACCCCATGCAGGAATCTTGATGAAGTAAGAACCAGGGCCCTTAGGTTCATCCGTTTAGAGAATGACAAAAGGATCCAGGAAAGACTGACAGGATCCTCCAAACAGGAAAAGCAAGGATCCTACTTCAGGAACAACAAATCAAAGTCATACAACAAGTCTGATAACCAGAATGTGCATGCAGTGGAACAGGAAGAGGATGATGAGGATTATCCTCCCATTTCTGAATATTGTTTTTCTGTTGATAACAATGAGCTAATTCTTGCAATGCAGAATCTAGGTGAGAAAGCTAGGTGGCCGAGAAAAAGTGATAAACCAGCAGCTACAAAGGATAAGTCCAAGTGGTGTGCATATCATGAGGATTTCGGGCATCTCACTGAAGAGTGTATTGCACTTAGAAAAGAAATTGGTTACTTGTTGAGTAAGGGGCATTTGAAGGAGCTTTTGGGACGAAAAAAGTCAAGGATCCCGGAAAGGGCTCCTGCCCCTCCAGCAGATGCACAAGTTATAAACTTCATATCCGGTGGATCAGACATTTGTGGTACCTCCTTTTCAGCAGCAAAAAGACATGCTAAGGAAACCAAGATGGATAATGGAGACAGACCCGTCCGGACCTCCGTTGTTACCCAGGATAAAGTCATAACCTTTGATGAGGATGATCGTGTTGATGTCCAGGATCCTCATCATGATGGTCTTGTAATTACATTATTTATTTCTAACCACTTTGTTCCAAGGATCCTTATAGATGGAGGAAGCTCTGTGAACATCATTCAGCTTGATATCCTCAAGAAGATGAATATCCCGGAGTCTGATATTGTTCCAAGATCCTCAGTCCTTGTGGGATTTAGCGGGGAAACCAAGAACACATTGGGGGACATCAAACTCCCTATCTATATTGAAGTACTCCATTCTTATCAGAAATTTTGTGTTATAGATTGCTTATCATGTTGTAATGTTATCCTTAGCAAGCCGTGGATACATGACATGAAGGCAGTCCCATCCACCTATCATCAATGTGTAAAGCTTCCAAGTCCATGGGGAGTGGTGAAAATTGAGAGTGATCAACAAGAGGCTAAGAATTGTTACACATCATCAATGAAGCCAGCCTCAAGACCAAGGGAGCAATAGCAATTAAAGTATCATTCAAGAGATGTCTTGGAGGCAAGAGAGCAGGATGTAAAAGAAATCCTCTTGGATCCTTATGATCCTGAATCCACAGTCTTCATAGGATTAGGGATCCTTAGCAGCATTGAACAGGATCTAGTATCCTTCCTTAAGAGGAGGAAATCCACCTTTGCCTGGAAGCATGAGGACATGACATGTATATCCAAAGATATAATTACTCATAAACTTGGCATTGACAGGTCATTCAAGCCTATACATCAAAAGAGGAGGAAGTTTGCACCTGAAAGGAATGCTATTATCCAGGAAGAGGTAGATAAACTACTTCGGGCAGGTATGATAAGAGAGGTTAAGTATCCAAGATGGTTAGCCAATGTGGTTGTTGTTGAAAAGAAAAATGGAAAGTGGAGGGTATGTGCCGATTTTACTGATTTAAACAAGGCATGTCCCAAGGATCCTTTCCCATTACCCCACATTGACTCCATGGTGGATGCTACCGCGGGTCATGAGTTGTTGACTTTTATGGATGCTTCATCTGGATTTCAACAAATTCAGATGGAACTATCTGATCAAGAGGATACAGCCTTTATGACCCCAACTGGTATATATTGTTATATTGCTATGCCATTTGGACTAAGGAATGCAGGTGCTACTTATCAAAGGCTAGTCAATATGATGTTCAAGGAACAAATTGGACACACTATGGAAGTCTATATAGATGACATGGTGGTTAAATCCAAGAAAGCTGAGGATCACCTTAAATACTTGGAGGAAGCATTCAATATCCTTGATAAATTTAATATGAAACTAAATCCTTCCAAATGTCATTTTGGTGTTAAGGCAGGTAAATTCTTAGGCTATATGGTGACAAAGAGGGGCATTGAAGCAAGTCCAGAGCAAATCAAGGCTATTCTGAATATCAAATCTCCTGCCAATGCTAAGGATGTGCAAAGATTGACAGGAAGGATCGCAGCCTTGAACAGGTTCATATCCAATTCCTTAGAAAAGTGCAAGGAATTCTATGACATCTTGAGGAAGAACAAGAAATTTGAATGGACTGAGAAGCATGAAAGTGCCCTCAAAGCTCTTAAGGATTACCTATGTAAGTAAGAGTTTACTTGATGCTGAATCTAGGTATTCACACTTAGAGAAACTTATCCTTGCATTAATTATGGCATCAACTAAATTAAGACATTATTTTGAGACTCATGCCATTATTGTTAAGACTAATTTTCCAATTAAGAATGTTCTCAGGAAACCTGAAATATCAGGAAGGATGGCTAAGTGGGCAGTGAAGCTTAGTGCTTATGATATAAGATATGAACCAAGGACTGCCATTAAATCCCAAGCCTTAGCTGACTTTGTGGCAGATTTCAGTAGTGACTTGCAAAAGGAAGATGAGTTAGAAGTCCAACAGCTTGAAGAAACTAAGGATCCTTGGATACTCTTCACTGATGGAGCCTCTAATATTAAAGGAACAGGGCTTGGAATACTACTAAAATCGCCACAGGGGGACATAATACCCACTCCATAGCTTGTGAGTATCAAACTACTAATAATGAGGCTGAATATGAAGCCTTGATAGCTGGTTTGCAAATTGCCAAGCATATGAGGATCAGGTATCTTGAGGTACATGTAGATTCTTTATTAATCACTAATCACTTTAATGGATCCTTTTCTGTTAGAGGTGAAAAGCTAATCAAATATTTAGAGATAGTCAAAAAATTGGCACTCTCTTTTGTTTCCTTTAGTTTGACACAGGTACCAAGGGAAGAGAATGCAGAGGCTGATGCATTAGCCAACTTAGGATCATCCTTGAAGATCCCAGAGGATATCAAGATCCCTATTATCCACATCCTAACCCCTGCTATCGAGGATCATATAGCTATGGAAATAGGAGAGGATTCTGCAATCATCCCTAGTGATGATACTTAATCTCATTCAGGATCATGGATCCTCCCAATCATGAGATACATACAACATAGAGAGATTCCTACAGGAGAAAACCCTAGGGCTTTCAAAATTAAGGTATCTCAATTTACAATATTGAATAATATGTTGTATAAACGATCTCTTGCAGGACCATATCTAAGATGCATTGAGGATCCTGAAATCCAAGAAGTCCTAAAGGATTTCCATGAAGGAGATTGTGGAAACCACACTGGGGGCAGGGCATTATTCTCAAGGATCCTGAGGACAGGATACTATTGGCCTAATATGAAGAAGGATGCTGTGGAGTATGCCAAGAAGTGTGATCCTTGTTAGAGACATAGTAATATCCTTCACCAACCAGCAGAACTTTTGCATTCTATATCCTCTTCTTGGCCATTTATGATATGGGGAATGGATATAGTTGGTAAGCTCCCTAAGGCACCTGGTGGAAAAGTATTCATGCTTGCTATGACTGATTACTTCTCCAAGTGGATAGAGGCTGAAGCCTTTGCTCAAGTCAGAGAAAAGGAAGTTATATCCTTTATTAAAAGAAACATTATTACTAGATTTGGCATTCCTTCTGAAATTGTTTGTGATAATGGATCCCAGTTTATTGGGAGTAGAACTACTAACTTTTATGACAGCTGGGGGATTAAGATGATAACATCAACACCAGTCCACCCACAAGCTAATGGTCAGGCAGAATCATCCAACAAGATCATCATCAACAATTTAAAGAAGAAGCTTGGATCCAAGAAAGGATAGTGGGCAGAAGAACTACCTTATGTACTATGGGCTGATAGGACAACTCCCAAGAATGCTACTGGCCAAAGTCCATTATCTTTGGTATTTGGAGCAGAATCAGTGATCCCTACATAGATGGTGGTTCCAACTGCAAGAACAAGCATTCGTGATCCTGAAGAAAATGCTGAAAACTTGGTTCAAGACTTGGATACTATAGAAGAAATCAGGGATTTGGCAAGGATTAGGATGGCCAGTTATCAACAAAGGATGGCTGGAGTTACAACAAAAATGTCAGGATCAGGAAATTCCAAGTTGGTGATATGGTGTTAAGGAAAGCATTTCAAAATACCACCAATCCTGCTGATGGAAAGCTAGCACCAAAATGGGAAGGCCCCTATTTGATTGAAGCTGAAGCAGGAAAGGGGGCATATCGATTGCTAACAATGGAAGGTGATTTGCTACCAAGAGCTTGGAATGCTGTCCATTTGAAGAAATATTTCATGTGACAAGGATCCATGATCCTTACATGACAAGTATTGATGCATGTGAAGTGTTATATATGTTAGGTGTATATTTTAAGCCCTTTTTAACACTTATTTTTAGCCAAGTTTTAAATTTATAAAACACGATATTTTACTAACACTAAACACACATATGGGCAAGTGCACCCATCGTGAGCGTAGTATAGTGTTGGCAAGATACTGAGGTCGTCCATGGACACAAGAGCTTTTAGTACCGGTTTATCCTCAACGTCTAATCAAATCAAAAAGTTAGAAAAATGTTTTAAGCTAAATAAAACTAACTAAAATGCTGAAAATAAAAAAAAAAAAGAAAAAAAAAACAGATAGACAAGATGAATCACTTGGTTCCGACTCGTATCTAGTATAACCTTTGATTATTCCCGCACTTTTGCACATAATTAAGAGATTATCTTAGTTATTGTAGTAGGCCCCCTCTTTTGAAGGTGACGTTACCCTCACCCCAGTAGTTTGAGTCAGCAAGGATATAATCCTAAAAGGGTGGATTAGTGGAAGATAATTAATTAAGTTATTAATGCAAATTATGGTATTAATAGTAGTTAACTTATGAGGGGATCAAAGAGTTTGGACCTCCGCCATCCAATACCGTGAAGCATTGAAGGAGGTCCTACTAAATTTGACCCAGGTCCATTGCAGGACCTCTAAACGCTGAACAATGGCAAGACCTTTACCAAACCGTTCCCTTAACCCCCGACCAGGTAGCCAACATACCTCTACATAGACCGTGGAGATATGAATGGTGAAAATCTTTTATTTTATATAGACAGTAAAATAATGCCAAGACACCACGGACAAACGATAAGGAAAGATCACCTTCAACATAAGTAACTAGTTATTAAAGTCATTAATACAAAACCAAATAAAAAGTGCAAAAGATTAGAAATAAAAAGTATTATACTAGACACTTTGTCTTCACCAAGTGATGTAAGAGACTTAGGCAAACATGGCTTTGATTGTCAAGAACTCTTACGATCAATCTTGGATCCCGAGACGACTCACACACTCTACGATGGACAATGGATGATGGTGGGTGGTGGATGAAGTGTGAGAGAGGTGGTGTGCCAAGGGATGAGTTGAAATGAAACCAAGCACTCCTATTTATAGGCTGAACAGAAGGCTGGGCACGGCCCCGTGTCCGCTGGACACGCCCCTGTGCCTGTCTGACATTCTCTCTCTTCATTAATTGTAATTCGCAATTACAATTAATGCGCCTGCTGTACTTTCGCCACGCCCCCGTGTTCACTGGACACGGCCCCGTGGTGGGCAATAGAAGCTTCTATAGGTTTATCTTTTCTACTGCTTCTTGGGCACGGCCCCGTGCTGGCTGAGCACGGGGCGTGTTCAGTCTTCTGCCTTCTCTATTTTGCTTGGGAAGATGCCATTGAGGGGTCGGACAGTCCACTTATGTTCCTTTTCTTGTATTTATGTTAGATTTAGTTGTCTTTTTGCTTCTTTTGTTAATTTGAGCTCATTTAATCCTGAAAATACAAAAGGAAGACAAAAACACTCTTTTTCCAACATTAGTACTTAAAAAGGGTTAGTTTTATGCCTTATTTGATGTAATTTATATGTTGCATTTTACACACATCAAATACCCCCACACTTGAACTTTTGCTTATCCTCAAGCAAAACTCTTTAATATGTGGCTTGCACTCCCAAATGGAATGGGTAGAAGAGAAGGTTTTGGCTTGTCATAGAGTGTTGGGAATCCAAGATCTTTTTGGGTTTTATTTTTATCTATTTACAATCCTATTCGTTATGATTTGTTTAGAAAGTTTCATAGGAGAAATTACTTATTTGGGCATAACATGCCTTTTTTAAAATTCCATTTATATACAAGTTCACATACCTCACGGGAGAAATCACTCACACTCGGCCGAAGGTGTATTTTTAGTGAATCACTCGAGAGCGGCATGGAACTTATTCCTACCATAAGCTTGCCAAGCAAACAATCCTCCTCCTTTTTAACTTTTATACCTTTGTAAATATCAAGAGGACTTTGTGGGTGAAGGGTTAGGCTTGGGTTAAAGGTAGGTGGTTGGGTTAGTGGTTAGTAGAAAAAGGGTGAAAAAGCGTAACAAGTGTCGGTTTTCGTAGGACTTTCTATTTTTGTAACTTTTATTTTGATGAAGCTATTATTCAAACAAAGTTTTTTTTTTGATGAACTTGTTTGTTTATTTTCTTTTGCTTCATCATCAACACATTTTTTTTGAACGATCATACGAAAAACCGAACTTGTTACTAAAACAAAGGGTTAAAAATGAAAAAGGTTTTGGTGGGTAAAAGGGTGTTTGGTTTGGGTTATGAAATGAAAAGGTTTAGGCTCAAAAGGGCTAACTAGGGGGATTTTGGGTAAGTGGTAAAAAAAAAAAGAAAAATAATGGTGTAGAAGAAAAAAGGGTTAGTCCTAATGCCTCTATCATTTACTTACTCGGGTTTAAGTTGATAAGGACCGGGAATGTATCGTCATGGCAAGTTCTAGAGTCGTAAGAACCAAACGGCTATTCACACAAGAAACGAAAAATGAGCATTTAGTTTAATGATATGTAATTGTATGCTCAATAAAGGCTCAAAACTCACTTTTATCGGAATGGGTTTTTATGTGATCAAGTATATATAATCAAATTTTAACTAAGTTTGCCATGCCTTTTCATAATTTTCTTATGTTGGTTCTTTTTATCACGACGCTATCAGTTCTAAATTCGTAAAAATATAACCTTTTTGAGAACTTGAATTTCCCGAGTTAAACCTAGACAAGTAAAAAAAATGAAATTTTTGAAAAAAAATTTTTTGGGGTGATAAGCGGTTCCAATAGAGTTTTGTGTAAGGCTTGTATTTAGGACTTGCAAAATTTCAAGGTTTTAGCATCCCCCCCACACTTAAATTACACATTGTCCTCAATGTGTCCCAAAAATATTTTTTTAGGTCGATTAGATGTGTAATATGGTGCTAAAAGCAAAGATTTATGTTACTGGCAGACTGGACACGGCCCCGTGTCCGCTGGACACGACCCCGTGGCGAACTGCCAGTAACGAAAACTTACAGAAGGTGAACACGGGGGCGTGTTGGTTAGGCACGGCCCCGTGTCTGACAAAAATCTGCAGGACAGTAACCAAACAGCGGGTCTGGGAGGTGAGCACGGGGGCGTGTTGGCTGGACACGTCCCCGTGTGGACAGTCTGTAAGCCTGAAAAACAGGTTTCTTCCCCCGGTTTTTTCCATCCTGGCCCTATAAGTGCTGATGCTTAGCACTCCAAGCCTTGGTTTGTACCTGTTTCATCACTTAATACCACACCAAGTAACACAAACATCCTACATTACCATAGTTAATTGTCCCAAGCATAAAGTAAAAGAAAAAAAAAACGGAAAATAAAAGTGGTCAAGGAAAGTAAATTGTTCAACACTTGGCACGCATGCCACTAATTGTTCGATAGATAAAGGGACTTAAACCTGTGGGCTCGCCATCAACCCGCCCCTGCTCCTTCAAAACCCCCTACTCCATGTCTTCATCGCTATCATCACCTCCATCCCCATGCCCCGCCATATATTCCCGGATGCTGCCGATATCGTCTTGTATATCGTTGATGTTGCGTTCAATAGCTCCGACCCGGTGGTATGTGTTGTTGGCGAGGTTGTAGGCGTTCCTGGTACACATGAGGTTTTCCTGCATAAGATCATGTAAGCTTTGAAAGTTAGGAAAACCGCCTCCTTGTGAGGAGGATTGACCCGGATCACCATGGGGTTGATACTGGTAGTGGGGAGGTGGTGCGTGAAGAACTAGGGCCTCCTACGGGTTCCATGCATAGCCTTGCGTCCTTTGGAAGCTTACCGACCCGTCTTCCGCCTCATGAAGTAAGTTCATGGCTCGGCAAATGTGGTAGTCAACTCGCCCCGACCATGGGCTTCTTTCAAAGGAACTTGGAATTCGCGTGTAATGCTTGAAGAGACGGTACACCCATCCTCCGAAGAAGATAGGTGTTGGAGCGCGAGCAAGGCGGTTGAGATGCATGTTTCGTAACAGGAGATATGGAACATCGAGAGGCTTCCGGTTGTGGATACAGTGAAGGACAACCAAATCTTTCAACCCTACAACGCCACCACTGTCGTGACGTTGGTTAAGAGAGTAGCTGAGAAGCCTGTGGATGTAGCGATAGAGCGGATCCCTTAGCTTAGTACTCTTGGTGCTGCTAGGGTTGTAGATTCCTTCACCGATTTGAGCCCATACGGCTTGTCGTTCATTTTCATCCAAGTCTCGTAACCCCCTGGTATTTTCCTCGTTTCCCGATTCCTCTTCTCCGTACAGTCCTATTATAGCTCCAAACTGTGCCATAGAGATCGAGTACCTTGTCCCGCCACACCGAAATGCAACCCCTTCATTGTCGAATGGGTCACACCTTGAAGTGAAGGTGAAAGTACTGTAGAACTCCATGGTGCATTGATGCACCGACCGAAGTCGAGTGTTCAATGCAACAGCTAGTGGTCCCGTAACGATGTTGTTGAGTCGGTCCAGCTGGTTTACCAAGGTTAACAGGTCCGTGCATGCTCGCCTGGGGTACTCCTCGGGTCTTGTTTGAAGTATCTCGTATCTTGCCCTGGCATCGAGTTCACTTGCATTGAACCTTGTGAACTTTGCCATCTGAAAGAATACACCAAAAATTAGCACGAAACAGTGAGATTTTTAAAGAAACTGCGAACAGTAGGCTGGACACGACCCCGTGTTCAGCGGGCACGGCCCCGTGTCCAGACGTCTGTAACCCCAAAAACTTCATTTTTCGTCCCGGTCCCGAAAACTTGAAAATTTTTGGTCCAATAGATGCGGTTTCCTCCGAAAATGAAACCCTAAGTGCCGTTTTTCCCAAAATACCCCGTTTACCCTATAAATTTTATCTTTTTCGGTTCAAGAACAAGGGTTTGGGGTTTTTGTAAGAAATCGGGTGAATCTATGAACAATACAAGTGTATTTATTTCCCTTAACACTAATCTAACTAAATGCAAACAGATTTAGGCAAAAATTTTAGGTTTGATTTGAATGAAGTTCAAGAACCCTAGATTTTTCCCCAAATTTGTGGTGTTTTAACTACATGCAAGTAACTAATCTAACTACTAAAAGTGATAGAATCATACCTTGATGTTGTTAGAGTGATAGGAGACGTCGAAATTTTTCGAAAAATCGCCTGGAACCAGAGCTTTTTCGAGGAAACGGGGCGTGTGGAATGAAGAAACTGTTTTGAAAAAGGGGATATATCCCGACTGCAGCGCGGACACGACCCCGTGTCCAGCGGACACGGCCTCGTGCCGAGCAAGGTTTTTTTTTTTTTTTTTTTTAGTGCTCGTGTGAGTGCCCTTGTTTCCCATAAGCCTTGGTTAGAAAACTTACCGCTTTCGATGTCGTCCCAATTGCTCGTAACTTACCAGGTTTGATGTTGGTTTCATCCTTCCACCGTTTGAAACGAGATCTCTTCCTCTTCATCCTCAATGAATCCTTGATAAAGTTTCAGCCGTTGCCCATTGACTTTGAATGGAGGCCCATTTCGAGATTTAATTTCTACTGCACCGTGTGGGAAAATATGGGTGACGGAAAAAGGTCTTGACCACCTAGACTTTAGTTTACCAGGAAACAATCGAAGTCGTGAATTAAACAAAAGAACTAGATCTCCTACCCGAAATTCATTAGGTTTAATATGTTTGTCATGCAAATTTTTCATTCTTTCCTTATAAATTTCAGAGTTTGAGTATGCATAATTCCTAAGCTCGTCTAATTCATTTAATTGACAAAATTGATTTTTACCAGCAAATTCTAAATCTAAGTTTACATTTTTGATTGCCCAGTAGGCTTTGTGTGCAATTTCTACTGGTAAATGATAACTTTTTCCATAAACTAGCTTATATGGGGTTGTACCTATTGTTGTTTTATAAGCAGTTCGAAAAGCCCATAAAGCATCATCTAATTTATCAGCCTATTCCTTTTTATTTATCCCTACGGTTTTTTCAAGTTTTCGTTTTAAACCTCTATTAGTCACTTCGGCTTGTCCGTTTATTTGAGGGTGATATGCTGTTGAGACCCAGTGATAGACCCCATATCTAGTTAAAAAAATTTCAAGTTGATGGTTGCAAAAATGGGTACCTCTATCACTTATTAAAGCTTTAGGTGTGCCAAAACGAGAGAATAATTTTTTCAGAAATTTTCCCACGACTCTTCCATCATTTGTTGGAAGTGCCTCGGCCTCGGCCCAATTAGACAAGTAATCTACTGCCACAAGTATCTATTTGTTTCCTTTCGATGGTGGGAAAGGTCCCATAAAGTCGAGTCCCCACACATCAAAAATTTCACAAACAAGAATGTCATTTTGTGGCATTTCGTTTTTGGAAGAAATATTACCTGTTCTTTGGCAAGCATCACATGTTTTTACAAGACTTTGGGCGTCTTTGTAAATGGTTGTCCAATAAAATCCTGAATCGAATACCTTTCATGCGGTACTAGCAGCACCATGATGTCCTCCGTATGGACCTTCATGACAATGGCGGAGAATTCTTCGTGCTTCACTACCATGTACGCATCGTCGGACGAGTTGGTCGGCACACATTTTGAAAAGATATGGATCTTCCCAAAAGTAGTGTTTCACATTGGCAAACAATTTTTTTCTTTGATGATGTGGCCACCCTTTTGCGACCATACCGCTAGCTAGGTAGTTAGCATAGTCGGCGTACCATGGTTCTTCCTTGTATTCCACCATTTCCAGGGACTCAGTTGGGAATTTTTCGTTGATTTGCTCGTCCCTGGTTACTTCCAAAGCTGGGTCTTCTAAGCGCGAAAGATGATCTGCAGCGGCGTTTTCTGCTCCTCTTTTGTCCTTGATTTCAATGTCAAATTCTTGGAGGAGTAGAATCCACCGAATCAAACGTGGTTTTGCATCTTGCTTTTTGAAGAGATATCGGATGGCTGCATGATCTGTATAAACTATAGTTTTAGAAAGAACAAGATAAGAACGAAATTTATCAAAAGCAAATACCACAGCTAGTAACTCTTTTTCAGTTGTTGTGTAATTTTCTTGTGCATCATTAAGTGTTTTACTAGCATAATAAATTGGGTGGAAATGCTTTTCTTTTCTTTGTCCCAAGACAGCTCCAACTGCAAAGTCACTAGCATCACACATGATTTCGAAAGGAAATTTCCAATCAGGTGCTATCATGATAGGTGCATTGACTAACATTTCTTTTAAGGTGAGAAATGCTTTATTGCAATCATTGTCAAAGATGAAAGGAGCATCTTTTTCAAGTAATTTTGTTAGAGGTCTAGAAATTTTAGAAAAGTCTTTGATAAACCGTCTATAGAATCCGGCATGCCCTAGGAAACTTCTGATAGCTCGTACGGAGGATGGAGGTGGTAATCTAGAAATGATATCTATTTTGGCTCGATCCACCTCCATTCCTTCGCTTGAGATCTTGTGACCGAGTACTATTCCCTCCGTTACCATGAAATGGCATTTTTCCCAATTAAGGGTGAGGTTAGTTTCCTCACATCGGGATAGCATTCGTTCAAGGTTATCGAGGCATTGGTCATATGAATCCCCAAAGATAGAAAAGTCGTCCATAAAGACTTCCATTGTCTTTTCTATCATGTCGTGGAAAATGGCTACCATGCAACGTTGAAAGGTTGCGGGGGCATTACATAGACCAAACGGCATGCGTCGATAAGCAAAAGTTCCATAGGGACATGTGAAAGTTGTCTTTTCTTGGTCTTCGGGTGCTATCGGGATTTGAAAGTAACCTGAAAAACCATCCAAGAAACAATAAAATTTATGACCGGATAGTCTTTCTAACATTTGATCAATGAAGGGTAAAGGTAAGTGATCCTTTCTTGTTGCTTTATTTAATCGTCTATAATCTATACATACTCTCCATCCTGTGACGGTTCTCGTTGGTATTAGTTCATTCTTTTCGTTGGTTATTACCGTCATACCTCCTTTCTTTGGAACTACTTGGACAGGACTTACCCAAGGGCTATCGGAGATAGGATAGATAAGTCCGGCGTCAAGTAATTTGATGACTTCGTTTTTAACAACTTCTTGAACATTTGGATTTACTCGATGTTGTGGTTGTATTACTGATTTGTAGTCATCGTTCATCAAAATTTTGTGTGTGCACATGGAAGGACTAATTCCTTTTATGTCTACAAGTTTCCAAGCTATTGCGTTTTTGTGTTTTTTCAAAAGATTAATTAATTTTTCCTTTTCTAAGTTATCTAATTTAGACGAAATAATTACAGGTAAATTACCATCTTTGTCTAGAAAAGCATATTCCAAACCTTTTGGAAGTTCTTTGAGCTCAAGTGGCGGGTCTTTGGGAGACTCCTTATTTGGTTGCTCATTTCGATCAAGAACTTTAAAAGTTTGTTCTATGGCGACCTCTTCTTCAATAAAGTGGTCAATCTCTTCACTTGTATCGGGTGGTTCATCTTCATCTTCAATTAGGGGGTCATTATTGCCGAAAGGATATTTCATTGACCGTTCGAGATCGACACTTCTTTTAAATGCCCCTAATCGAAGAGGTAGATTTTTGAACTTCCGGTTTTTCATAGCTTCGTGAGTTTTTACAAATGGTCGTCCCAACACTAGAGGAGCGTCATCAAGAATGACAAAGTCGGTCGGGATGACCATTTGATCCGTTTGAACCAATAAATCTTCAACTACACCGAATGATTTTATTACTTTCCGATTAGATAGAAAAATGGGTATTTGAAGTGGAGAAAAATCACTAATACTTAATTTTTCGAAAATGTAGTTAGGCATTATGTTAACACAAAGATCTTTATCGATTGTGACATTACTAATAAACGAATTTTGAAAGAAACATGGAACCGGTGTACTGTTAATTTCAAATGGGTCTTCTTTTATTAGTGAGGTTTGATCATTAGTTAACTTAACACTTACCGTTTCGTCAATTTTAGTGTTAGTGCTTAACTCTTTTAAAAACTTAGCATGAGGGGGTACTAAACAATGATTTTTAAAAGAAAGTGACAAGAGATTAATTTTTTCAAAATTAGACTCTTCTTGAATTTTAACGTTGTTGGACTCACCTTTTTCGTTGTTTAACTCATGTGTCGGTTTTTCACTTATTTGTTCTTCCATTTTTACACTTTCGGTTATCTCTTCCTTTTTTAACTCTTCTCTTGCGCGGGACTCCTCTTCCCTTGCGCGAGCTTCTTTTATACATCGATCGATAACTCTAATGTGTTCTAATATCCTATCGGTCACTTCGGGTATAGAAAAAGACTCGGTATTTTCTAAGCTTGAATCCGGTTGTTCGATCCTTTGTTCCTCATAATACCCGTATGAAGTAGATGGTTCACACCATTGTTCTTCATTGTAAGTATATGATGGATAAGGGTCGTAATTTTGTTCTTCGTAATACTCATATGAGGTGGGTTGTTCACGCCATGGTTCCTCATAATAAGCATACGAAGGTGGTGGCTCATACCTTGGTTCCTCAAAGTATGAGTAAGAAGGCTCATACCTTGGTTCATCAAAATATGAGTATGAGGGAGGAGGTTCATACCTTTGGTCTTCATAGGACGTGTATGAAGTCGATGGCTCGTACCTGGGCTCCTCATAGTAGGTGTATGAATTGGATGTTTGATATGAGTGATTATTTTGAACCGAGCGTGTGTTGCGACAATTAGTGCAATAATTACCCCTATAATCATCCTCCTTATAGGTGTAGTTGTAACCTCCTGAGTATTGATCCATAAGAATCACTCAGCAGACCACAACCAAGTCTCGAGATCAGAAAACAAAAATAAAAACGGAATCAGAGGCTGGACACGGCCCCGTGTCTGGTGAACACGGCCCCGTGTACAGGATCTGTATCTGGGTGTTTTAATTAAAGTTACTGGTCACGTTGAGCACGGGGGCGTGTTCAGTGAGCACGGCCCCGTGTTCAGACTCTGTATCTGGGTATCTAACTAAAAATATGCAGCACGGGGGCGTGTTCAGTGAGCACGGCCCCATGTTCAGGCTACTGTAAATGCAAACTAAACTAAAATCCAGAAAAATGTGCGCACGTTTTGAAAAGGTTTTGAAAAACTGATTAGGCCGTCGATTTTAAGCTTTCTTAAAATCCTTGTGTCCCCGGCAACGGCGCCAAAAACTTGATGCGTGTGAAGTGTTATATATGTTAGGTGTATATTTTAAGCCCTTTTTAACACTTATTTTTAGCCAAGTTTTAAATTTATAAAACACGATATTTTACTAACACTAAACACACATATGGGCAAGTGCACCCATCGTGAGCGTAGTATAGTGTTGGCAAGATACCGAGGTCGTCCAAGGACACAAGAGCTTTTAGTACCGGTTTATCCTCAACGTCTAATCAAATCAAAAAGTTAGAAAAATGTTTTAAGCTAAATAAAACTAACTAAAATGCTGAAAATAAAAATAAAAGAAAAAAAACAGATAGACAAGATGAATCACTTGGTTCCGACTCATATCTAGTATAACCTTTGATTATTCCCGCACTTTTGCACATAATTAAGAGATTATCTTAGTTATTGTAGTAGGCCCCTCTTTTGAAGGTGACGTTACCCTCACCCCAGTAGTTTGAGTCAGCAAGGATACAATCCTAAAAGGGTGGATTATTGGAAGATAATTAATTAAGTTATTAATGCAAATTATGGTAGGCCCCGCTTTGGCGGAGACGTTACCCTCGGCTAAGTAGTCTGAGTCAGCAGGGATACAGTCCTAAATAGCCGGGTTATAGTATTAATAGTAGTTAACTTATGAGGGGATCAAAGAGTTTGGACCTCCGCCATCCAATACCGTGAAGCATTGAAGGAGGTCCTACTAAATTTGACCCAGGTTCATTGCAGGACCTCTAAACGCTGAACAATGGCAAGACCTTTACCAAACCGTTCCCTTAACCCCCGACCAGGTAGCCAACATACCTCCATATAGACCGTGGAGATATGAATGGTGAAAATCTTTTATTTTATATAGACAGTAAAATAATGCCAAGACACCACGGACAAACGATAAGGAAAGATCACCTTCAACATAAGTAACTAGTTATTAAAGTCATTAATACAAAACCAAATAAAAAGTGCAAAAAATTAGAAATAAAAAGTATTATACTAGACACTTTGTCTTCACCAAGTGATGTAAGAGACTTAGGCAAACATGGCCTTGATTGTCAAGAACTCTTACGATCAATCTTGGATCCCGAGACGACTCACACACTCTACGATGGACAATGGATGATGGTGGTGGATGATGGTGTTGTGATGGTGGTGGGTGGTGGATGAAGTGTGAGAGAGGTGGTGTGCCAAGGGATGAGTTGAAATGAAACCAAGCACTCCTATTTATAGGCTGAACAGAAGGCTGGGCACGGCCCCGTGTCCGCTGGACACGCCCCCGTACCTGTCTGACATTCTCTCTCTTCATTAATTGTAATTCGCAATTACAATTAATGCGTCTGCTGTACTTTTGCCACGCCCCCGTGTTCACTGGACACGGCCCCGTGGTGGGCAATAGAAGCTTCTATAGGTTTGTCTTTTCTGCTGCTTCTTGGGCATGGCCCCGTGCTGGCTGAGCACGGGGCGTGTTCAGTCTTCTGCCTTCTCTATTTTGCTTGGGAAGATGCCGTTGAGGGGTCGGGCAATCCACTTATGTTCCTTTTCTTGTATTTATGTTAGATTTAGCTGTCTTTTTGCTTCTTTTGTGAATTTGAGCTCATTTAATCCTGAAAATACAAAAGGAAGACAAAAACACTCTTTTTCCAACATTAGTACTTAAAAAGGGTTAGGTTTATGCCTCATTTGATGTAATTTATATGTTTCATTTTACACACATCAAGTATCCTTGAAGGATCCTTATAGGACAGATGATCCTCATTTTGGTAATGTTCTAATCTCAAACTATTTCATTTTTTTTAATTATCCAATATAAGGATAAGGATCCTGTATCCTTTATCCTCCTTTCACTTGATTCTGAGTTTTGAAGGTTCAGGTATCCTTAACTAAGGATTGAGTATCCACAGAAGTATCCATTTATTTGGGCTTGACCCCAGTTATTTGGGCTTCACCCCAGTTATTTGGGCTTGACCCCAGTTATTTGGGCTTGACCCCAGTTTGGGCGTGTCCCCAGTTTCGCCAGTAGCGCATGATGATCCTGGTATAGTTCATGGCAATGGGACCAGTACTCGCTTTAGGGGCTAACAATTTCATTGTACTGGCTATATTCTGGATCCTACGTATAATGGTAGACGTACCATACATCCGTTCCTAAGGTTTCTAACATTTTCACGTTAGCTAAGGCTTTGGCATTTTAATGTCACTAAGTTTGGATAGTCGCCAGTGAGGGCTATACTGCAATTTACATACGATCCTTGGGCTTGTCCCCAGTTATCCTTGGGCTTGTCCCCAGTTATCTTTGGGCTTGTCCCCAGTTAACTTTGGGCTTGTCCCCAGTTATCCTTGGGCTTGTCCCCAGTTATCTTTGGGCTTGTCCCCAGTTATCCTTTGGGCTTGTCCCCAGTTATCCTTTGGGCTTGTCCCCAGTTACTAACTCTTATCTTATATTGGCTTAGTCCCAAGTTGTATCCTATTTCTGGTTTTTGGAGATAAACGACCAAGGATCCTTGATCCTTACCTTCTACTAAGATTTGTCTTTTGGTTATCCTGATCATAAGTGTTAAAGGTTAGGATCCTAACTTGGGTTCTCAGGTATGATCCTTAACTATTTTGATTTTATTCATTATTCATTTGAGTGACCCTTATCCTTTGACAACTGAACTTATGATCCTTAAACTATATTACTTTTCAGAACTTACCAACTAAAGGATATGTGATCCTTGATTATATTCTAAACTTTTTGAAGATATTTATTTACTTAATAAATTCAGACAAAATGTATATCACAACAATTGAAGAGTAAAGTCTTTACAAGGATAACAACACGGGAGATAGCCAAAAAGTTAAAGTTATTTTATTCACAAAACATTAAAACCCTTTAAGGTTGTCAAAATTGCCAACCCACGTTTCTACCAGCAAAACGTGGCCCGTCCACATGGGTTGGCAAAGGGTGTCCATTGTTCATAGGTCTAGAAAGTGCAGGAATTAAAAGACGGCAGGATCACAATGGCTTCATCCCCCCAACAGAGGATCCCTCCACCATTTGTAATCCTACCTATTGTTCAAAGGATCCATGATCCTTAGCCCTAATTACTATTGTTCAAATACAACCCATCATTGTTTCAAAACACCATAACCAAAATAAAACTACCAAGTCCTAAAAAAATGGGACCCGACCGCGTCTAGAAATATCCATCATCGCCCATTTCAGCAGCTTACACCTTCGCTGCATCACCTTCACCATCTCCTCCAGCTCCAGCATCATCCACATGATCCTTAACCCCACTGCTGCCAGCCTTGAGTGCTAAGACCTCACCAGCCTCTTCTTCGTTGTCCAGCTCAGCTAACCTAGCCTTCCAGCCCTCTATGTCCCAGTTGCTCTTGTCAAAGTCAGGATCCTGAGCTTATTGGGCCATCTGCAACTTGGTTTTGTACATAGCAATGGCAGCGGAGACTTTGGCATCATTGGTGATTTCATTCTTCTCCTGGTCAGCAGTGATATGAGCCAGGACAAGTTCCCTCTTCACCAGATTGACATCATTTTCAAGGGAGGCAATCTTCTGATCCTTGGCCAGCATCATCTTTTGGAGATCCACGCACTTTTGCTCAACCTCTTCAATACTGCGTACATAGTCCTCGATTTCATCAAATTTTTGCGAAAAGACAATGTAAAGCTTAGGATAACATGATCCTCAAGTGGGCAGGATAACTAAGCTAAGTCAGTGATCCTTACATCAGCAAAGTACTCAAGGAACTGATGGCGGATCAGAGGCATGCCTTCAAGGGTGTCGGTAGTCTTCCTTTTCTTGCCACCCTTGCCCTTAGAAGTGGTTGCCTTGGGGATCGTGATAGTTGGACTGGCAGCAAGCTTCTTCTTTGAGGATCGGACAGTGTCAAGGTCAGTGACACTGAATTTGGAGCCAGATCTTGAAGATTTTCCAGCACCTACACATCCAAAACAGATAAGTATCCTTATTTCATTTAAGTTTAAGCATTTAATTACATATAAACATGGATACTTACTCGACATAGTGACAGAACCTGAGGATACTTCTTGAGAATCCTGGGTATTTGCTTGAAATGATCTTATTGCAGGATCAAGTCTCCGGAAAGCAGCAAGCCTTTCCTTCGTTGCAGGTGTTGTAATAAGGTGTGTGACAGTAATAGCTGCAAAATGGAAACAAAAGGATGTTAGTGATTCTCAGCAGAAACAAGGTCATCTGGTGATCCTTCTCAGGATCCTCTATCCTACCATGAGTGGTCCATTTTCTAGGCAAATCCTTTCCATCAGGGATAGAATCCCTTCTGACAAAGAAGAATCGCCGTTTCCAGTTGGTGTCATTCTTAGTGGCTTGGAAGATGGGGTGTTCTTCACCAGGTTTTTGTTTGAGTAGATATCGGTGAGATCCATGGCTCACAAAGTCTTATATCTCTGCAAACTCTGACATTCCCAGATCGATACCTTCACGCTCAATGATTCTTTCAAGGGTATACAAGACCCTCCAGATCATTGGCATTGCTTGGATGTAGGAGATGCCGGTGAGAGAGAAGAAGGATTGGGTGAAATCAGGAAAAGGATTGGAGTATCCTATCGTAAATGGGGTGACCGGAAAAGCTACCCATGTTTCAGAAGCAAAGTCACTTAGAACGGTGGGATCAAATGGTTTGAAAACGGTGTTTACCGGAAAGCAATGTCGGATCCTGTCTATTTGCTGATCAGTAAAGCAGCACCGTTCCTTCACAGAATCTTTGATGATTCCCTGGCTTTTTAGAGGACTGTCCTTACGGTGATCCTTAGCCGGTGAAGATCTCAACATCATCTTGATCGCAGATAAAGATAAAGAAAGAAGGAACAGAGAAAGAAGATGAAGAAAGAAAGGAGAGAGAAGTACCTGATCGGATCTTCGAATGAGGATTTAAAGGATGAAACGCACGAATTTAAATGCTTCATAATCCTTATCTCTAACCTGAATTTATAATCATGATTTTGCAGGATTGTCACTTCAATGACATCAGAATTGGCAACGGATAGTTCGATTACAACGGCTATATATCCGTTAGTTGGTTACGGATAAGAACGAGAAAATATAACTCGTTATTTTACATTTTACACCTTATATTTTGGGGGCAATTGTTAGGGGAAGATTTTACAATGATCAGTGATCCTCAATTACTGTCAGGCTTAGTGATCCTCAATTCTATTAAATTAGTGATCCTCAGAAGTTATTGTGGGATAAGGATCATGGATCATTATAGTGATCCTTACACTAACGATTGTCTACATTGAATATGAAGTTGTTTTGCAGGAGTATGAGCTTGGACTTGGTCTTGGCGATATTCCTGGAGCATATTCTCTTTTTATTCCGCACGTGCTTGACTATTTCGAACGTTATGGAGGTCGTGGAAGACTTGGATGAAATGCAGACAATTTGTTATCTTAGATTTTTTCTAAATTTATAAGGGGATAGCGAGCTAAATTAGAACACTTGGCTATTTTTAGCTTAACACACACACTCGTAACTGCTCTCATCAGCTCTCAACAATTCACTTGGCGATTATACACTTTTTGCACATTACACTATAGTGATCCTTGTAACTAGCTCGCTATCATCCGAAGTTGTAATATATTTCTTGTTTAATCTGAGTTGGTGATCGGTAGTTTCCATCACCCGAGGTTTTTTATGCCGGAGATCAACACTTGATCAAGGGCTTTTTCCTCGTATAAATCATTGTGTCACTTGTTAATTTCATTTCTGAGTGATCCTTAGCATTGTTCATTGATTCAAGCATCACACCTCACAACAGAAAGTTTGGTTGCATTATCATTTCTTTATTTTTGACCAAAACAGTAGTATATTTTAAAATGTCTCAATATGTCTTTAAATATACCCCGTTTGTGAAAACCGAGCCCGAAAAAACAGTTTAGCATTTAAAATAAATAAAAAAATTTAATATTAAGTTCAGGCGGGCTGCGTAGGACGCACCCCAACCTTACGCGAGCTGTATCAGGGTTGAAACATGATTTCATTGATTTTCTTAAGTTCAAGCGGGCTGCGTAAGACCCCCGTTAAGTTTACGCGGGCCGCTAGAGATCGAAATAGTGGCGCAGCCCGGTGATGACACGTGTCATCATCGTGTCAAGTCTAGTTGGTGATCCGAACGAGCTACGAATTGACCAGAGGTCAGCGCGGGTCGCGTAGCCCTTAGGCTACTCTTACGCGGGCCGCGTGAGAGCCAAATTCAGCACCTATAAATAGAACGCGTCGGATTTCATTTCAGTTCGTCCCATTTTTATTTCTCAATCTCAAATTCTGAATTATAGGCTTTATAAAGCTGGTATTATACCCCCTAATTAGCAAGGTTCTGCTCTGTTGTAAGTATTATAACCTCAGTTTCGTAATAGATACGCTGCCCGATTGATTTAGGGTTCCGTAACAACTGTCGTGGTTCTGCCCGACGTAGTTGTTGGAATACCGTCTCGAGGAGGGTATCATTAATATTATCAAAGGGTTATTATACTAACCTATGTACATTTGTAAAAATTATAGATTATTCCCAAGAAACC
This sequence comes from Helianthus tuberosus, assembly GCA_030545235.1. Taxonomy (NCBI): domain Eukaryota; kingdom Viridiplantae; phylum Streptophyta; class Magnoliopsida; order Asterales; family Asteraceae; genus Helianthus; species Helianthus tuberosus. Next base: position 43,282,527 of record CM060386.1, on the reverse strand, counting down.
CTTATGCTAAGTCTAAGATAGCAATGTGAGTAATCCTTCTTTTTGTGTAAACCTTTTTGTGAGTTTATCCTCTTTTTGTTAATCTTTTTGTAATGTTTTACAAAAACTTAAATGTTTTACAATGTGATTAAGCGGTGATTGAGTCTTTGTAGTTCTTCAATTACTGCCGGTATGTTGGGGTTTTGTATACAAAATTTACTACACTGTGAGTAGTAAGTCGGGACGACAACACGTTACCATTGGACAACGAGTTAGCCAATGTGTAATATGACCCACAAGTCAGAATTGACAGTACTGAATGAGTAATTGTGTAGAAATAAACAATGTGATCGCTCTCAATACTGTTTTAATTGATAAAATATTTCACGATTAAACCGATATTCACTCACCAGTATTTACCACTGACAAATGTTTTTAAAACACGTTTCAGGTAACACAATGTGACAGCCAATTAGTAAAAAGCCAGCTGGAGAGCATTGAAGGCTTGGGAAAAATGTGGCTATAAAAGTTACCTAAAAGACGATGTTTTAAATTCAATAAAATAGGGTTTATCCCTATAAACATATTGTAATAAGAAACTTGGGTTTTTACCCATGTGGTTATTAATATCAAATATGGTGGTTTTACTCTGATAAACATTTCCTAACTACGGTCCTGATGTAATTTCCGCTGCCAAATTAACCAACTGATACCACCGAAATTCTGAGTTCGCGTCCGCCCGTTCCCTGGACAGATAAGGGATCGGGGGTTGCGACACCATGGTAAGATATAGGATCCTTATAGAAGGATCATAGGGTGATTTTGTTTCTTCTAAGGATAACTGATCCTTTTCTGTCTTTTATGCAGCTATCTCAGTTTCTCACCTCATAGAGTCACATGCAACAAAAGAAAGGATCGCTGCCTTTTGGAGCCTTGATCCAGTTGTTAGAATGTTCCAGCCCAAAACAAAGGATTTACAAGAAGTATCCTCTGGTTCAGTCACCATGTCAAGTAAGTATTCTCATTTATGCACAATTAAATGTTTAAATAGATATAGAATAAGGATACTTATCTGTTATTTGTCCTTTGTAGGTGCCGGGAAATCTATAAAATCAGCCTCCCGCTTCAGCGTCGGTGATCTTGACGCATTTGCCATCTCCAGGTCCGGCAAGAAACGACTTGCTGCCAGTCCCAGCGTCCCAGTTCCTAAGGCTGTCAGCACTAGGGATGAGCACGGTATCGAACCGATACCGATCCCGAAAATCCCGATCCCGATATTCATGAAAACTTGATACCGAATACCGTACCGAAAATACTGGTACGGTACCGGTATGGTATCGGTATCGGTACCGGTTTTTCGGTATGATACCGCTTAATACCGAATTCTTTAATATCAGCCATTAACAATACCTAGTTTTAATATTTGATCCATAGTGAGAAAAAATAACATCAGCCATTAACATAAAAAGGTTAATTCCTTCATCACAGTAGGTTCAAAACATTGCACTAAATAATAATCCTTCATCAGTCATCACAGTAAGTTCTGGACCAAAAAAGTCAAAACATCCGATGGAGCGATGGAGAACTTCTGACACCGAGTACACCAGTTCACCACTGAGTACCGACCCTTAATTTTTTTTTACAGAACTTCCAATGGAGGATTTGGGATCGTCAACTGGTTAAGAGAAGCGTAGCAACTGGTTAAGAGTAGTTAAAACCTAGGGGGAAGGGGGAATTGGGATCGTCATGTTATCTTTTTTAGGATTTGGAATTTTATTTGGAAGATAAATTTAGGCAAGGGATATGAGTAGTACCGACTATTAATATTCTATAAAAATATATACCAATACATGATATATGGGTGGGAAATTCCTAGGTATTGGGAAGTCGGTACTAATTCGGTATTACCGAAAAATACCGGTACCAATCCCGAAAATCCCGATCCCGAAAAAATGGTAAAACCTAATGCCGATACCGATACCGAATACAATCGGTATGGTATCGCTATGGGACGGTACCGGTACGGTATCGGTATGGTATCGGTATCTGGTACCACATGCTCATCACTAGTCAGCACCAAAGGCAAGGGTGGAAAAAAGAGGAAAACCGTTGACACTCTTGAAGGCGTGCCTCTCCTCCAGCATCAGTTTGAGGAATACGTCTCTGAGGTAAGGATCCCGGATCCTTAAGTCTGTTCTGCCCATTTGAGGATAACGGCTCCTGGCTTGTGTCTCTCTTTTTTGCAGAAATTCGCTTAGATCCAAATGCTCATTGATTCCTATGCTGAAGAGGCTGAGCAAAAGGAGTTGGATTTCCAGAAGTTGTACCTGGCTAAAGATCAGACCATCTCTTCCCTCGAGAAGGAGCTCAACTTGGCGAAAAAGCAGCTGGTCATGGCTCACATCACTGCTGATCATGAGAGGGCTGAAGTGTTGGAGGGTGCTAAGCTCTCTGCTACCATTGCTATGCTCAAAATCAAACTGCAGATGGCCAAGGAAGCTGAGGATCCTGACTTTGACAGGACCGCCTGGGACCAGGAATGTTGGAAGGCCAGGCTGGCTGAGCTGGATGATGAAGAGGAGACTGAAGAGGTTCTGGCAATAGAGGCTGGTGGCAGTGGGCTGAAGGATAAGGGTGAGGATGCAGCGGCTGGTGGTGATGATGAAGGTGATGCAGCGAAGGTGTAGGCTGCAGCAATGGGCAATGATGGATTTATCTAGACGTGGCCGGAGCCCATTTTTTATGGTTTGGTAGTTTTTTTTATTGTTGATGTTTTAGAACAATGATGGGTCTGTAATAACTCTAAACAATAGTTCTTAGGTTTAAGGATCACTGATCCTTCAGACAATAGGTAGGATAACAAATGGTGGAGGGATCCTCTGTTTGGGGGATGAAGCCATTGTGATCCTGCCATCTTTCTATTCCTGCACTTATTTAGAACTTATCATCATGGACACCCTTTACCTACCCCAGCGGACGGGCCACAGATTGCTGGTAGATGCTCGGGGTATGTAATTTTGACAACCTTTATAGGGTTAACCTTTTGCTAAATAAATAAAAGTTTAATCTTTTGACTATCTCATGTGTTGTTATATTTGTGAATACTTTATCTTTCCATTGTTATGATGCATTTTGTTTGAATTCATGAGTTAAGAATAAAAGTTTAGTAGATTATGTCAAAAAGTTTAGGACATGATCAAGGATCAAATATCCTATAATCGAAAAATTCAAAGTAGTGTAATTTAAGGATCATGTATCCTGTTGTCAAAGAATAAGGGCCACTTAAATAAATAAAGAATAAAATTAAGATGATTAAGGATCATACCTGAGAATCCAAGTTAGGATCCTAAATCTTTAATACTTACAAAAAGGATAACCAAAAGACAAACCTTATTAAAAAGTTAGGGTCAAGGATCCTTAGTTGTTTAACTTCAGAAACCTAAAATGGAACATAACTTGGGACTAAGCCAATATAAGAGAAGGGTTAGTAACTGGGGACAAGCCCAACAATCAGGGGACAAGCCCAATAAACTGGGGACAAGCCCAAAGGATCTTGTGTAAACTGGAGTATGGCCCTAACTGGCGACTATCCAAACTTAGTGACATGAAAATGCTAAAACCTTAGCTAACGTGAAAACGTTAGAAACCTTAGGAACGGATGTATGGTACGTCTACCAGTATACGTAGGATCCTGAATACAGCCAGTACAATGAAATTGTCAGCCCCTAAAGTGGGTACTGGTCCCATTGCCTTGGACTGCACCAGGATCATCGTGCGCTACTGGCGAAACTGGGGACAAGCCCAAATACTGGGGACAAGCCCAAAAAACTGGGACAAGCCCAAAAAACTTAGGAGACTTCTGAGGATACTTAATCCTCTGCTTAGGATACATCAACCTTCTGCAAAACTCAGAACTAAGTGAAAGGAGGATAAAGGATCTAGGATCCTTTTCCTTGTAAATAGGTTAATTAAAGAAGTGGATAAATTGAAGTTAGATCATTACCAGGGCGAGGATCATTTATCCTTTGAGGATCCTTCATCGGGCATGGAAATAGTTGAGGATCCTGGATCCTGATTACATGAAGTATCTCTTTAAGTGGACAACATTCCAAGATCTTGGTAGCAAATCTCTTTCCATTGTTAATAATCGATATGCCCCCTTTCCTGCCTCAGCTTCAATAAGATAGGGACCTTCCCACTTAAGTGCTAACTTGCCATCAGCAGGATTGGTGGTATTTTGGAATACTTTCCTCAACACCATATCGCCAACTTGAAACTTCCTGATCCTGACATTCTTGTTATAAGCTCCAGCCATCCTTTGTTGATAACTAGCCATTCTTATCCTTGCCAAATCCCTGAGTTCTTCTATGGTATCCAAGTCTTGAACCAAGTTTTCAGCATCTCCTTCAGGATCACGGATGCTTGTTCTTGCAGTAGGAACCACCATCTCTGTAGGGATCACTGATTCTGCTCCAAACACTAAAGAAAATGGAGTTTGGCCAGTAGCATTCTTGGGAGTTGTTCTATCAGCCCATAGCACATAAGGTAACTCTTCTGCCCATTTTCCTTTCTTGGATCCAAGCTTCTTTTTCAAGTTATTGATGATGATCTTGTTGGGTGATTCTGTTTGACCATTAGCTTGTGGGTGGACTGGTGTTGATGTTATCATCTTATTCCCCCAGCTGTCACAAAAGTTAGTACTTCTGCTCCCAATAAATTGGGATCCATTATCACAAACAATTTCTGAAGGGATACCAAATCTAGTAATAATATTTCTTTTGATAAAGAATATCACTTCTTTCTCTCTGACTTGAGCAAAGGCTTCAGCCTCTATCCACTTTGAGAAGTAATCAGTCATGGCAAGCATGAATACTTTTCCTCCTGGTGCTTTGGGAAGTTTGCCAACTATATCCATTCCCCATCACATGAATGGCCAAGAAGAGGATATATGATGCAGGAGCTCTGCTGGCTGATGAAGGATATTGCTATGTCTCTGACAAGCATCACACTTCTTGGCATAATCCACAGCATCCTTCTTCATAGTAGGCCAATAGTATCATGTCCTAAGGATCCTTGGGAACAATGCCCTACCCCCAGTGTGGTTTCCACAATCTCCTTCATGGAAATCCTTTAGGACTTCTTGAATTTCAGGATCCTCTATGCATCTTAGATATGGACCTGCAAGAGATCGTTTACATAACATGTTATTTAATATTGTATATTGAGATACCTTGATTTTGAAAGCCCTGGGGTTTTCTCCTGTAGGAATCTCTCCATGTTGTATATATCTCATAATTGGAAGGATCCATGATCCTAAATGAGATTGGGCATTATCACTAGGAACCACTGCAGAATCCTATTCTATCTCCATAGCTATGTGATCCTCAATAGCAGGAGCCAAAATATGGATGATAGGGATCTTGATATCCTCTGGAATTTTCAATGATGATCCAAGATTGGCTAATGCATCAGCTTCTGCATTCTCTTCCCTAGGTACCTGTGTCAAACTAAAAGAAAGAAAAGAGAGTGCCAATTCCTTGACTATCTCTAGGTATTTGATTAGTCGTTCACCTTTAACAGCATAAGATCCATTAAAGTGGTTAGTAATTAACAATGAATCTACATGTACCTCAAGATACCTGATCCTCATATGCTTGGCAATTTGCAAACCAGCTATCAATACCTCATATTAAGCCTCATTATTAGTAGTTTGAAACTCATAAGCTATTGAGTGGGGTATTATGTCCCCCTGTGGCGATTTTAGTAGTATTCCAAGTCCTGTTCCTTTGACATTAGAGGCTCCATCAGTGAAGAGTATCCAAGGATCCTTAGTCCCTTCAAGCTGTTGAACTTCTAACTCAGCTTCTCTGTGTAAATCACTACTAAAATCTGCCACAAAGTCAGCTAAGACTTGGGATTTGATGGTAGTCCTTGGTTCATATCTTATATCATAAGCACTAAGCTTCACTGCCCATATAGCCATCCTCCCGGACATTTCGGATTTCCTGAGAACATTCTTAATTGGAAAGTTAGTCTTAACAATAATGACATGAGTTTCAAAATAATGTCTTAGTTTAGTAGATGTCATAATCAAAGCAAGGATAAGTTTTTCTAAATGTGAATACCTGGATTCAGCATCAATTAAACTCTTACTTACATAATAGACAGGATGTTGTGTACCTTCGTGATCCTTAACAAGGACTGCACTTACTACTTTAGAGGATACCGCTAGATATAAGGATAATATATCCCCTTTTTCTGGTTTCATCAAGGCAGAAGCTGAGGATAGGTAATCCTTAAGGGCTTTGAGAGCATTTTCATGCTTTTCAGTCCATTCAAATTTCTTGTTCTTTCTCAAAATGTCATAGAATTCCTTGCATTTTTCTGATGACTTTGATATGAACCTATTCAAGGCTGCGATCCTCCCTGTCAACCTTTGCACATCCTTGGCATTGGCAGGAGATTTGATATTTACAATTGCCTTGATTTGCTCTGGACTTGCTTCCATGCCTCTTTTTGTTACCATGTAGCCAAGGAACTTTCCTGCTTTGACACCAAAGTGACACTTTGAAGGATTCAACTTCATATTGAATTTTTCAAGGATATCGAATGCTTCCTCCTGGTCTCTAAGGTGATCCTCAGCTCTCTTGGACTTAACCACCATGTCATCTATGTAGACTTCCATAGTGTGTCCTATTTGTTCCTTAAACATCATATTGACTAGCCTTTGATAAGTAGCACCTGCATTCCTTAGTCCAAATCGTATAGCAATATAACAATAGATACCAGTTGGGGTCATAAAGGCTGTGTCTTCTTGATCAGATGGTTCCATCTGAATTTGATGGAATCCAGATGAAGCATCCATAGAAGTCAACAACTCATGACCCGCGGTAGCATCCACCATGGAGTCAATGTGGGGTAATGGGAAAAGATCCTTGGGACATGCCTTGTTTAAATCAGTAAAATCGACACATACCCCCCACTTTCCGTTTTTCTTTTGAACAACAACCACATTGGCTAACCATCTTGGATACTTAACCTCTCTAATCATACCTGCTTGAAGCAGCTTGTCTACCTTCTCCTGGATAATGGCATTCCTTTTAGGTGCAAACTTTCTCCTCTTTTGATGTATGGGTTTGAATGACCTGTCAATACCAAGCTTGTGAGTAATAATATCTTTAGAGATACCTGTCATATCTTCGTGCTTCCAGGAAAAGGTAGTTTTTCTCCTTTTGAGGAAGGATACCAAATCATGTTCAATATTGCTGAGGATCCCTGATCCTATGAAGACTTCGAACTCAGGATCATGAGGATCCATAAGGATATCTTTCACATCTTGTTCTCTTGCCTCCAGGACATCTCTTGTAGGATGCTTTAATTGCTATTGCTCCCTTGGTCTTGAGGCTGGCTTCATTGATGAGGTATAGCAATTCTTTGCTTCTTGTTGGTCACTCTCAATCTTTATCACCCTCCATGGACTAGGAAACTTTACACTGATGATATGTAGATGCAACTGCCTTCATGTCATGTATCCATGGCCTGCCAAGGATAACATTGCAACAGGATAATCAATCTATAACACAAGTTTTTTTTATAAGAATGAAGTCCTTATATGTAGATGGGAAGTTTAATGTCCCCCAATGTATTCTTGGTTTCTCCACTGAATCCCACAAGAACTGAGGATCTTGGGATGATATCCGATTCAGGGATGTTCATTTTCTTGAGGACATCAAGCTGAATGATGTTTACTGAGCTCCTTCCATCTATCAAGATCCTGCGAACAAAATGGTTAGATATAAATAAGGTAATAACAAGACCATCATGATGAGGATCCTGAACGTCAACACGATCATCCTCATCAAAAGTTATGACCTTTTTCCTGTGTAATAGTAGAGGTTCGGATGGGTATGTCCCCATTATCCATCTTGGTCTCCTTGGCATGTCTTTTGGCTGAAGAAAAGGAAGTGCCACATATGTCTGATCCACCGGATATGAAGTTTATAATTTGTGCATCTACCGGAGGAGCTGGAGCTCTTTCTGGAACCTTTTTAGGATCCTGGATTCTTGACTTTTTTCTTCCCAAAAGCTCCTTCAAGTGCCCCTTGCTTAATAAATAACCGATTTCTTTTCTAAGTGCAATACATTCTTTAGTGAGATGTCCGAAATCCTCATGATATGCACACCATTTGGACTTGTTTTTTTGTTGCAGCTGGCTTATCACTTTTTCTGGGCCATCTTGCTTTTTCGCCTAAATTCTGCTTTGCAAGGATCAGTTCATTGTTATCAACAGAAAAACAATATTCAGAAATGGGAGGATAATCCTCATCATCCTCTTCCTGTTCTACTGCATGCACGTTCTGGTTATCAGACTTGTTGTAAGATTTGGGCTTGTTGTTCCTGAAGTAGGATCCTTGTTTCTCCTGCTTCGAGGATCCTGCCAGTCTTTCTTTGATCCTTTTATCATCCTCTAGTCGGATGAATCTAAGGGCCCTGGTTCTTACTTGATCAAGAGTCCTGCAAGGGGTCATGACAAGATCATCATAGAATAATGAATCCCTAAGCAAACCCATTTTAAAGGACTCCACTGTCGTAGCTATATCCAGATTAGGAATATCTAAGGATTCTTTACTGAACTTAGTGATATAATCTCTCAGTGATTCATTTTGACCTTGTGTTACCCTATATAGGTCACTAGTTAAACGTTCAAATTTCCTACTGCATGAGAATTGGCTATTAAACAGGTTAACTAGATTAGCAAATGAAGTAATAGAGTAAGGGGCAAGACTTAGCAGCCATTTAAGAGCTGATCCTGTTAATGTGGATCCGAAACCCTTGCACAAACATGCTTCTTTTAACCTCTCCGGGATGGGATTAATCTCCATCATTTCTCTATATTGAGCTACATGTTCTTCTGGATCCGTCGAGCCATCATATAGCTTCATGGTTGGTGTTTGAAACCTCTTTGGGATTTTTGCATCACAAATGGGTGGCGCAAAGCGAGATATCCTGTGGCTTCCATCTGCAATTTCAGGAATGGGCTTAACCACTCCTGGAATGCTGGATATCATATCCTTCGGTTTCTGTAATTCCCTAGCCATAGCTTGGTTGATACATGTATCCTACACAAAGCCATGGTTTGTGTTATAAGAATTATTCAAAGTGTTACCTCCCAAAGGATTCAAGTTTTGAATTCCAGATGTGAATCCATATTGACGGGATTCTGGTATGACTGAAGGACCAGAGGAAGCAATGGTCTGCATTTGAATGAAGTCTCCTAGATGGACATCCAAACTTCCGGGTTACACACTTCTTAAGAATCCTTGATCCTGGAAGATGTTGGATCCTTGATGTGCTGTGAATGGGGGTCTTGGAGGATAATCCATGGATCCGTAAACCTGAGATGAGGATCCTTGAACCTGAAAGGAGGATCCTTGAACCTGAGAGGATCCTTGAACCTGAGAGGATCCTTGAGCCTGAGAGGAGGATCCCTAAACTTGAGAGGATCCTTGAACCTGAGAGGATCCTTGAATTGACTGCGTCCCCATGTATCCTCATAAACTGGTGAAGAATCCCTGATGCTGAAATGAAGATCCTGAAGGCTGGAAAGAGGATAGCCAAAGACATTACCGATGATCCAGAACGCATTCCTGTTGATCCACCCTGGTATTGAACATCTGGAGCTGCAGAATGCTGGGAAGTTATGATCGGAGTGTCGAAATTCAGCTACCTCGGCATCAAAGGAGAGTGATCCTCCGCTGATCTCTTCAATTTCTTGATATCATCAATCTCCTGGAGGATCCTTTCGTTGGTTTTGTCCTGTTGTTGCATGTAACCCTTCATCTGCACAATCAAAGAATAAAGATCACTGTTAGTAGGGCTAGAAGAAACAACAGAAGTTGGTGGTTTTGAGAAAATGGGGGTCGGTTTCTTCGCAGGATTCTCAGCATTCTTCTGAGGTCCAAAACGTGGTAGAGGCAAAGGTGGAACGCCCTGTGAAGAAATGACTACCGGCATAGAGCTTGAAGTGTTCTTTGCTGAAGAAGCCATATGGTTGAAGGTGGTGAACCGAAATGATCACAATGAATAAAATCTTTCAGAATTGAAGCACCAATTGCCCCACGGTGGGCGCCAAACTGTTTTGGTCAAAAAATCAGACTAGGATAATGCAACCAAATCTTCTTTTGTGAGGTATGATGCTTGAATCAAAGTACAAATGTATGAACAACTTGCAAATGAAATGAACAAGTGACACAAGGATTTATACGAGGAAAAAGCCCTTGATCAATGTATGATCTCCGGCATAAAAAACCTCGGGTGATGGAAACTACCGATCACCAACTATAATTGAACAAATGATCGTTACAACTCGGGATGATAACAACCTTGTTACAAGGATCACTAGTGTGCAAAATGTATGAAATCGCCAATAAGTTGCAGAGAGCTTGCGAGAGTGTGTGTGTTTCTAATTGTTCTAACTCAAGCTTGTTACCCCCTTTTTAAAAATAGAAATAAACTAAATAACTAACATCCCGCAAATGGTGCTAGCTACCCACGAATTCCATAACGGGCACTAAGCTATGCACGTGCAGAATATTGATAGCATATTCCCCAAGAATATCGGCTAGACCAAGTCCTACTCGTTCCTTCCTGCAAAACAAGCTTAAATATAATGGAAACAACTATTAGTGTTAGGATAACAATGAGGATCCTGGATCCTTAATCCTGCAACGTCTTCTGAGGATCCTTAATTCAAATAGAATTGAGGATCCGTGATCCTGGCTGCACTTGAGGATCCGTGATCCTTAGTTATGAAAAATCTATCCCCAACAGTAAGTATAACTGAAAAACATTTAAGGTTTTGTAAAGTAAGTTGATGAAAAGAAGAATGACTCACAATAATGTGAGAAAAAGAATAATGACTCACTTTGTAAACTTAGGTTTTACTATAAGCTTCTTGATAATATTTTCTGATGATTTTCCTGAGTTCCGAATAAAAATATACAATGCATGCGTGTTAGTATAATAACCCAATTCAACTTTATCAATACATCACGAGATCAGAATCCCAACGTAGTTTACAAAGCATAGCTTTTATCAGGCAGCGCTTTGGCATCCGTTGCTGCGTTCAAGATCGATCGGACAGGGTATCGAATCAGTGATCAGGGGTTAAAACACTTACAATGGGGTAGAGCTTCGTGATTTTAGGGGTATAATTTCGTGCTTAATATAGAGAGAAAGAAAAGAAGTTGAGTGATTTGAAACTGCAGACTGAAGCTCTATTTATACGAAATTTTTTACTCTCTTGCGCCCCGCGACAACCCCAAGCTAATCCTCTCGCGGCCCGCGAGACCCTCTAGCTAGAGCTTAGGTTTGACTAGTCACCGGTGTAGGTGTGACACGTGGACGACACGTGTCATCAAACGTGACCGGAAAGTTACATGCCTCTCTGGTCCCGCGAAAGGTTTCTTTTCAGTCTGTCGCGGAGCGCGACAGACATAAAATGATTATTTTATTCATTTTGCAAATTAAATTACGTTACGCGAGTTCGGTTTTTCGATTTTTATAACATTTTTAAGGCATAGATTTTTATAATTATAGATCCAATTTTCTGAGTTGTTTCCTAGATCAGTTATACTTAGCGGATAGTGAAGGGACTCAATGGATCAAGGATCCTTATTATTACTTATAGTTTCTAACAATTGTTCTCGATGTTTGTTAATATTCATGTGTAGGTTATCAACGAAGTGGATTGAGTCTTAGCTGGAATCTCGGGGATGATTCCTTCAAAATACTGCACGTGCTATTTCCATAAACGGTCATGGCAGTGGACGTGGTCTTGCATGATTATCGGACTTAGTTGTTAGTATTATTAAAAAGGGGTTGATCAAGTGTTAGTAGAAAAATACACATTTCGTATACACACATTACGAACCATAAACACACAACACTCTTAGCAATCAGTTGTAATACGCTTGATCAACATCCGAAGTTGTGAACTCTTTTAATTGTACAATATAGTTGGTAATGATAGTTTTCACTACCCGAGGTTTTTGCGTCGGCGATTTGCTAGTGATCAAGTGCTTTTCCTCGTATAAATCTCTGTACATGATTTTCTTATTCATCTAACATTCATTTCATCATCGTTCATTACTCAAGTGCTCTACCTCACTTTACAGATTTGGTTACATTATCATTGTTCAGATTTTTGAACAAAACACTTAGGATTAAATCCAACATTTTAATGTTCTTAATTTGAAACTGAAATGAACAATCCCAAATTTCTGGATATCCAAAATTAAACACCCCATTCTGATCCTTAAATCTATTTGGACCAACGAAGAAGTAAACTGGCCGATTTATCATCTAGTTTTGTTCTTAAAACATTGCAACTTTGAGTGGTGTTATATAAAATTATATATTTTATAACTAAACACTTGCACCAACAAAGTTATTAAAAATTCTATTATTCTCTTAATTTGCACATTAAAAGATAAATTCTAAAATAATAATTCTATTACCATATATTCCCTATTGCACCTATTCTCCATAACCATTGTTTTCATTATCCAAGCATCTTTTAAAATACGGTAGATTTTTTTTAAGAAAAGTATCGATAGAACTTTTCTTTAAATGAAATTCAAACTAACCCTAAAGGAATAATTTCTCAGATATCGGTGAGTGGTTATTTTATATATATATATGTATATATATCTTTCCAATCTTATAATTTACTCATTATTCCTTCTCCAATTGTAGTTGAAAGATGCCCTATCAATCATTTTACGAATTGGTGACGTATCTTCTCCCGGCATATTTAAAGTTGGCGGGAGTCGTCCCAGACTCCCTAAACTTCCCCGTGTGCAACAACAAAGTGACATTAGCTTTTTCCCATTTTCCAATCTTTCTCAAAATACACGGTGTTGTCTAAGTTTTCCTAGAATTCCCCAAAACAAAATTATTTTAATATACATTACGGTTTAAAAAATTAAAATTTTTAAAAAGTTTATTTAAAAAATTTTAATATAATTAAAATTATATTTAAAACATTGATTATTTTAATTTGAAATGGTTTCCGATCTTCCCCAAAAATTAGTGAAAGCTCCCCATTTTACGGTGAATTCTTTACCCTAAATTTGGGGGATGGTGTTACCATCCGGGGTTGGGAGCTCACTGGCTCTCCCCTGACTCCATTTGTAGGGTTTTATCCTTTACTTTCATGTTGTAGTTTTTTTACTTTAACTTATATATGTTTTGGTTCTGTATCGTGGGACTTTCGGTTATCCTTTTGAAGGACTTTTCTCGTAAGATTTTATCCTCTTCTTTTGTATGCATGAGGATAGTTTTATGGAGTTTGATAAACCCCTTGGAGAATAAATTTTATGTCATCTAGATATTATAATTAGATGAATAGACAATAGACGAATGAATTTTATGTCAACTAGTATATAAATACTCATTAAACAGTAAACACGGTGAAATCCATTTAGAGACGCATTTCATAAGCTATAGATGTTAAAAATGACTTCCTTTTTAGGCCATGCGTAATGGGTATTATAAGGGTGTGAAATGGTTTGATAAGGCCCTGAAACCATCCTCTATGGACATTATAGGGGCATGAAGAAAGAGAGACATTTCTAAAATAATGTTTAGCGAGGAGAAAAAACATGAAAAGTAATAAATGAAAGGACATTAAGGGGACCTTGACCATTAAACGGAGCATTATAATGCTGATGTGATGAAAAACGCCCCTTAAAAGGGCATTAACCACTACGGACGATTTTAGATGTGGTGGCTTCTAAAACCGCGTCAAAACATTCAAACCGCATCTAAAGTCTAGTCACAAGAAAAAATACTGAGCTCCGACGAGACGTCCGTTGATTCAAATTCCTTTTTAATTCACAACAACAAGATTTTGAAAATAAAACTTGAGATGAATCATATGATAATTGCAACAACCAATATTCAAAGGGTGTGCCTATTGGCACACCAAACCCTAGTTGAATCAGGGTTTACCTACGTTGCGTATAGGGTTACACCAATACGTTGCGTATAGACCTATACTCAGCGTAGGTAAACCCTGATTCTCAGTGCCTGATCAGCAATCATTGCAAAGAAAACAAGGGTATAGCTCTTTACGCAGCGTATATAAACCTTGTGAAAAACCGATGCTTCAAACCCACCAAAATGACCCCAAAAATTCAGATGGTTTGTATATTCTGCGTATTGAGCTATACGCAGCATATACAAACCATCTGAATTTTTGGGGTCCTTTTTGTGGGTTTGAAGCATCAGTTTTTCACAAGGTTTATATACGCTGCGTATAGAGTATACGCAGCATATATAAAGGTCAGAAAATGTCCTTTATACCCTTGTGTTGAGGCTATACGAAGCCAAATACAAGGGTAATTGTGTCATTTTTGTTTCATACGCTGCTTAGGGATCTATATGCAGCGTATATAAAGCTCCATTTTTGTATTTTTTTTTTTGTGTATTCCTTTGTTTATTTATAAAAAAAATAATAATTGTGTGTGTTTTGGGGTATTTCCATGTTTATTTATAAAAAAAACAATATTATTGGTAAATAATACAAATATAAATTATAAAAATTAAAAATAATACAAATATTATGACAGCGTATAAGCCTATAAGTGTAATATCGTATCGTATAGCGTAGTATATGTCACGTATTGACCTCGTATAAGCCTATAAGTGTGATATCGTATCGTATAGAGTAGTATATGTCACGTATTGACCTCGTATAAACCTATAAGTGTGATATCGTATCGTATAGCATAGTATATGTCCCGTATAGGCCTATATGCATATACAAGACCTATAGGAAACATATACGAGACTTATACTACACTATACGATACGATACGATACTATACGATACGATACGATACGATACTATACGATACGATATAACACCCGTATAGGCCTATAGGTATGGTTTAGGTCCCGTATAGGCCTATATGCATATACAAGACCTACAGGAAACCTATACGAGACTTATACTACACTATACGATACGATACGATACTATACGATACGATATAACACCCGTATAGGCCTATAGGTGTGGTTTAGGTCCCGTATAGGCCTATATGCATGTACATGACCTATAGGAAACCTATACGAGACTTATACTACACTATACGATACGATACGATTTTACACCCGTATAGGCCTATAGGTGTGGTTTAGGTCTCGTATAGGACTATATGCATATACAAGACCTATAGGAAACCTATACGAGACTTATACTACACTATACGATACGATATAACACCCGTATAGGCCTATAGGTGTGGTTTAGGTCCCGTAAAGGCCTATATGCATATACAAAGACCTATAGGAAACCTATACGAGACTTATACAACACTATACGATACGATACGATACGATACTATATAATACGATATAACATCCGTATAGGCCTATAGGGTATAGTATAAGTCTCGTATAAGCCGCGTATAAGTCTCATATAGGTCATGTATATGCCTATAGGCCTACACTGGACCTAAACCACACCAATAGGCCTATACAGGACATAAACCACACCTATAGGCCTATACGGGTGTTATATCGTATCGTATAGTATAGTATCGTGTTGCATCGTATCGTATAGTGTATAGTATAAGTCTCGTATAGGTTCCATGCAGGCCTTGTATATGCCTATAGGCCTACACGGGACCTAAACCACACCTATAGGCCTATAAGGGACCTATACTACATCTATAGGCTTATATAAGTGTTGTATGGTATCCTATAGTATCGTATCGTGTTGCATTGTATCGTATACTGTATAGTATAAGTCTCGCATCGTATCGTACGTATCGTGTTGCATCGTATCGTATAGGCCAATAGGCCTATACGGGACATATACTACACCTATAGGCCTATACGGGCGTTATATCGTATCGTATAATATCCTATCGTATCGTACAGTGTAGTATATTCGAACCGTATATACGTTTTCCAAAACAACTTAACATTATATAATATTATTTGTATAACATTAACGATTACATATTTTAAGCGATTTAACGTTGGAACCGGGTGAGAATTTATACCACAAACACATCAAAAAAAAATTGATGGGTTATATACGCTGAGTATAGCTTTATATGCAGCGTATATAAACCCTTGTTTTCTGTGCAATGATTGCTGATAAGACTCTGAAATCCATGGTTTATATACGCTGAGTATAGCTCTATACGCAGCGTATAGAAGTAAACCCTAAATGTGTAGATAGCCAACCAAGGTGTGCAGGTAGTTTGGCCCTATTCGAATCTCAGGGTTTCCTGCAAACAAAATTAAGTCTTACTCATCGTTAATTGGTTCATCTTCCCTGTATGCAAAAAAAAGAAAAAGAGAGAGAGACATCCCTGTTTAAATATGGAAATGAGACTTGAAATTACTCATATGATAATCCCTTTTGATTCAAATCCCTGTTTGCATCTTCAACACAACTTCATTTGTTCATCTTCCTCGTTATTGGTTCATCTTCCTTCATCTGTTCATTTTCCTCGTCTTGAAGAACGATGGTGGTCTCCTGATATAAACCAATCGGTTGATAGATAATCCGTTGAGTGGATCAAGCTCAAAAGACAAGAATGCTTTATATAGGCTTACAAACATGAAGGAAATGGACAGATAACTAACTCTAATGAAAACATGGACCTATTACTATTCCTAATTTAATGCAATAAATAGGGAAACATGGAGATGATGGAAACGTGGGATTTCGGCACGTATCATCTCAATCTTGAAGAAGGCGTTGGTCGATCTCCATCTTGAGATTTAGGGGTAATGGTGAGTGAGTGGTAAAGAGCCTCACGACGATAACGAATGACCGGTAAAGAGCTTCCAATAGTAAGAATGATGATCGGTTTTATTGGTTTTGTAATTATTCAAATTATCCAAGAACATTTTGTATTTATATTCTCTAAACCTTGACTAACCATTTAACTTCAAAATGAATTAAAAAAGGAACTTATTAGAAATCAACTGCTGCCCTAAGTTTTGTTGTCTCTTTTATACACCATGAAAAACTTTTTTTTATTAGGAACTAGGACCTTTGTTCATAGTAATTTTCTTCAGATTGCTCATTAGTCATTACTTGTGGTCTTAACCTTCCCTCCTTCGTACTCTTGTATTATTCTATTCTATCAAAATCATCTAATTTGATCTTGCCTAATTATCTATATATCTGGACTACAAACTAATAATTTAGATCAGTTTAATGCATGAACAAGATATAAGTAATGACACCCCCACCCCCCCCCCCAAAAAAAAAAAAAAAAAAAAACCCTTGATATATCCGGGAAAAGGAGAAGAGGAACACGTTAATACAACCCACCATTAATATTGGCTCTCACTATCTAGACACTCGCTTTGCCTATCTGCACACTTAGGGTTTATATACGCTGCGTATTGACCAATACGCAGCGTATAGGGTTAACCCTATATGCTGCGTATTGGTCAATACGCAGCGTATATAGACCATAGATCTCAGTGCCTGATTACCAGTCATTGCACAGAAAACAAAGTTTCTATACGCTGCGTATTGGTCAATACGCAGCGTATATAAAACTGATGCAAATTTGGGGTCATTTAGGTAGGTTTGAAGTGTAATATTTTTCCCAGGTTTATATAAGCTGCGTATTGAGCAATACGTAGCTTATAAACAGGGACCAGTTTTGTAAATTTATGAAACTTCAGGGACCATATTTGTCAGTTTTCGAAACTTTAGGGACCTTTTTGTAAATTTTCGAAAAACCAGGGACCATTTGTATAAATTTACGAAATCTCAGGGACCATTTTTGTAAAAATATCAAAAAAGAGGTAAAAGGGGGTCTTCATTTAAGAACCGGCCCTTGCAAGACTCGAACTCATGACCTCTCGTTTAGAACCGCAACGCCTTAACCAGTTTATCCTCTGTCCAGAGCTGTTAGAATATGAAACTTAATTACATATATACACTAGTTAGGTTATACGTTGCGTATTGATCAATACGCAGCGTATGTTAATGGTAGGAACACAACCAGACAGTCAAACCTAGTACCATGGTCAAATCAGTCTGACATAGGGTCCGTAGTGATCAATACGCATCATATAGATGTAACCCTATACGCTGCGTAGTGGTCAATATGCAGCGTATGTCAGACTGATTTGACATCGATACGATGTTGTCCAGGCACGTGAATAAAGTAATACGGGGAGTAGAGGGCAATACGCTGCCTATTGAACTGTCACGTGAAAGTCTATTTATCCATCTGTTCACAATTCGAATTCACTGCCTACTGCTTTCTTTTTCATCTTCTTCTTCAGTAAGCAATTTACACATCATTTATTCTGTTTTTTGTTCAATCTTGTTAAAATGTCATCATTTTGGAACGATAATTATTTCGGTAATCGCTATTCTAACGACATATGGGGAGCAAATGCTGCCAACGAGGAGGAGGAGGTTGTGTCTGGAGTCCCTGTTGATCAAAAAACACAGTTGCCAGACTTGAACAAGACTCCCACTCCACCTGTTGATGAACCAAATTACCCGGCGCATCAAGTGTATCCAGATTACGGATACGGGTATGAATCTCCGTACGTGCAACAAAGTGGATACGGTGCTGAGAATGCACCTGTTGATGAACCATATTACCCGATGCAGCAATCGTATCCGGGTTACGGGGTATACGGGGATGAAGGTGGATACGGAAGTTACAGTGGATACGGTGGTGAAGGTGGATACGGGGGTGATGGTGGTTACAGTGGATATGGGGGTGAAGGTGGTTACAGTGGATACGTGGGTGAAGGTGGACACAGTGGATACGATAGATATGGGGGTGAAGGTGGTTACAGTGGATACGTGGGTGAAGGTGGACACAGTGGATACGATAGATATGGGGGTGAAGGTGGTTACAGTGGATACGTGGGTGAAGGTGGATACAGTGGATACGATAGATATGGGGGTGAAGGTGGTTACAGTGGATACGTGGGTGAAGGTGGATACAGTGGATACGATACATCACTTTATGAACCATCTACCCCGGGCAATCCGTTTCAAATAAAGGAGGTATCACATTATTATTATTATTGTTATTATTGTTATTATTATTATTGTTATTATTGTTATTATTGTTATTATTATTATTGTTATTATTGTTATTGTTATTATTGTTATTATTGTTATTATTATTATTGTTATTATTATTATTATTATTATTATTATTATTATTATTATTATTATTATTATTAACGTAACTTTTTTTTAGCGTTTCATGTCTCTAACTGATTTGAAGAATTGGGTACAAGAAACGGGAAAGGAGTGTGGTTACGTAATTGTTACCCGCCGATCAAAAAATATTGGCGGTACTACTGGGATGGTATGGCTTGTGTGCGACCGTAGTGGTGAGCACCGTAGTAAAGCAACAGTTAGGAAAGCTGGTAGCAAAAAAATCGGTTGCCCATTTTCATTACTCGCCATCCGGGACGTGACGAATGACACGTGGGAGTTAAAAGTGGACTGTGCGAACCATAACCATGAACCTACGACGAGTCTGTTGGGCCACGCTTTTGTGCGTAGATTTACTAAAGCCGAATACAAGCTAGTGGAGCAGCTAACTGCTCAAAACATGGAGCCACGTATCATATTTCAAACCCTAAGAAAGCAGTTCCCCGACAGCCTGCACGTTCAGAAAGACGTGCAAAATGCGGTACAAAAAATTAGAGCGACAATAACGGACGGAAAGAATCCTATTCAGGCACTGGAAAGCCTGCTGCATGACCACCGATTCATTTACGACACCCGACAGGAACCCAAAACAGATGTCGTAACAGAGATTTTCTTTGTTCATCCTTATTCAATCACTATGTGGCGTGCATTCCCGCACGTGATGTTGATCGACGCGACCTACAAAACAAACCTCTACAACATGCCATTTGTCCAGGTTGTGGGTATGACGTCGACCGCGAAGTCTTTTTGTATAGCACATGCCGTTATTTGTAAAGAACGAAGGGGTAACTACGTGTGGGTGCTTGAGCGGATCAAGTCAATATTGCATGAATGTATGATGCCACATGTGATAGTCACGGATAGGGAGCTTGCCCTAATTAAAGCGTGTTCTAAAGTATTCCCGAACGCAACCAGGCTTCTATGCCACTTTCACATCCAACCAGGCTTCTAAAGTATTCCCGATCTTAGTCGATGTCGTCTGATTATTATTTACTGACTGGTTTCCTTTTGTGCAGGTATTTACACAAAATGATTTCCACTTCGATCACTGCTCGAAACAAAAGCAAGGAGTGGTGCACCAGTGGCGATTTATTTTTCTTATATTGCCTCTTATACAAGAGGCCGTGCGCTCTCGCCCACGGGTTGGCGCAATACTTCGCCTCCGCGCATCATCGACAGGAGCGCGGATTGTTATTCGGCGGAGCCTACGTGACTAGGATAGCCCTTTCGTTGGGCTATCATCCGGAGACTGACCGCGACAATGTAGGTCCGCCGGCACAGCCGAAGCGGATGGGGAAGAATGTTATATCCGGAATGCACGTTACCAAAGACTTCCCAGACGGGAAGCGGTTTAAGAAAAAGGACGGCACGCAATATCAGCTTGAACAGCTGCCGGCGGAGTTCCCTCCGTATTATCCCCCGCAAGATCCGGAGCCGCCGGAGCCGTATGAGCCGGCCGTCGTCATTCCGCAGCCACCACCGCCGCGTGGACCACCAGGGGCGCCTCAGTTCCCACGCCATGTTTGGCCCGGTGCTGACCCATCATATCAGCGGCAACTTCGGTTATCTGAAAGAAACAATTATCTGTTGGAGTGGGTGGCTGCGGCGCTGCAGCAGCAGCGACAGCATGACGGGTTACCTCCACTACCCTTCATTACGGATGCGGAATGGGATCAGCATCAGCAGCAGGAGCAACAGTAGTAGTATTTTATCATTTTGTTATGTATTCACAAACTTTTATTGTATATATCAAACTCTTGTATATATCATTTTGTTATGTATGCACAAACTTTTATATTGTGGTGTACATATAAAATTATGGCAGGTTATATAACATGTTTTGTTGTATCGATATGGTTCTGGAATATATCAGGTTATTTAACAGGTTCTGGAATATAACAGGTTATTTAACAGGTTCTGTGTGCAATTAAAATTCAGAAGGTTATATACGCTGCGTATTGACCTATACGCAGCGTATATAAGTCTTCAAATACGCTGCGTATTGACCTATACGCAGCGTATATAAAGTGTCCATATACGCTACGTATAGGTCACTACGCAGCGTATAGTATACCTACTACATATAAAAATTAAGTTTCATATTCTAACAGCTCTGGACAGAGGATAAACTGGTTAAGGCGTTGCGGTTCTAAACGAGAGGTCATGAGTTCGAGTCTTGCAAGGGCCGGTTCTTAAATGAAGACCCCCTTTTTCCCCTTTTTTTATCCTGAGATTTCTTAAATTTACACAAATGGTCCCTGCTTTTTTGATATATTTACAAAAATGGTCCCTGATATTTCGTAAATTTACACAAATGGTCCCTGGTTTTTCGAAAATTTACAAAAAGGTCCCTAAGTTTTTGAAAACTGACAAATATCGTCCCTGAAGTTTCCTAAATTTACAAAAAAGGTCCCTGGTTATACGCTTCGTATTGGTCAATACGCAGCGTATACAAACCTGGCAAAAACTTGACACTTCAAACCTACCAAAATGACCCCAAATTTGCATCAGTTTTATATATGCTGCGTATTGACCAATACCCAGCGTATGGGACATTGTTTTCTGTGCAATGATTGGTAATCAGGCACTGAGATCTATGGTCTATCTACGCTCCGTATTGGTCAATACGCAGCCCTATACGCTGCGTATTGACCAATACGCAGCGTAGATAAACCCTAATTTTGCTAGGGTTTGGTGTGCCAATAGGCACACTCTTAATATTATACATCATACAGTGATTGATTTCAACAATCGTGGCACATCCACATAAACCCTACTATTTACAAGGGATGGAATCCAAGATTGACACACAAGCTAGCTTTTACATACATAAGAAAGCACACACACATAAACATATATAAAATTATTAGAAAAAGAAACCTTTACGAGCAGGCTTTCTTTTAGGATAATCCACAAACACAGTTCCACCATACATCTTAGCAGCCTCGTTGCAATTTATCACTCTCCCAGTCATTCTGGCAGCTACCGGGGCATCATATACTTGCTGCTGAATCACATAAGCCTGTCGGGGCTGGTACTGATGATAGTGATGCACCGGCTGTGCTGTCCGGGCTAGTGGAGCCGTCGCTTCTGATGGATGTTTGGATCTACGACCCACTGGATAAATATCATCTATGATATCGAATGTGTCTTTTCCAATCATAGAAAGTTCAGTTGTGTTATTGGGATAATATGCCATTTTTATGCAAGGTGAAGGTATAGAAAAGAAGTTGTAGTTATAAGCTTGTTGTTGTGTTTGCTTTGGGGTGTAACCACATGTCTTTATATAGAATGTTTAATGCAACTTTTAAGAAATTTCTGGTATTTTTCGGAATCTTTATTATTATTCATTTTGTGATAATATACCATTTAATCAAACCTTTCTTGATTTAATGTTATACGGCCATAGGGCACTCTATGTTACTCTACGCATGTATAGGGCTTGTATATAACCATATACACCTATATAAGACATTGTATGGTATGGTATATACTCGTATAGGGTAGGCCCACATGATCGATGGTATGCGCCTGTATAAAGGTGTACACACGTATACTTGTATTCGTACAACCGTCTAAATATTTGTACGGTGTATTGTATGGCTCATGAATTGGCAAGCTGGCTGAGTGTATATTAGCATCTCTGGGAGCTGAAACCGTGATTTTCAAAATAAATTTGTTCTTATTCTTTTGTTAGGTTTTAGAATAATATTTTTTGATTATTCCTTTTGGATATAACAGCAACAGCAAGATTGTTTCATGGGGAAATCGCAAGAATCGCCTTGACCCGGTCAAAATTTCCAAACTAGCCATTCGAAACGTCTTGCTGAGACGCCACCACACCCCTGTAACGTCTCAACTATTGACCAACGAAAGGGCTGCACGTGGCCGACAAACTTTGACGTCTCTGATCAATCATGACGTCTCTGACCAAACTTTGACGTCTCTGACCAACGAAACGTCTTGGATAATAAAATAAAATAAAACCAATTCCCCATTAATGAATATTAAAATGGATCTTACGTGTTTCTTGAGATAATAAAATAAAACATTAAGTTCTCACTGCTGAAAAGCACACTACCAAGACTTTTTCAGTATCCCCCACTTGTAGTGGAGTGGTGGAAAGAGTTTTGGTTTCCCATGGAGACCAAGGTTCGATCCCCACCTCCTACATTTTGGGGGAAGGGCAATGAACGGGAGGAGGGCCGAATGGTTCGAATCCTGGGAGCCACCCCGAGTTTTCTACTACAGTGCATTTACTCCAGCGAGTCGCGTGTCACAACAGGCGGTCGGCTCGTGTGGAGGGTGCAACTCCTGTCAAGTGGCAGGGGGCTGGAAATTTTCTCGGGGAGAGCCATTAAGCTCCCACTTCCCCCGAGGCGTGGGCCCGGTTAAGACAACATAGTCCTCGGGAATGGTAGTGGGGCGGGCCTGCGTTCAGCGGGTGTGACTTACCGTCTGTTGTAAAAATCACCTCTAAAAAAAAAGACTTTTCAGTGAAATGTTTCTCTCTCCTCTTTATCTCTCATCTGTCTTCATCTTCTTCACCCCGAGCACCACCACCACCCTCACCTCCCACCACCCTCACCGAGCACCACCAACCTCCACCCACCACAACCACCACCGTAAACCACCACGGTCCACGGTCACGTACCAACCAACCACCACCATCACCTACCGAAGCATGTATTTAAACAAACAAGAGCGCCAACCTGCAAAAGTCAGTCTTCACCATGGCCAACCTGCAACTTCGTTCATCACTTGTTAATCAGACTAGAAGAGTTGTAAGTTGTCCACCCAACTTCATCATCACTTGTGCATTCATCATCATCCACTGATATAATAACTTCTTTCTCCGGCTCCTTCTCGGACTCCTACTCCGGCTCCTTCTCCTTAGAATTTCGAGCCTTAGAATTCACACTTACTGTAAACTTGAAAGCAAGAAATAAAATCGTAGAGACAATTATTGAAATGTTGATAATATTATTCAGGAGCTTACTCATTGTTTGAGGGTGGGGAGAAGGTGGAGGAGAGAGAGGAAGCCATGGTTATGGTGGAAGAGAAGTTGTAGGTGTCGGAAGGAAGAGAACAAGTGAAGATTTTTTATGAGGTTTTCCAGCCTAATCACAGCTGTTTTACAGCCAAGACTCCAGCTCAGCCATTTATTAACTTTCCTTTTATTCTTGTTTTCAGTTTTCTATATATTGGGCATATGTATGTGTATTCAAGCATGAACTCAGTAATCAAAAACAATCATTTTATCTCTATACCTGTTGATATGGTATCAGAGCAGTGCATCCGATCTTGAGATCAATCCGCTCAAACCACAAAACCAAGCCATTCAGTGAAAACCCTTCTCCTTCAAACCACAAAACAAAACCAATTCAGAAAACCTCTCTCCCAAAACTCAAAATCAAACTCCCAAAAAAAAAAACAAAATTTCAAAAGCCTACCTGTTCAAAAATCAGTCGCTCAATTCCGCCGCTCAAACCAGAGCACGAACAAACCAGAGCACGAATCACAATCAAAAATCAGTCGCTCAATTCCGCCGCTCGATTCCGCTGCTCGACTCCGACCACCACTGAACACTCGCCGGCCTCTTATCTCCAGCGTCAACCACCACAGCACACCTCCGTCTCTCTCTCTGATTCTCCTCCCTCTCTCTCTAAAAGTGCAGAAGGGTTGTGTAGAGAAGAAAGTCTGGGGGCTAGGGTTTTTTTCTGTTTTTTTTTTTTATGTGAAGAAGAAAGGGAAATTAAAAGTGTGGTGGGGTGAGAGAGCACGTGAAGTAAGGAAGAAGGAGATTGGGTTTGTCATTTCTTTTTGGAATCTTTTTTTGTTTAAGACAACATTTAAAAAAAAGGTTTTGCAAATGATTAGTCCCAGGAAGTATGAGTTGTTGAAGGACTATCCGTCAACAAGTGGGGAAGCCTATTTAACAACACAGAAAAGCGGTGATCAAGTCAGTTCTTGGATTTTTGATTGTGGAGCCACTGATACGATGACGTACGAGCCATCAGACTTCGTGTCTACAAAGAAACCAAACAGAACTCATATCAAGACTGCAAACGGCGAAAGTGCCTCAGTAAAGGGAGGAGGAACTGTCGAAATATCTCCCAATCTGAGATTGTCAAATTGTTTATATGTTCCTTCGTTAACACACAAATTATTATCAACAAGTCATGTTACAAAGGAACTCAATTGCACAGTTCTAATGCATCCTCATTTTTGTATCTTACAGGACATCAGAACTGGAAAGATAATTGGGCGTGGCACTGAACGACAGGGCTTATACTATGTGGATGAGGTGACTCAGTCAGGGACTGCGATGCTTGCTCACGGAACAAAGAGTAGAGAGGCATGGCTTTGGCATAGGAGATTAGGGCATCCTTCCGCCGGGTATCTACATCTTTTACTCCCTAAACTTTTTCCGTCAAACAGTACTTTAGACTGTGAAACATGTGCCTTAGCCAAAAGCCATAAAAAAACCTTTCAAACCAAGTAACACTAGGGTCAGTGAACCCTTTTCACTAATACATTCCGATTTTTGGGGTCCAGTTGAAACGAATGGAGATCAAAATCTTCGTTTCTTCCTATTATTTGTTGATGACTGTACCCTGATGACATGGGTATATTTTTTAAAACACAAATCTGAAGTCTTTGACAAATTTAGACTGTTTTACACCATGGTCCAAACTCAATTCAAAACCAACATTCAGATCTTACGATGTGATAATGGAGGGGAGTACGTTAATACCTCCATGAAACAATTTATTCAAGAGAAGGGAATGATTCACCAAACCACTTGCCCAAAACACCCAGAACAGAATGGTGTAGTTGAGCGAAAAAATGGCATTTTGGTAGAAATGGCCCGAGCCCTTATGCTTGAATCCAAAGTCCCTAAATCTTTTTGGCCCGAAGCTATAAACACAGCTGTGTATCTTCTTAATCATTTACCAACCAAAGCCCTTGACCTAAAAACTCCCCTAGATACCTTATCCACATTCACCAAACTACCCCCACCTCTTACATTACCACCTCGTGTCTTTAGGTGTACCGTTTTTTCCCATATACCCAAAACCGAACGATCCAAACTTGATCCATGTGCCGAAAAATGTGTCTTTGTTGGTTATGGGGTGAATCAGAAGGGATACCGATGTTATAACCCATCACGACGTCGTGTGATTATGACTGTCCACTGTGATTTTCTTGAAACAGAATATTACTATCAGTCCCATCTCAGTGGTCAATGGGAGATAGAACATGAAGACTCACTGAGCTGGTTGAAGTGGATTCCATCTGCAAGCGAAAATGAGTCATCTCATACATCCACACATACTAAGCCTGTCGAAAGTCTCACCCAAGAATCATCCAGACTGGTGTTCGAGGTAAGTGACTCTCCAAACCTTGGAAATGTGTCTGAATATGATCCAGATACCACTAACAATCAGAAAAGTCCCGAGATAATGGAACAGGTGGAGATGGCTGAGCAAAACAACGCAGTCCAAGGAGAAGTCGAATCTAATGAACAACATGATGGGAGTTCTGGAACAACACCGGGAACATACGTTTTACCTCCTAGAGCCAATAGAGGGGTTCCTCCAAAACGGTACTCCCCAGAAAGAGAAACCATAAATTCAAGGTATCCTACAGCCAATATGGTTAACGGGAACTTATCTAACAGTGCGAAAGCATTTGTTACCTCACTATACTCCGAACAAATACCGAGTTCCGTAAAGGAAGCCCAGGGTAAGAAGAACTGGAAGGAAGCAATGGAAACGGAGATGTGTGCTCTTATGAAAAACAACACTTGGGAGAAGTGCGTTCTTCCTAAAGGAAAGAAAATTGTTGGATGTCGGTGGGTTTATTCAATCAAATATAGACCAGATGGTTCCATTGGAAGATACAAAGCTCGGCTCGTAGCCAAGGGTTACACTCAGACGTATGGGATCGATTACTCTGAGACATTCTCTCCGGTTGCAAAAATGGACAACATCAGAGTCCTCTTCTCTGTGGCAGCCAATAAGGAATGGCCTCTCCACCAGTTTGATGTTACAAATGCATTCCTCAATGGAGACCTAACGAAAGAGGTCTACATGGAAGCACCTCCAGGTTTCTCAGGGGGTTTTAAAGAAAGGGAAGTATATCGGTTGAAAAAGTCATTATACGGGCTAAAACAATCTCCTCGGGCATGGTTTGGAAAGTTCACTCTAGCCATGAAAGAATACGGGTATCACCAAAGTAATGTTGATCATACTCTGTTCCTCAAGAGAAGAAACGGCCTTGTAACCTGCTTGATCATATATGTAGACGACATGATTATTATCGGGAATGATGTAGAAGAAATAGCACAGCTAAAAGAGAATCTGTTTTCAAAATTTGAAATGAAAGATCTAGGGAATCTCAAGTATTTTCTCGGGATTGAAGTTCTCAGGTCTAAACGGGGGATCTTCATTTGCCAAAGAAAGTATGTCCTTGATCTTCTGGCGGAAACCGGGTTGATTGATTGTAAACCCGCAGATACTCCAATGGCAGTGAACCACAACCTTCACATGGAACTTAGTGGGGAGCTTGCGGACAAAGAAAGGTATCAACGGCTCGTGGGCAAGCTAATTTATCTCTCTCACACTCGTCCTGATATAGCGTATGCGGTTGGAATAGTAAGTCAGTTCATGCACCAACCACAAGTTGCCCACATGGAAGCTGCTCAGAGAATTTTAAGGTATCTCAAGGGGACCGTAGGCCATGGAGTGTTGTTTAAAACAAATGGACATCTGAATGTTGAGCTCTACACTGACGCAGACTGGGCAGGAGATAAGGGAAATCGAAGGTCAACATCAGGGTACTTCTCCTTGGTCGGTGGAAACCTTGTTACTTGGAGAAGTAAGAAACAAAAGGTGATTGCTTTGTCGAGTTCAGAAGCGGAATTTAGAGGTATAGCTCGAGGGATAAGCGAAGTTCTTTGGATCAGGAAGCTACTAGAAGACATTGGTTTTTTCTCAAAATGAACCCAGTAAAGTTATGTGTGACAATACGGCTGCAATACAAATCTCAGAAAACCCAGTACAACATGATCGAACAAAACAAGTGGAGGTAGACCGATATTTCATCAAAGAGAAACTGGAAGAAAGAATCATAGAGCTCCCACATGTATCGTCAAAAGATCAACTCGCAGATATTCTTACAAAGGCCGTCAACGGAAACGCTTTTAGTAGCTGCTTGAGCAAGTTAAGTATTAGTGACCCCACTACTCAACTTGAGGGGGAGTGTCGGAAAGAAGAGAATGAGTGAAGATTTTTTATGAGGTTTTCCAGCCTAATCACAGCTGTTTTACAGCCAAGACTCCAGCTCAGCCATTTATTGACTTTCCTTTTATTCTTGTTTTCAGTTTTCTATATATTGGGCATATGTATGTGTATTCAAGCATGAACTCAGTAATCAAAAACAATCATTTTATCTCTATACCTATTGATAGCAGGTGGATTGGGAAGAAAGATGACAGATAAAGAGGAGAGAGAAAGGTTATGGGAATTTGTGAAAAGCAATACAACTTGAGACGTCTCACAAAAAGTCAAATAATCACAGGCTAGGTAGTTGAGACGTTACGGGGGGACCTCTGCACTGGCCTGAGACGTCAAATGACCCTGCCACGTGCAGCCCTTTCGTTGGTCAATAGTTGAGACGTTACAGGGGTGTGGTGGCGTCTCAGCAAGACGTTTCGAATGGCTAGTTTGGAAATTTTGACCGGGTCAAGGCCATTCTTGCGATTTCCCCTTGTTTCATTTCAATTTCTTGTTTCACTTGTATTAATTATCATTTGTACATCCATGCACATTTAAATATGCATGCATGATGCAACTTTCTGTATAACTTGTTAAAATTTACTGCTACTTCATAAAGTTTTTTTATTAAACATCTCACGAACTACAAGAATTATCTTTTTTTTAACGGCAGCGACTATATTTGCACGCAGCCATGCAATAAGCACATATGAACCGTTCTTTCGCCTTTTACAAGAATTATCTAACCAAAAAAGTCCAATATGCTTTAAAACACTTGTCTCTACATGTTGAAGCATCTCATCCACCCAATAACTCTTGATAGGTGAGTCATGCGAGTCCTTGTTGTTCCATGCTCAGATCATTTTACAAACATCAAAGAACCTCTAGAACTGGTCCCGTAGCCGGAGGCTCTCACATCACTCCCAGATTGTCAAGTTAGTATATATTAAGCATGCTGCATGCATTATTATATGTATATGGTATTTGAAGAAGCAAGAGGCTTGAAATATACTTGATTTGGGATGCTGACTAACATTTGAGAAATCTCTAAGCACCATTGTAAGATAAAGATGATCTAGTCTGCAAAGTAGTAACACTATTAGGCCCGTCACACAGGAATTGAAGGGATTTCTACCTGTGACCATCCTTGATCTTGTATGAGAATAATATTGGTTTATCACCAGAAATAATTTTTTTGTATTTTTGTATTGTAATAGAATGTGAGCATAAGGTGTTGTGAATAAAGGATAAAATGTGTATTGTGCAGTGAGATTGCTTTTCAATCTGGTGTGTACGACAGTAGGATTTTTATAAATGATCTCACGTCAATCAGTTATATGTTTGATGGACTTATTTAGATTTTAGTTTGGCTATAAGTTGTAACCAATCTGATGGTTTAGTCGGGTGTTTATTTGTTAACTGTTTTGAGCTCTAGGTAATGAAAATTTATAGCTTTCACATGCTTTGCCTAGTAGAACTATAATATTATAGCAGTTAATTTTTTCGTAGATAATTTATATTCCTATAAATTAGTAGGTAATATAAATGATATTAGTAGATAATATCATTAGTAGATAATATAAAATATCACGTAATATCACAAATTTGTGAACCACATAATTTGGGATTGCTTACTATGAAAAGATCCTGTTTTGAGTATATTGAAAAGAGTTCGTTATTGATATGTTTCTTATTAAATCGTACGTGGCGGATTTACTAGTTAGTATGCAGAGCTAAACCCAGAACCTGTTAAAGGTGGAGTTCCAATAGCCCCTTTAATGTAGTTTTCAAGACATTTTGAACTTTTTGCCGTTTGTTAACTCATTTTTAGTTCTTTTTCAGAGGAAGAAGAGTAGCACAATTGGGTTTTTAGTGCCGATCAGACGGGACTTGAAATGGGTCTGGGTATGAACACACTTATGGGATATGGCTATTCGTTAATTCATCCTGGAGGTGGCAAGTTAGACCTGTTACTTATAAAAATGGGTATTCATTTTTTTAGAATTTATTTATCTCTAATGGGTCAAACGTAGGGGTTTGGCTCGTTTAATTAAGAGAGCTCGAGCCTGGTGTGTGAGTAATTTTTCAAGCTCTAGCTTGGCTGATTTATTATTTACTAGTTATTTATTTATATGTGTATATATTCATTTATTTATATATTTACAGTTATAAGTTTATGTATATAATTATTGCTAGTTTTGTCATTTTTATATACAATACTATATATTATGCAATCTTATAGTTACCATAGTAAACAGAAGTTATTATAATTTTATAAATAGTTGGCTTGTTTAGGCTCATGAGCCTAGTCAAGTTTGATATATGAGGCTCAGGCTTGTTTACTAAATGAGCTCCAATCTAGGATCAAGCTCGTTTTTTAAGCTTGGCTTGGTTCGAGCTTTTAGCAAACTGATCTCGAGTAGCTCACTGGTGTATCGGATCGTTGACACCCCTAGTCAAACAGGTTGAAAGTCATCTAAAGTTTTATTAACATATAAAACCTCCTAAATTGTTTTAATTAACTATTATTGAAATAATACAATATTATTTTTATGATCATTTTGACATGTTAAGTTTCAAAGTTAATGGACAAAAAGTGACGGGTCAACTCTCAACCTTGAGACTTATTTCAACCTGTACAAAAGGATTGGGTTGACCCGAACATGTTACCCGACCCGGCCTGGCCATGTTGTCACCTCTACATTATCTCTTCTGGTGTTAAATCTTATCTTATGCAACTTACATGCTTGTTTCAGATGAAGTTGATCTGGAATGGGATTCATCACAAACCACAATTGGTCATGTGGATGGAAATAGTGACCTAGCTCACAGTGTGCTTGAGGTATTTTTTTATTTTATTATTCTCAATCTGCACATTTAACATGATGCTGAGATCAAGCAATTAATCTTTTATGTTATTATTTCATTATACTTAATCAACAATCTGAATTTCTGAATAGAACTGATTTAGAATGCATTGGTGCATCCATCGCGTGGCCTTATCCATTCATCTCGGTATGTATTTGTTAAATTTGTGATACAAATAATTTTAATGTCATGGAACTTAATGCTTATACATGGATGGTTTATTTGTAGGTAGTCCATGAGGATTGAGGACGCATGATGACTCAAGATTTTATGCTTCTTATTTCTTTAATTGCTTTTAATTTCTTTGTTAAATGTTAAGACTTTATGTTAGATAACGTTATAACTTATTTATGATTAGTGTTTTTGTTATGAACATGCTTATTTGAAATATAATGAAGTTTTATTTCTTTCATTAGTTGATGTTATACAATAACTATTAGGATGTCATATGTTGATGGTCTATTTATAAAATTGGTTTTATAATCTTATTTGGGATATTAGGACCATTTTCTTGATATTAAAGTAGCTATAACGTTACATCATAAGGGTCCTATAAATTAATTTTTAAGGACGCTTGTATGTGTATTAAAAGATTAAAAGTAGGTAATCACATATTAAAACATTGTAAAAGTGTCCTAAAATGTTCTTTTTAGGACGCTATTTAAGTTGTCTATAGACATATTATGCGACCATAAAATTGGTTTCATAATCTTATTTGATATATTAGGACCCTTTTCTTGGTACTAAATTAGCTATTATGTTACATGATAAGGGTCCTATCAATTAATTTCTAAGGACGCTTGTAAGTGTATCAAAAGATTAAAAGAATGTAAGCACATGTTAGAACATCGTAAAAGTGTCCTAATATGTTTTTATTAGGACACAATTTTGGTTGTTCAAAGACATATTACGTGACCTTGGTTTCATAATCTTATTTGAGATGTTAGGACGCTTTTTTAGTTCCGGGACTTATTACGACCCCTTTACATGAAACGCTTTTACCGTTGGTCCTATTAAATGAAAGGTCCTATAAAATAGCATTTTTAGACGCTTTTGCGCGTACTAAAAACCCAGTTTTCTTGTAGTGTGTATTTCTTGTGTTAAAAATAGATAGGCCGGGAACCTAATTTTTAGAGCACGGATTTAACAATTTATGCACACTAACCAACTCATTTAACTTGATGACGTTTGACTCACCAAATTGATAACATTTAACATATAACAGTTTAACAATAACCAAATTGTTGTTATCCGCTATAAAGATTAGGGGAAAGGTGAAAAAATGATGATCACTACTATCACGTAGCCAGACAAACGTAATGGAGATCACTAAGATGTTGAAGTGATGATAAATACTAACCGAGCGAAATATTAAAAAGGTTAAAGGGGTGATACTACCATATTATTAGCGAGATGTTAAAGGGGTGATACTACCATATTATTAGCTAGTGAGATTGAAGAGGAGATCACACTACAAGAATGGGAGGCCATTAACGGCGACACCATTAGCGGCGACAGGCCTAATGTGGCCGCTATTGGTCGATCCGTGTCACACACCCTGAGACCAAACCCCAGCCGTTGATCAAAATCCTGATCTAACGGTTGGGGACTTAAAAGGCAATACCGGCGACGAAAAGTAAGTAATTAACGGCGACAGCTGTCTCCGCTAAAAGTATGTGTCCCACATTAAATCCTAGCCACACAAATCTTATCCAGGTTAACCTAATTGCGGCGACAGGCTGTCGCCGGTAAAAGTGAAAACGTAAAAGTCCTTTATCAGCGCATTTCCCTCTCTCCTCTTCACTTTTCCCCCCAAAACTCTTGCTTCCACCGCCGGAGACACTCGATTTTTTGCCCAATCGGTTAGTTTAACTTGTATTATGTTACATTTCTTCTCTACATTTGTTACATACATGTTATAGGCTTTAATTTTTGCTCTTTTTTGTGTATTTTTGTGTTTGTGGAAGAAAATTCGGATCACCACCATCTCTTCTCCGGTCACCACCTTCACTTCTACGGTCACCACCTGAAAAACCGGTTAGTTTTTTTTTTTTTTTTTTATGTTTAGAAATTGTATAATTTTTAGTTTAGGTATGTAAATTGTGTATGTTAGTATGTATGTTTGTATAATTTTTAGTATGTAAATAGTATAATTTTTAGTTTAAGTTGTATGTGGGTATGTAAGTGTAAGAATGAATGTATGTATGTTTGTATAATTGTTAGTATGTAAATTGTATAATGTAGGTGTATTTGAAAAATGTGTATGTAAATTGTATAATGGTTAGTTTTTTTTTTTTTTTTTAAGTTTAGAAATTGTATAATTTTTAGTTTAGGTATGTAAATTGTGTATGTTAGTATGTATGTTTGTATAATTGTTAGTATGTAAATTGTATAATTTTTAGTTTAAGTTGTATGTGGGTATGTAAGTGTATGAATGAATGTATGTATGTTTGTATAATTGTTAGTATGTAAATTGTTAGTATGTAAATTGTATAATGTTAGTATGTAAATTGTAAATTGTTAGTATGTTTGTATAATTGTTGTATGTTAGTATGTTGGTGAAAAATGTGTATGTTAGTATGTATGTTTGTATAAAGTATGCAAATGTGTGTGTAAGGATGCAAATGTGTAGGTTTGAAAAAAATGTTAAAGTTTGATAATTTGTATATTTGTGTTTAGGTTTTAAAACATTTATATTTAAATTTGACAAATATATATTAGTTAGGAAATACCCTCTTTATATTAAAATCATCATTTAAAACATAAGGAGCTATGAAAATACCCGCCCGAAATATAAACCATTATGAAGAACATTACGAGCTTAAAAATCGTGTCTGATATTGAATTCATCATTTCAAACATAACGAGCTAAGAAAACACCCAATCGAAATTGAAATCATGATTTAAAACATAACGTTCCGCCCAAAATTTAAAACAATCATTAAGAACATAACAAGCTTAAAAAACTGTGCCCGTGTTTGAATTAATCATTTTAAACATAGCGAGCTTAGAAATACCCGCCCGAAATTGATTTAGAAATTAATTTCGGGTTGTCCCCGTTTATCTTGGGACTGCTTTTTTGAATACTTTATCTCATTTAGGATGTGAATGTGTATTACATGATTGTTTGTTTAAGAAGGATTCGGTTATCATTTTCTCTTTGCTCCTCGGGTATATATATCATTACATATATACTTGGGAGCTAAGAGGAAATGTTGCCGAATTTTTTTTAAACAAACAATCATGTAATACACATTCACATATGAGATAAAGTGTTCAAAAAGTGGGTTTAGCAGCCTACCCTTGTCTTGTTAATCCTAAATTAGATTTTCTTTCAGTTGCATAATGCCTATCGATAAAAGTTGGATTGATTCCCCACGTCATTCACCTCAATACAAGCAAGGACTCGAGTAATTTATCGAGATGTGTTTGAGGTCGAGACTGATTGTGATGAGGTCGAGGCTGATTGTGATGAGGATGATCCCGATTATGTGGAGTCTGACTAAAAGAAAAGTTATTGTAATTTATATTGATTTGTAATTGATAAACACTTGTTTGAAATATTTATTTGAATTTGAGTTACACTTGTTGTACTTTCCCTTAATTTTATTAGATACACATGCTGTAACATTTGTAACTTTATAGGGATTATGTTTTCGGTATTGCTGATATTCGCTTATTTGATGGCCGATGTGGCCCCCTGGGGACATGGGGGTGACGGCGCTGGTGATCCACCGCTTCCTCCTGGTGGGATTCGTGGCACACACGAGACAGACGGTAAGTTTTTTACTAAATTATTTTGTAGTCCTTATATTGTATATATTATAAATGTTGTTACTAATTATTTTTGTTTTAATTGCAGCGGTTCCCCCAAAGAAGGTTAGGGGGAAAGCTAAAAACGAGAAACTACGGCGTCTAGTAAAAGCGGGGGGGGGGGGGCCTGTGTCGCTTACGTTTGATCGACAGGTCACGTTTACCCCTGTTGGTAGATCAAGAGACATGTTTTCAAGGGAGGCCGGCTTGTATATGTGGCGGGCCATCCCGTTTGATAAAATTGGATGGGATGCTGTTGAACCACATTACAAGGATGCCGTCATAAACCACTTACGGGTAAATAGGTTATATGCATAAAATTTTATATCACATGCAAATCTAATTTATATATGATATTTTAACTTTTTTATTTAATTTGTAGGAAAATTTCAATCTTGATGAAGTGGAACATGATTATGACGCGAAAAACTTGAAGGGTGGTATAAGGACTGTGCATATGAAGCGATACAATGACCGCAAGTATGAAGCTAGACAATTATTTGATAGCAAGGGAGGTTACGATGATCTTGAGAGTGCAAGGGCATACCATCCCGTGGATATGCCCTATGAAAACTGGTTGAGAACCATCAAAGGTTTCCGGCAAGAAAATTATATTAAAAAAAGCAAGGCCAACAAAAAAGTACGCGATAAACAACAATTCCCATACCGTGGGGGGACATCTTCGTACGGTAGCACCGCCTATAAAAATGTAATGTTTTATGTATGTGTGCGTGTGTGTAAGCTTTTGTTTATTTAATGTCTAATCTAAGTGTAATGTTAAACAGAATTTGGATTGGGTACCTACGTATGCTAAAACCCACACGGACAATCAAGGGAATTGGGTTGATCCGGTTGCTGAACAAAATTACGTAAGTATTTCTTTTAAGTATTATTTTCTATAACAAATATATTTATATATATATATATACACATATATATTTAATCATCTTCGTAAAATACAGCGGAACATACAACGGGCCACAGATGAATGGAGCGGCGATGGTCCTCCAATTGCCCCGTATCAAGAAGCGTTGGGAGAGCGCCGAGGATGGTATCGCAGGATGGGGCCTAAACCTTCTTCCAACACGTCCTCGCACTCGTCATCTAACATGTCGTCTTCGCAAGCTCGGACGCAAGAACCCTTTTCCGAGGTAAACTACGCAATTTATAAAATGACAAACGAACGCATGTTTCCTTGTTAAATATATGTTGGTAGCGTTAATTAATATGCTAATATACGTTTTGCTATCTATTATTGTAGGATTTTGTTAACAGCTTGTTCCAAACCCCGTCATTTTTGAACCAACTTAACAACTATCTTGCTTCACAAGGAAAAGGAAAGTCAAAAGACTACGATTCTGACAACTTATTCGATAATGAATCCGACGATGAACCCAACGATAACGATGACGATGAGTGACTTGTTTTTAATGTATGATTTAGATTTAATTAAACGTTGTAGGATATAATGTACGACTTAAACGTAGTTTTTAAGTATATTACCTTTAGTATATGTTGATTATGTTCATGGCGTATGCTTGCGTTGTTTGAAAATAGGCAGGTTTTGTTTTTCGGCCGTAAAACTGGCTGGGCAACAGCTGCTGTATTAAAAAAAACAGACTTTTAGCGGCGACATCTGTCGCCGCTATTGCCTTTCAACCTTTAGCGACCAATATTAATACCGGCGACACTTTTAGCGACGACATCTGTCGTCGCTAAAAGTGAAGGATCAATACCGGCGACAGTTGTCTTTACCGGCGACAACCGGTCAATAGCGTCCGAGCAATACCGGCGACATGTCGCCGCTAAAAGTCGATAGCGGCGACAAAGGTGGTCAATACCGGCGACACCTGTCGCCGCTAAAGGTGCCCTGTTCTTGTAGTGTCATCACCCAATTAGTGAGATGATCTTAGATGTGATTACTAACTTTCTTAGTAAAAAGTTAATAGTGAAGATAAACTATTCGTGGATATGTAAGGGGGTAAGTTAATTAGTTAACACACCCAAATCACTATACGTTTTTGTGTTTATTTTTTTATCACTCTTTGCTGTGAATGTATCATCGAAGCACATTTATATAAGAAAATATTTCATATAAAACTTTTCTAAACATAGTCACTAGTTTTTAAAATAATCTATTCACCTCTAAACCAGTCTTCACAATTTTATCTACATAAGACTATCAAATTAGGAAATAAATGGATTGTTTTGTTTTTTGCGATAATAAGCCTTGTGTGTGTTTTGTGCGATGTAAGGTGAATTCATGCATGTATTCAAGTGTTTGTATTGTTCAAAATTAATCATACATTACATGATTGGGGTAGGAAGGTTAAGAGATGCTTAGACCAAGGGGTATGGGGGCCGTCTTAGGCCCGGCGAAGGCCGGCGCCGGTCCCCCACACCGCCCCCCTTGGCCCGGCATGTTAAACTCGTCCAGCGGAAGACGTTGAAGACGGGCTCATGTTTTCAAATATTAGCCGTTGGTAACGGCTATAATAATAAAAAAAAAAAACCTTTTCCACTTTAAATATAACACTCTTTTCATCCATTTTTTATACCATTTCACCAATACTTCTCACATTTTTCTCTCATTCTCATCCATTTTTATAAAAAACCACTCTCCTTTTTTTATACAAATCATG
The DNA here is from genome assembly GCA_030545235.1 of Helianthus tuberosus. NCBI lineage: Eukaryota > Viridiplantae > Streptophyta > Magnoliopsida > Asterales > Asteraceae > Helianthus > Helianthus tuberosus. Next base: position 43,244,707 of record CM060386.1, on the reverse strand, counting down.
AATCCATTCAACCCAAACAACCCCAACCCGAACAACCCGAACAATCCCAACCCGAACCAACCTAACTTTTTTTCGAGTCCCGCTTACACTCCGACTATGGGTTCTTCGTGGGGGTCTCCACAATTTACGTTTTCGGGTTACAATCACCCAACGCCTTCTCACAAATGTCCCAAGTTCAACAAATGCAACAATTTCAAGCACTCCAACAATTCATGCAACGCAACTCGTTTCAAGTTGAACAATCCCAACCGCAACCCCCCGTTCAACTTGATGATGATGATGAAGAAGTCGTCCCCGAATCGCCACCAAAAGAACTCAAGCGCAAAAAAAAAACACGGGGAAAGGGAAGACGGTTGAAACCGACACCGCAAAAAAAAAATGCGGGGCGAGAGGGAAGCAGAGACAACATTGGACAAAAGTAGAGGAGGAGGCGCTAGCAATTGTGAATGTTAAGTCCTCGATTTGCCCGGTTGTCGGTATGAACCAAAGTTAATTTTTTTTTTAAATTTAAATTTAAAAAGATTTATTTTTTAGTTTTACTAATGCATTTTTTTTAATTTTAGGGAAAAATCAAACGGGTTCTAGTTTTTGGCAGGCGACAACGGATAGATTTAACGAACTTATGGGGCAAGGCCCGATACGTGATCTCGATTCCGTAGCGGGCAAGTGGCGGAAAATGAACAAGGCCGTGAATGATTTTATTGGGTATTATAACCCACTTTACATCAATCGTCCTAGTGGGAGTAGCTACGAGGACTTTCTTAACCTTGCGATGGCGAAATGGGAAGCAAAAAATCCGGCGCCTTTCCCGCACCTCCGAGCATGGAACATTTTAAAGAAAGAACCAAAATGGGCGCCGGTTCCAAATGAGGTCGCAACCGCCAAACGGACTAAAACTTCCGAGTCCGGAAGTTATAGTGCCGGAGGCTCCACCGCTCGTTGTCAAATCGACATAAACAACGACCCGATATATGACGAGGATGTGTTGCCCGTTCACGAGATCGAACGTCCCACCGGAAGGGAGAAAGCAAAAAAAGAGGCGGCCGGAAAGCGCAAAGGGGCCGGCTCGAGTGGAGGGGGCGGCTCGGGTGGAGTGGGCGGCTCGAAGGCGTCTTCGAAAATGGACGAGTTGATTTCCTAATTCCGTTCGTTCAAAGACTTTGCGGCCGAAAAATATAGTCACAAGAAAAACGTGTCGGCCGACTATGCTCGAGCGGAGGATTTTAGAATAATGAGGTTGGATCTCGACTCGGTTCCGGAGGACGAACGCGAGGTTTATCGGAGGATGAAGGAAGAGGTGAATAAAAAATGGACGTCGTAGGTTTTTTTTTATTTTTAGGAAATGTAATTTTTTTTTATGTTATGAAATGAATTTATTTATGTTGTTTTATGTTGTATTTTTTAATTTTTTATAAAGTTTTTATTAAGTTAATAAAAAAACCTTAGAAAATTATTAATATTTAGGTGGAGTAGCCTACGTGACGGCTCATCCTCCACCCCTCTCAAAAGTGAAGGGGGCCCATCCTCCATAAGACGGTGATGTGACGCCTACGTAGCGGCTCATCCTCATGGGGATGAGCCTCCCCATACCCTCTGGTGTTAGTTCACAAATAGTTTGTGGTAATATTCTAACAGTTATTATCATTATCTCATCTCTTTTTGCTAAAAAGTAAACTAAAAGTACAATTATTATCATTCTCTCTTCTCTTTTTATAAAAAGTAAATTAAAAGTAAAAATAGAATCACTATTTAAAATAAAAAATTCTTGCATAGTGGCGCAAGAACGTAGAATCAGAATGAAAAATAAAGAAAAGAAAGAAATACAAACACATCATGTGTGAACAAGATTTCATCATTTTAACCGTCCAGAATATTTGATCGGTCAAAAGCGATATTTTGGTTGAGCTATTCATTGCTCGCAGCTAAGAAGTAAGAACATATTATTAATGTTGTTTTTTTAAGTACTTCCATTATTCTCTTCCGTGTTAATTATGTTTATGAAAGATCTTAAAAAAATTAAATTTCTAAGGAGAAAAATTTAATGTTGCTAAAAAGTGTGACCACAGTATGAGTAAACTGCCATTTTGGTCCCTGAGGTTTGGTCACTTTTCCACTTTAATCCAAAACTCAAACTTTTTGCATTTGGGTCCCCTGTTGTTTCAGTTTTATTGTCATTTTGGTCCAAAAGTTAAATCAGATCATATTTATCTTATAAAATCATGCTATTTTTTCTTTTTCCTCAGGGACAAAATGATCATTTTTAGCATACATACATATATATATATAGGAGAATGATCCGTTAGCAACCATCATTTATTGCGATAACCGCGAGAACTAATGTCAACACAAACAAAAATAGCTAACAAACACACAAATTTTTTGTTTTTTTAATATTTTTTATAAAAAAAATCGCTATATTTCGTTACCCAAAAAAAGTAATTTTTTTTTTCTAATAAAAGTAGCTATTTTAATATAAAAAATATTTTAAAAAAAAATTGTGTGTTTTTTAGATTTTTTTAGGTTTTTTGGGGATTTAGTTTTTTAGCATTTTAGCTTGGGTGGGGGTGGGGGGGTTAGGTTTTTTTTGTGGGGTGGGGGGGGGGGGGTGATGTGTGTAAAATACAACATATAAAATACATCAATTGAGCTATAAAACTAAACCTTTTTAGTACTAACGTTATAAAAAGTGTGCTTTTATCTTCCTTTTATATTTTCAGGATTAAATGAGCGTAAATGAACAAAAGGAACAAATATGCAGTAAAATCTAACATAAATACAAGAAAATGAATAAACGTGGCATGCCCGATGTCACACCCTGACTTTTGCGGAAGCGTGATTTGGTGTGACTTGCTTAATATCATTGCAATCAACCATAACAAACAACTATATGATAAAACCAAGATATTAATCCATAGATAGTTTTCAAAATAATACAACTGTCATTGTTTAACATCAAACTAAGACTTTAAGTTTAGAACACATGACTACCAAAGCTTAAAGTTCCATACTGGACTTCACAAAAGACATAACCAAACTAGGTTTCGAGCCATGTATCTTATCCAAGATAAAATACATAACCCAAACCCTTCGACCTCGGATGACACCATTTATTAGAGACTTGACTTGTAAACTCCAACGCCCACCAGATCCATACTTAATTTCCTAAAATACATGTAGTTTGAAAACATCAACAAAAGTTGAGCGAGTTCATGTGTCTGTTTGTGAATAAACCTTTGAAACATTTGTAAGTATGTTTGTATGTACTTGAAAACCCGGTATGAAAGCAGCAAGGAAACATAACATTAATGTGTAGCTAATACATTAATATTTGTGACGTGATGCAGTAAAACTGAAACCTAGCAGACTTTGTCTCTGGCAATAAGACATAGTCACCACATGGTCCACTCGACGGACTCATGGGTGGGGCTCGCTACACCAAAATAGATCTATCACTCATGTCACTCGGTCCTACAAAGAGGATTAATGGACTTAAGCGTCATACCCACCACTCACATGATCTAGCAGTACCCTTCCTTAGCTAACCATACTATGTATAAATGTTTGTAAATAGTTGAAACATGTACTTCACCCCCGAAGTTATAAAACCGAAAACAGTTAAAAGAAAATGGGGTCATGAACTCACAGTTTTGCGTTCCTTGTATCCGATGTAACTCAAAGCTTCCTCTAGAACGCACGACTACCTACATGCGTACTACGGTACATTAGACGAGCGGGTCGTGCCTTGACTTAGTATTGATTAGTGTCTTTCAGTTACGTTTCATAGTGTCTTCATTATTATTCCAAGTATATAATTATTTGTTAAAATAATTAATATTTTAATTTAAATTATATTTATTAAATTTTGGAATAATTGTTAAAAAAATATATATTAACTTAATACTTCCAAAGTATTTATACTTATATTTCCTTCCCAAGGATGGGGTATCTTATACTTGTATATTTTGCCATGTATTAGGGTCGTATTCCGGAGTGAATTTATACGTACGAGAATACGTATTATTGTATTCATTAAGTATTCTTATACTCAATTTCGTATTAATTTTTCCGGAATACCATCTTTAATAAAAGTCCACCAATATATATTTACAAAATATATATATATATATATATTGTAATAAGTATTATTTAGAAAAATTATTTATAATTTTTCTCTTAGCAAAAATAATTTGTATTTTCATATAAGTTCCAAGTTGATATATTTTCAAGTCTAATTTTGGAATATATATATATATATACTAGTCCTCTACCCGCGCGATGCGGCGGGGTGACGATTTACAATAGGATACTCGTTTACCGTTAGTTTATCAGTCGTCTCGTGATATATTGTATAGTACTTAGACCGTGGGGTATGGGAGCCAGCCCACTGCCAGGTTACGTGTCCGCGGGGTATGGCGGGGCGTGGGTTGGGCTTGGGTTGGGTGCACCGCGTGGCATAAATGTTTAAAAAAATAAAAAATACAAAAAAATTATAAAAAATCACACAACATTTATAAAAAAAACCTACAACTTCATTAAAATTTTAAAAATTACATAATCCTAAAAATTACATAACTTCTAAAAATTATAAAATAAAAAAACCTAAAGCGTTAAAAAAATTTCAAAAAGTTCGATCTTGTCGAACGCCTTCTTTTCCACGCTTCGAAACTCTATGTTTGCCACCGCCACCCGGTCCTCGTGGCTTAACTCGCCACCGGGAACCGCTTCGTAGTAAGCCTTGAAACGCTCGAGCTTGGGCCGTAGGTCGCGCCATTTATGTTGGCACGCGTTGAGGTTGTGGCGGTCGTTACCGACGTTATGTCGGTAGGCCGCGAATGCTTCCGCCCAATATTTTGTTTGGCCCGGTGGCCGCCCCTTCATAGCGTCGACGACGCTAGTTACGAGTACCATTTCTTCTTGACGGGTCCAGGATGCCATAGTGGTGTTGGGTTGGTGGGATGGGGGAACCAGCGGGGTAGCGGGTTCAAGACAGTGGGTGTAGCCGGTGGGGTTTTGGTTCGTGGGATGGGGGACTGGTGGGTTGGGGTTCCAATATATAGGACTTTGGGGACCCGGGTGGCGGTTATAGAAGATGGGGGGATGGGGGGACCAGATTGAATTTCAAAATTTTAAACACCCGCCTGCCCACGTGGCGGGTGACCCAATGAGAACATGCCAGCTCGCTTCGCCATACCGCCCCACGCCCGGCTTGAAAGCCAAGCCCCAAGGGGCCACGCCCAAACCCAAGCCCACCCGGGGTGGTCACTTGGGCGTTTTACCCCAACCCACGCCCAAACCCCCCCCCCCCCATACCCCACGGCCTTAAGTTAGTTTTCTTATTCATGATATGTTTGTATGATTGGAATTGTGAATGATCATGTTGGGACTTTACCATCTGAATTCTGATGATTAATATTACAGGGTATTGGTTTTGCGATTGGAATTTATGCAGTTATCTTAGCTTAGTTCCTTGGAACTATTACATTTAAATTTTATGTTTTCTGAGATTAACAACATTTCACTTCATTTATCTGCACAAAATTTGTTTCTTTGTAACAGATACTTTCTCTATGCAGGTGGATGATGTAATCGTTGAAGTCGCGGAAGGCGATCCTAGGAATGTTCTATGTGAAGCCGTAGAGAGGCACCGTGCTACCATGCTGGTCGTCGGTAGCCATGGTTATGGAGGCCGTGTGCGTTCATTTATGTTCGTGAACCTTCATTAACGTGTTTGTTCATGTTCATATCTTTGTTTGTGTTAGATAGTTCTTTAGAGTTTTTAATTTTTATATCTTATTTAAATACTTCAAAATTCTCATTAATGTATTAATAAATATTAGGGTGTATTGCATATAATATACCTTTTAATATATGTTTGTTTATGTTCATGAACGTTTGTTTGTGTTCAGGAACGTTCGTTTGTGTACGTGACATTTATTTGTGATTGTGTTCGTTTACGTTCATTACCTAAAACTAATGAACAAACACAAACGAACAGGAACACGTTCATTTCCTTAATGAACGAACACAAACTAAAAACCTTGTTCAATAAGTGTTCATGAACAGTTCGTAAACTCTATTATTTACTTAACAAATGAACACGAACAAGGCCTTGTTCGTTTGGCTCGTTTGCAACCTAAGTCAATCATAGAAGTACATAAAAGCTATATTTTGTGGCTATATTCTTTTGTTGTACTGCCAAAAGTATGATTAGAACTTGAAAAGTAGTAACTTTCAAGTCAACAAATGATTATTAGTAATATAAAAATTTAAAATACGTAAAAAGTATAAAAGTAAAAACCAATAATTACTTTTTGAACAATCTTTTAACCTTTTGTGATGGTTTAATGACCACCATTACAAACATACAAATGATGAATCAAGGGACCTTGACAATTTATTCAAGAGAACAACCATGCCCTGGTTGGTTAGGTGAAGATATGTCTACGAAAGATTCCGGTTTAAGTTTGGTCCAGTGGATGAACATGCAGCAAAGCTTTTCACTTGCTAACTCGGTCTTTAGTAATATTATACGTGCTCCAGATCCACATCCACATTTACCATATATTTTATCTATATCTATACTACTTTAATAAGCATATAGGAAGGGCAAAAATGGTCATTTGCCATTGTACAACCATTTGAACCCAATTGTACAAGCATTTAAGCACAAAGTGTTGAAAACTTGTTTATTCAACCTGAATTTGGGCGGCCAACGGTTTTTGTTCAAAATTTGAATTTGAATGAATCCCTGTCATCCCACTTCCCCATACATCATCTGCTTTTTGAAATTCCCAATGTTCAAAAATTTTGAATTCCAAACCTTCAATCTTTCAAAATTTGAATTTGAATGAATCCCTGTCATCCCACTTCCCCATACATCATCTGCCTTTTGAAATTCCCAATGTTGTTCAAAAATTTTGAATTCCAAACCTTCAATCTTTTGAATTCCCGCACAATCTTTCCCTAATCTTACTAAACCCAATTTCTTACTTCCTCAGACACAAAAAAAATCTCTCCCTCTCTCTAAATCCTTCTCTCATTCTTTCTCACCTTCTAACTTAGTTCAAAAAGGTAAATTAACTAATGGGTATTTGGTCAAACCACATTTTAATGTACATGGATATGCTACTGGAGTGATGCACAACATGTTAATAAAATTCCATCAATCTTTGTTATCGGACACATAAACTCAAGAAACCCAAATCACTTCTGTTAGAGATTAAAACCGAGAAAGTTGCATTTACTCATTGTAGGTACAAGGCGAAAGGTTCCTAAAAGGTCAGTCATTATCAAGCTGAAATTGTAACCAGCATATGTCCAGGCCTAAAAATTAACTTGTTTTTTTTCTAAACTCTCATGCTTTCAATTCCAGTCCATTTCTCATTAATCCAAATTCTATCTTACATATAAATCATATACCTTTCATTCCAAAATATAACTACAACAGGTCATCATACGGCCATACGGGTCACATTTTTATTGGGAACTTTTCAGAAATAGTTATAAAACTGATTCTCGATCATATCCACTATTCACTGCATATTTCAGCATCATTTCACAGCAAATTATAGCACTATTTTATGACAAAATAAATAAAATGTAAGGTGATCATTTGTGGTGAAAATTACACACCCTTTATACAACAATAACGGGTTAATACAAGTTTAATTTTAATAATCACGGTCAACAGGGAAAATACAATATGTTTACAGCCTTCTATATCATTTCATTAAAGAGATATATAAGAACTCAATTCAAAATTCAAAGAACCATCATCCAACAAAGAATTGAAATCCAAAAATTTTATAAGAGAGCTTACATCGCTCGACTCTTCTTTCCATTTGACTGTTTCAGGTGCAGCGGCTGCTGGTTTCCAATAACCAAGGAATCCCCAGAAGTAGAAGCAAGAAGACCAACAGGCATGAAAATTGGTGTGCTCTTGCCAGCACCATTATGTCCTGTAACATCAGTCTGTTAAAGAAACCATAGATTACAACATATTAAAAAGAAGCCATAGAGCTCACATGTGAACTGAGTCTACGAAATGCATGCAAAGCAATATACATCTGACCCGTTTGAACCGTTAGACCCATTCATCCGTGTATGAAGCTCCAGCTTTATAACCTGTCAAGATTATCCCTACAATTTACCAAAACCATTCTAAGCACATAATCAAGTCGCCGGCAACATATATCAGTCTAAAATCGAGTATAGGGAAGTTGGGTAACGGGTCAACACTGGTAATGTTTAGTCTTGGTCTAAAAGGGTTGTGCCGAGTCAGACCGCCCCACACATGGCTTTTTTCAACTTTAGACAAATTTGAAAATAATTATTGTGTTACACTTGACTTTATGGATTTTAAAAGAGTTTCAACCAGTTTGCCTTGTAGAACCTACTTTGACTCATTGTATGTAAATGGGTCTAAATTATTAAGAAAACATTAAAACAGATTTAGAATATAGAGCTTACTTTGAGCTACATGCATCATCTTTTTTGTAGAGCTCGGCTGCAGCTCTTGGTCTAGAAAATCATCAACGATCAAAGACTTCAAGCAATGATTTTTGCCTAAACCTAGAGAAAATTAGAGCTTTAGTCCCACAATTTACAGATTTAGAGACCTGTATTTCAGCAACCAGTATGCCATATATTTGATGTCGCCTATTATATTTTGCTCAGCAACCAGTATGCCATATATTTGATGTCACCCATTTTTCGCAATGAAATAGGCTGCTGATTGAATACCATTTCATTGTGGGTCTTCCACTAAAACAGCTAATTTGGTTTTATGTAAGAAAAACTTTAAAAAACTTTTTATTCGCAACATAAAAGATTGAAATAGATCCAAAAGCTAGTTTTTTTTTTGGCATAGGTTAATACCCAGTTGAAATAGCCAAATTGTTTCACTTCTAAACAAACTAATTCAATGTGTTTCTCATCAAAGTTTACTAAAAATACAAAGCATCCAGCTCACTTTTTGTTAAACCAATAACTGTTTTGTCTAACATGAATTTACTAAAGGGAATGGTCTTTCTCAAATGTATAAAACACCATACCTGACCAACAACCGTTATCTGCGTGTCTGTTGGTAGAACACATTCAATTCTTTTGACTCCAAGCATCTTCAAAACAATGGCATTGTTACATAAGCCATACTTAACAACATGAATTTGGTCCAAATGATTGAAAATAAAATGTAATGTGTAAAGAAATTTCATACTTGGAGACCTTGCAGATGGTCTACTATTTCAGGAACACTAATCTTTATATTTGAACGGTGAGCTTTAGCTAGTAAACCTGCATGATTCATAAAAACAAATAATAAAGAATCAATGAAACTTTTTTTGAATAAGTACACGTGGAATTTGAGAGGGTTAGGTAAAGGGTAAGATTTTTAGGGGGTTCCGAAGTTCATTAACAATTAATATATTAGATAGGTTATAGTAGCTATCATTAAAACATTGAACCATTTTTTTGATGAAACAAACTTGTGTATGCTTTGTGAGTAGACTTCTAAACCGTTCGACCATTTAGTCAAAACTTCAAGGAATAAGTTATGCTGGGTGTAGGTGAATATAAACGGGTTGGGTAAAGGGTCGGGTCAACAAAAGGGTAGATATTTAGTGGGTAGGATCGCATTAAATATGTTACAAAAACTATTACCAAAATAACGATCCAGATGTTTAAACGTAGCAATACTGGGTGTGCTATGTGCAAACTATTAAAAGCGTTCGACCCACGCTTACTTCCAGCTAAAGCAACAATCTAACACACCAACATATATGTAGCCCATATGACCCATTTTCATGTAATAAATGGGCATCGATTACCTTCTCTAATAGCATAATAGCAAACCATGACATCATTCCTAAATCTGGGTCCCCTTCCACCTACAAATCTTCTTCGGTTTCCTCCTATAAAAAGTCAATTGTTAAGAAATAACATAATAGCATAAGAGATTTCAAAATTTAATAGTTAAAAAAATAATAAATGGGTTAATCTTCTTATTGTGCTTTTGCATATTCGGAGCAACACCTTTTGAGATTGTAGATAGCTTCTCTTCAACAACAACATTTTTTCCATTAATTGTGATCATTGAAGCCTGTACATTAAACAATACAATGTCACATTCAACTAAATAAATCATCACAAGAAAGACGATCTTTTTGGCAAGTTTTCAGGCAGAATCAAGGGTTGGCACCCAATGATAGTTTCATATAATAAGCAAAATAAATTCGTACAATATAACCGCATGTTATAATAGGACTGCACATACCTCGATCGCCTTTTGAACTGCATCTGGCGCCTCAAATTCAACAAAACCAAAATAGAATCCCTGTTGCTACCTGAGTATCGGGGGTGTAAAAAAAATAATAAAGTACAAATGGCAAATGAGTCGATACATACCCTATTGTTTAGAATTTGAATACCATTGGGCTTGATAGGTCCAAACTTCTTGAAGCCACTGTTTCGGCGGCTACAGTAGTTGGGAGAGCAATATTCAAATGTTGTTCTTGTTTCCTCGGTTGTGGTTTCCTGGGTGTTGGTGCCTGAGAGGATGCAAGAGCGGCCGAATGAAATGAATAGGGTTTGGAGAGAGATACGAACATTATATTGGATCCAGAATATAAAATACGGGTCAAGAATATCCGGTTCAAGCTCCGCGTGTGTTGAATGGATTTTTCAACACCTTTGTGCTTAAAAGGTTGTACAATAGGCTTCAAATGGTTGTAAAGTGGCAAATGACCATTTCTGTCCTTCCTATATGCTTTATAAAGTAGTATATATATATATAAACTCACTCTTCATCCAAGAATGATATATCTCATATTTATTTGAGAAAATATGTTCTTCATCCAAAAATATCGTATTTCATGTTTGTTTAAGAAATGTATTTTTTCTCCCAAAAATAATACATCTTCTAATAATTCTAAGAAAAATATATATTTACACTTGCCAAAAATAATATATTTTTCCATAGTCAAAATATGATATATTCTTGTAATAATTGTAAAAAGTCATATTTTTATTCCCATGATGACCAAAATATTATTTACCAAAATATACACATGAATAATATTTCTGGAATATTTTGTAAGTTATATTCCTTAGTTCGGATTTACCAGTATTTTGGGTATTCTTTGTATATTTATTCCTTAGAATTTTGGTAATATTTTGGATTGAAATTCTTGGGTATTTTGATGTGTTATATTATTTAATGTTCTAATATAATATAACTAATACACAAAATATACAAATAATCACACACATGGTGTCTTCTAAATATATATTTCCTAAATACATACTTAGTCACTTTTATTTATAAAAACCAACCTCCGATATTTATATTTTTGTAACAAAAATTATGGCAAAGTTTATGTAAAAATCGCATCAACTAATGTCCGAACAACGGGTTTATCATGAAACCAACGATCAAATATCATGCATGTTTTAACCAACCATTATCCAACAAGATTTCATCTTCATGTAATTTCTTATGCTCAAGTTTCATGTAAAGTTTCATATTCATCATCTTAGTGTTCTTGTGATTTAAACATAAACATCAAACTACAATTTTTGATCACCAAAAACAAGATGAACAAGGGTGTACAAGTAACTTACTACTAGCACAAGGCTAGGGTAGGATCTAGTGATGAAGATGATGAGAAAAAAGATGAAGGATAAGCAAGAAAAAAAGCTCTTTTGAAAGCCCTTCAAGATGCAACCTCCATGGATCAACTTTGAAGCTTGAATGGAGTTTGTTATTGAAGAAGATGAAGATGTAAAATGGTTGTGGTGGGTTCGGTTTGGGGGTGACCGAAATGAGAGAGAGAGAGAGAGTGAGGTGAGAGAGTGTGGATCTTGTGAAGGGGGGGGGGGGTAATGTGTAATTTCAATGGTAGTTAGATAATATAGTTAGAAACCAAGTATATAATTTGTTAGGCTAGTTACTAGACATTTTAGTGGGTGTTAAGGTGTTCGGGGATCAAGACTAGCCAAGAAATAAATAAATACTGTGTTTGGCAAAATTTAGTGTCCCGGGTAATGTCCGGTTGTTCGGTTGGATACCGTTCCGTTAAAGTGCTTAATTATTCCGCAAAGTGTCTTTTTGTAACCCTTTTAATTCCCAACTCTTAGGAAAATATTCTGGACGATAAGACAAAATTTTGCATGATATTTATATGTCTAAAAGCTAGTTATAGCTGAATTTAATAAAATTCTGCACTTAAAGTGCGTTTCGGGTGCTTTTTAGTGCGTATTTTAGCTTTCGGAGCGTCTGTATGTTAACCCTTGTATGTACTCTTGGGTTTTAATGCATTCTTGTCGTTGGACCTACACTTAGGACTCAGTTCTAATGTTTGACTGCTTTCTACAGAGTTGTTAACATATTGTATTTTACTGGTGAGTTTACTAGTATTTTTGACGCAGCGCTCTTGTTAATGCACAAAGCATTATTTTGTAGCATAAAACGTGCATGAATTCACTTGTATATAATGTAATCAATCAATGTTGATGTTTAAGCACATAATTGCAGTCATTAAATAATAATTAAAGTGTATGGAAATTACCGGTTTGTGCCAGTTGTCACAAAAACCACATCAAATGTTAGTTTTGATAGTGTTAGAATGGGTATAAACAAGTTCCATGGGTCAAAACAACAAAAATTAAAATTTTTCCGGAATTAGGGGGCGTCGCTCTACGCCTAGGCCCCCTTTTCACAGATTTTTGCTTAAACAGTTGCTGCATATTCCCAGCATAACCCGATTTCACAGAAACGAGCATAACTTTCTTGTTTTTAATCCGTTTTACCCGATTCTTTTTCCTGCGCGTCCGTAATTCAATTCTCCATCTTTTGAATTTGAAATCTAACATCCGGCATAACAAAAAAATTCAGACTTTTAAGTCTTCGACTTAATACCTTTTTACAAAGTTTTGACCCGTTCATGCGTTTATCAAACAAACATGTTTGTTTGATCCCAAATTCACATGAATCTTATAATTTCAATGTGGTCTATCATATTAGGTTCAATTCACGAGTTTATGTATATTCTTAAACCCGTTTATACTTAAAAGCTTATTTTGACCCGTTAAGGGTATTTAAGCACTTTTCCGCATAATTCATACTCTTTTATTTCTAACATCTTATTTTCTCACTATTTATCAAATGATCTTCCACCACAACAATTTTTATGGTGGATTTAGCATAACTAACCTATTATCCCAAAATTTACCCATCGGTTGGTCATTTTACGCAAATGACCATTTTTATACATTTGACCCATGAATGTATATTCCTGTAACTTTTATTCATATCTAATGATTCCAAAATCTTGATGCAAGTTCCTAAACAACCCCTATGGGTCGTTTACACAATATACCCTTCAAGGGTGTTTTGGTCCACTTTAGTCTCTCACTTTACGACGAAGGACTTTCGTTAAATATTTGACTATAAATTATATGTTTAACTAAAAGCTTATTTATGCGTACCTGGCTCGGGTCAAGGTATTGACCCGTTTACATAACTTTTTTGCTTTAAATCTTTCTAGTTAAAGCAACACACGTTTATGTTGTTTCCTGTGATTACAACACTCAACAAGCAATTGTCAAATAAAGTTGCCAAATGGTGTTAACAACACCATTTGACCCATTTAGCCTAATTGACCATTTATTCGTATGAGATGGTATTTAGTTACCATTTCATCCCTTTAAACCTATCCCGGTTTTTCCTTAAACTCATTTTACTCGAAACCATTTTTTTTATTTGTTCGTCATTACATGACTAATTTACCTTTTTACCCCTTCTACCATAATTCATGATTTCCTACCTTTTTATTCATTCCGACTTGCATTGTATCATGCCGGATCATCGTATTTCAATTACTTAACATTATTCACGATCAATTTTCGCTAGTAAGTGTATAGTAATTAAAAAAAAGGGTGTAAGTTTAACTTACCTCGGATCCGGTTTACGCTTCCCTTCTTGTACTTGATTTATTTGACCGCTTCTTTCCCAAGCCTCCACCTAGCTCGTTTAAGCGTCAAACTATTGTCAATCATTTACAAGGCGCTTAAATTAGTCATTAACAATCACGACTATTCCACCTCACTTATTTTCTATGTCTAAGCTACTATTCGACTTCATGATTAGTTAACTTAGTTTATCAAAGTTAACTATTTTCAATCACATGGTTTACAATATTAAGTCTAAATCGACATGATGTTTAGAACCCTTATCACTTCATATTACGCATAATTGCCTTATCATTCAAATACGCGTTTTCACTCTAATTTCAACACTTTAGTTCTCATTTAGGCATTTTAACAAACACTTAATGTGCATAATTTGTATTCTTCTTTTATCAAGTTTATGGTTAACTTTTAACCATATCTTCAACATCAAAATCACATCCTTATGTCTAGTGTTCATGAACTACATCTAGAACTTGCTTCATATCCTCAAATTTCATCAATTTTACATTCTAATCTGAGTGTTCATCATATTAAAATAAAACCCACTTAGCACATAATTGGGTAATTATCAAATCCCTAGTTTTGACAACAATTCATCAAGTTTTCTACTAGGGTTTGTTTCTAAACCAAGATTTTATCACAATAACACTCATAGATTCAACATTTATTCCAGAATTTCTATTATGATTGTTCATCATAATCTCAAAGTATCACCAAATCATAAAATTCGACATACCTTGTAATCCCCACGACTAGGTGATCACGAATTTGTGTTCATGCATCTGATTTGAGCTAATTCTGCCCTTCGATTTGGTGAAATTGAGATGAGCTAGGGTTTGAGCTCCTTGCCCTTCTTCTGATCGATTTCACACACACACCCACTAGTGTGTGTGTGTGTAGTGTTTTAATTAAATAAAAATCAAGTTTTAAATCTTCCTCTTTTGGCCCCTCTAGTTTGTAACCTTATCATAAGGGTTATTACCCAAGTTTCCTTCTTTATTTTAAGGGACATATTTAACTAGGTTGATATTCCTAGTTACTTGGTGGGTTCGGGGAAGTTATAACCCGTTTTATTTTTAAGTCCCGTTAACTCGGGCCTTTCGTAACTTTATTTCCTCAAGCATTTATTTTCCTTTTTAATTAATATTAGGATTATTTGTTTAAGTCCTAATATTCACCGGGTTAATTTTACCATTAATGGTATTTTATCTGTCTTTTAATATTAATGTGGTTTGACTACCAAACCCGTTTTCGGGGTGTTACATATATAGGAGAGCCAGACCGCATGAACCAGTCCACACGAGCTGGCGCAGGTCGCTCGACCTGGCCAGACCGCATGAACTTGGTCACCTCGTGCGAGGTGGCTGGTTCAGGTCTGTTTCCCGTTTCTCCATACAACGTGTCCTAGTCTATCTATTCTATTTACATGGCTCGATACAAGACGAAGTCAACAGACATATGCACTAACAAACTCCCCCTTGGATGATGACGAGTCTTCAGTGTATTGAGTCTTCAGTCTTGATTGGTCTTCTCGCTCTTTCCAAAGTATCTTTCTCTGTAAGCATCCTTCAATCTTTATCTTTCAATCTCTCTTGATTCTTTAAACTCATCAGCATTAGCAACTTCTATCTCGAGCACTGTTCCAGAATAACAGACTGGCTCTCTAGCATTCAGACTCCTTCTTTATGTTGAAATCTTCTCATCGACAGACTCCCCTTTGCTAACAGACTCCCCCTTAAGTTGTTCCGGGATCGCAATCTGACATATCACTCGTTCTAAGATCGTATCCTGGCTCAAACTCTGCTCAGGCTTAAACACGGGGATCTGGCTCTATAGCTTTCACAGGTTCAGGAACGTCTCCTGGCTCTCCGTAGCAACAGGATCAGGAACCTAGTAACCTGTACAATTCTCTACCCAAAAGTAAATTTCACAATTGTTTAAATTTAACAAATTTAGAAACCACTTGTAGATATCATTCAACATCAACAATAGTTAAATCAAGTTCAAATTAATGACCTTGATTAACTAACAGTAAAATCAGCCTCAAAACATCACTTGTAAGATTATCTTAAAACATTTCTCAAATTATCTCATACTCTAACTTCATTTTTCATTTCAAACACACTCTCCCAACCCACTGTCGTTCATCATGTTTAGCACTTGGAATATTGAAAATCAGCTTTTCAACATCAGTTGTCGAAAATACATCAGTTGTCGAAAATAAGATGAAATAAAATCTTTTTAATTTTTCAAAATTTTATGCTAAAACACACTGAAAATCTTTTTGGATTTTGGGAAATATATTATATACAGACATATTTTTGTGAGTTTGTGTAAGAGGATCATATCAGTTTTTGAGACAAATCACTTACACCGTTGATCTTGATTTAACTTTAAGTTTTAAACAAATTCACTTCTGATTGTCAATATTGTTGTCCACTTAAACCTCTACACAAGTTTCAATTGATTCAAGATACAAGATTAGATGTATTAGAACTAACTTATTAGTGTGTCCCACCTCAGAATATACTCCCGTATCAAGATTCCCTGGATTTCATCTTACAGATGAATATAGCTAACTGATATCTGTAAAGGGTTTATATTTAGCACGAGACCCTGAGAGCTCAGGTTAGTACCACCGTACAGACAAAGAGATGAGGGCTCGGCTTAGGTGGTGTTCCTTTAGGAATCTTTTACTGCTATTGTCATATCTTTCGATAGTATTCAATTTTGAGTAGTTTATTGGGGATCAAATGCAATGAAGCATTGATTTAGCAGAAAGTATTATGCGGGTTCAAGGCTATTGCTCCCGCAAAATCAGATGAACCGGCATAATACCCCAGATATCCGTTCTCTATAAAGACCTCGTATCTTAGAATCCGGCAATCTCTCAAACGAAATTTCGGAGTACTAAGTCCATATATCCAAGAGGTGTTACCCACTAGAATAAGCAGTTATTCGTTATGTTTATATCTCGAACTCAATCTACTAATCGTGTGAAGTCTACTGGCACATCATCAGTGAGACTTGTTTAAAAACATTTTTCTTTACATTTCTTTAGCATGTTGTGATAGTCCACTGATGTACTATCATTTCCTTTTTTTCACAACAAAACTCATTTTTGATTTTTCGATGTTTTTGTATTTTTTTTTATTTTATCATGTTTTTGGATTTTTCAAATTTTCAAAATTTTAATTTTTTACTCCCCCTAAAATCAAAAATATGTTTCAATTTTTGATATTCCGGGAAAATTTGAAAGTAAAAGCAATAAACTGTACAAGTAAAATGACAAACTGATGTGAATTGCTTCAATTCTCCATTCTCTTGGCTTAAACAATCAGAACTCCGCCTGACAACAAACTATTTTCCCATTATAATTTCAAAACATTTAAGTTTGTTTTAATCAAAATGGTTTTTCCAGAAAATTAGTTTTGTTGATTTCACACATCATGGGGATTCATTCATCACTTTGTTCTTTCAACCACTTGTAAAAACTATCACTTGTAGGTTTTTCACAGAAACATTTTTCAAGAATGATGCCGAATCATGCTCCACGATTACCAACTTGGGAGCTCCGGTAAGTCAGGATTTTACTTTTTAAAGAATCTCACCCACCCATGCCTGATCAATCATGGGTGAACCATCATCATTTTGTTTAACAGCTTTCGATTCATAAAATTCTTTCACTCCCTTCACCTTCCCATCAGCCGTCTTACCAAAAATATGTAGCACTTTACCATTAAATGCTTTTTCAGCATCAAATTCTTTCTTATCAAAGAAGAATTGATCTGAAATCTCAATCTTACCAATTTTTGATTTCAAGTTTCCGTTTGACAATGGTGGAAAATTTTCATCATCCATTGTTGGAACGTAATTCTCATCATTTAGCACAACAGGTGGTTCTTCTTACTTTGACGAATCAGATTCATTGCCAGAAACAACCTCTGATTTCTTAACAACCCATTTATGTTTGTTTAAATTGGCTCTTCTTTTGTAAAAATGTTTCGAACTTTCACCAACTTCGAAAGTCGAATTTTTTAACTCCTTAAAATTTTCTATTGGTTGTTCTTTTTTTATCAACACATTTCTCTTTCAATTTAGAATTAGAAGAAACTTCCTGTTTTGTGTTGGTGGGCTTTGGGCAATTCCAAGCAATATGTCTAACCTCTCGGCATCTGAAACAGGTTCTTCTTTCAACTCTCGGTTCAGATTCCTTCAACATATTCTTTTGCTTTTCGGCAAGAAACTCCTTGTTTGACTGTTTCCAGATAGGTTTCTCCTTCTCCTCTTCAGAACTTACTCCTGAAGCAAATTTAGTTTTTGGTTTAACTTCTTTATAATTTTTATGATTTTCTGGTGGAATAAAACCTAATCCTTTCTTTTTGAAATTACTGTTATGGTTTGGTTTCTTTCGATAACCCGAACCAGAACTGTAACCCTTTTTCTTGTTCAATCTTTGTTGAACTCTTGAAGTGTACTTTTTAGGTTTTTCAGTAAGATTTACATCTTTTATTTCAGAAATATTAATTTCTGTTAATTTGAAGACCTTGTTAATCATTTCAGTTTTAACACCTCTTATTGGAAATTTATCATCAGAATATAATTTGTTGGAGTCATTCAAAGTATATGCTACTTTGAATGTTTCGTCATTCAAATTATTTTTTGATATCAGAAAATATTTATTGTAAACCATTTTGACTGGTGAACTCGAACTTATGTCTGATGAACTTGAATTTTCAGATTTAGATTCTGACTTTGACTCTTCATCTTTATCCAACACCTCATCGACCACTTTCTTAATTAACTCGGACTCATGATCAGTGTCAGACGCTGTGAAGGTGACATCAATATCATCTGGTAATCCTTCGATAGACTCGGATTTCAGATTCAGATTGAGTGCTTCAGCCACCTTTTCAAAGTGTCGGGGGGTATAGCCATCCCACATTGGATTTGGTACTCTGTTATAATTCAAACCAGTTTTCTTACCAGAATTTTCTTCATCTACTGCATACTTATGAGCTGCAACGGTAGGATAGATGCGATCAATAACATACTCTGAACTTTGATAACTTCGAAGTAAAGTATTCCCTCTTTCTGTATGAATCGTCATCGCTGCCAATTCTTGTTTCAGCCCAACAATAATCTCGATATATTTGTTGATTGCAGTTTGCTTTTGAAGAACTGTTGCTTTCAGAAGATTCTTCACTTGGATATCCTCATCACTAGCTCCTTTGTTGTCACACCCCGACCACGTAGAACATCAAATCGTGGCGGAAACGTCGGGGAGTGTTGTAACAGAATTATTGTTTCACAACCATGGCATACAAAGTTATATTTTATTTATCAAACAAGCGAGTTACATTGTCTCAAAACAGGAAATAAAGAGTTCAGATCATAATTAAACTAAGTCTATCTTTATTTTTAGTCTCTAAGGCACAGGTCCGCCCTAGTGTCACGATCATCATCCTAAGCAACAGCTCCTGAAAACACATGTGAAAATAGGTACGTCAGCATAAAAATGCCTGTGAGATACATAGGTTTTGTGAAAATAGGATTCATGACATGGGTTTTAGAAGAAAGGTTTAATAAAAATTAGTCATGAATCTTGTTAAGTGTTTTCTTTTATAAGTCATATGAAAACTCGATAAGAAATCAGATTATATAAAAGAAAGGAGTATGGTTAATGAAATAACCAAATAAAATGAGTTGTATAAAATAAACTGTTTTGTAAAACAATGTCTTGTGAAGAATATGTTATTCGTGTAAAATGTAATATGTCTATACTGAAATGATTTAAATAACGCTACGATATGTAATATTATACAAACACTTATATATAGGAAGTACCAGCGGCGTATCCACCATGTTTGTACCATATTACACCCGCCTCGTTACTCAAAACATTTACCCAAACCAACCACCAATGTAAATCGTTCATGTATAAATCAATTGTCAAGTGTTATTGTGTAACCCATATCAAAATGTCCGCGTTTAATGTAAATCACCAAATGTGTATATCAACGTCAAAATGTTTATGTTTAATGTAAATCATATAATGTGTATCCAAAAATATCATGTATGGCATGTGAAATATATCAACTAAACCATAGGTAAAATGCACAAAAACAGGGTATTGAATTAAACATAGTTTAAGTCAAAGTTATGTTTTGTGGAACAAATGCATGCTATACTGATACAAACATCTATGCGTTATTGTGAAAATGCATACATCCAAGCCTTGTGGCTGTGGTGATAAACCTTTAAACAAATTAAAGGTTTATCTGTGTTATGTTTATCGAATTCGGTCATTCCTTCCACCCAAACAAACCTAGGGTTTAGGAATGGGAGTTGTCAAGTCCTATGGTACCATTACCTACTAACGAGCGGCGTAGCTAATGTTAATGAATGTATATTGTCCCATTTGAACAAACCAAATGTCATACCAAAAATGTAAGCATGTGAAAACAATGCACTAAGTATGTAATCAAATGAACATACATAGCGTGAAATGTAATGTAAAACAATGTACTAAGTATGCACACAATGGACATACATAGCATGAAATGTGATGTAAAACGATGTACTAAGTATGCACACAATGGACATACATAGCATGAAATGTAATGAAATCATGTACTATAATGTACTAATGAACATAACAAGCATATGATGTTAAAGCATGAAAGGCACGAAAGTAACAAGTAGGCACATGTGTTTCACCCCAAAATGTTTGAAAAACAGTAAAAGAGGGGTCTATGTACTCACTTGAGATTGCTTAGTAGTCCTTGAGTAACAACCAAACAATGCTAGAGATCACGGATATCAAATGGCACCTAATATATGTAACTATGTTAATATACCGGACCTAAATCGGAGGATTGGATAGAATGAGGGTTTGTAAACCAAACGAGTATGGAGACTCGTGTAATATGGTTTAACAAAGCCCACATACTAAAATGAAACCTAACCTAAGTGCTTACGACCCATTACGACCCGTTTAGGTAGCTTATGCTACTTTAACGCGTCGTTCGCGTAAAACGCGTTCGGACCGCCTAACTAGTCCTATGACAAGTAAAATATGCCTTAACATGTCTAATATTGTTACCAAATCAGTTTAGATACCAAAAGTTATGTTACATATGCTTAAAATGAATTTTGGTAATTTACCTAAGGCATATATACTACCTATCATATAACTATTCAAACGATGTGACCATAAGGTATAACCTCAGAAGGTTATTCCCTATATGCTATGGTCACCTAATGTGCTTGGTCGGATCCTAATGATCGACCAAACGGGTCGGGTTCGAAAGCATAAGCGATTGTTTAGATCGCTTACCTTACGACCCTATATAAGCACTAAACTAAAAGTGACGAGCTAAGCATGTTAAAACATGCTTAACTAAGTTTAGAAAACAGGTTTGGTATCAAAACAAACGGTTTTGATACCTAAGAGTAGTTTGGTTACAAAATACGCAAGAATGCGCATTTTGGCCGAAACTACGACTCGTCACTGAGCCTAGATAACGTGGTAATCAGTAGGTATAGTCTATAGGGACTATAACCATCGTGATCACGCTCACGTTATGAAGTTCAAACGAACTTCGCATTGACCATAAACTGGTCAACGCAGAAAGTCAAACATAGTCTGACTTTCGGACTAGAAAAGCAATAAAGAACGAAGGAACACTTACAAAGGGTCCCCGCTAGTAAATCTTGATCGAATAGCTCAGGTATGAAGTGATGGCTTCAACTTAGAGCTTTGAGATCAGATTTGTGTGGGTTTTACAAGTGATGTTGGTGGGTATTTATAGTAAATGGACCACCGTTAGGATCGTTCCTCGAATAACGTAATCGAATCTCATCCGCACATGTGTTGGAATGTTATGGTAACTCATTTTGCCCCCACCACCAGAGATTGACATGTGCCATTGGCCTTTGGGGGGTTGAAAGGCTGTTAACAGCTGTTAAACAACTTTTTCTGATCTGAAAGGGCCTCGCGTGACGCCTAGGGGGCTAGGTGTCACGCCTAGCTCCTTCTGATCAGCAATAGTTTCCAAAGTTTCCATTTCAGCCCCCGTTGTGTATTAAGGCCATTTCCGACATGTTTAAGGCTCGTTAAATCATTTTCAAGGCTCCACAAGGATTCCTAAACATTGTGGACATGAAACATGCTCAAAAATATCCCGGATGTCGGTTCGTTTGGTCGTACGAACGCGATGTTCGCTTAATTACGACGGAATGCGCATAAGCGTGAAAATCAATCCAAATCGCGCGACGAATGTATTTTTCTTATGACAAACACTAAAATAAAATATTTTAGTGCTTAAATAAATTTTTGGATGTCCGGATGTATTCAGAACGTAAGTTATGCGCGAAAGTGCAAACTTGTGCACTTTTTGACGCTTTTAGTCCCTGAATGACCCAAAAGTTTATTTTAGCACACCGAACCCCTCAAAGCCTATTTCTAAGCTATATAAAGGATATTTATGGTGTGTTTAACTTATGTTCATGTTCCAGAATGTTCGTTACAGTTCAAATTGGCATACTTTCGCAGTTTGTCAAGTTTAGTCCCTGTAAGCGAATTAACTTGTTTTTGCCATACAAAAGCCTTTAAAACTTATTTCTAAGTTATGTATAGGTTATTTAAGGTATGTTAAGTATATTTTGAAGTTACAGAGTATTTGTCGCATTAAACTGATTACGTTTACGCACCAGTTTGCGTATAACTCTCTAGAAAGCGATATAGAGTTTGAAATTGAATAAAAGTCAAAACATGAAAAATGTAAAACATAACCAAACAAACATTGGGATCAAATAACATTGTTTTATTGATAACTGAATTGTTTACAATGATTTCAGACACAGATGTTACAGTCTCCCCTACTTGTGGAAATTTCGTCCCGAAATTTATTTAGAGGAATCTCGTGGGAATAGATGTGGATACTTCGCCTTCATTTAATCTTCGCGTTCCCAAGTGAACTCGGGTCCACATTTAGATTCCCAGCGAACCTTGACCAAAGGAATGCGCTTGCGTTTGAGCCACTTGACTTCACGTTCCATGATTTCCACTGGCTTCTCAACAAATTTAAGTGTTTTATCAACACGAATTTCGTCAAGTGGTATGCGGAGGTTCTCATCAGCTAAACACTTCTTGAGATTGGAAACGTGAAAGGTTGGATGAACATTTCCAAGCTCAGGAGGTAACTCAAGTATGTAGGCTACCTTACCGATTCTTTCGACGATCTTAAATGGTCTAACGTATCTAGGTGCAAGTTTTCCTTTCTTTCCAAATCCGATCACACCTTTCCAAGGTGAGACCTTAAGTAACACACGATCACCGACTTGAAAATCCAAGGGCTTGCGTTTTGGGTCCGCGTAACTCTTTTAACGGCTTCTAGCTGTCTGAAGGTTATCACGAAATTTCTTAATCTTATCAGTTGTCTCTAAAATGAGGGCAGGTCCAGTAAGCTGAGCCTCACCGATCTCATTCAAGCAGACTGGTGAATGACATTTTCGACCATAGAGAGCCTCGAAAGGAGCCATGTTCATGCTGGAGTGATAACTGTTGTTGTAGGAGAATTCAATTAACGGGAGATGTGAATCCCAACTACCACCAAAATCGATCACACAAGCTCTAAGCATATCCTCCAGAGTCTGTATTGTTCTTTCAGATTGACCATCCGTTTGCGGATGATAAGCTGTGCTTAGATTAAGTTGGGTCCCCATAGCAGATTGTATGGTTCTCCAAAAATGAGAAGTGAAACGAGCATCTCTATCAGAAATGATGTTCAAAGGAACACCATGTCGAGCTACAATTTCATCCACATAGATTTTAGCAAGTTTGTCAGCAGAAAAATCCTCACGGATTGGCAAGAAATGCGCTGACTTAGTAAGACGATCAACAACTACCCAGATGGCATCATGACCTTTCTTTGTGCGCGGAAGTTTGGTAATGAGATCCATAGTAATGTTTTCCCATTTCCAAACTGGGATCTCTGGTTGCACCAATAAACCAGAAGGACGCTGATGTTCAGCCTTAATCTTAAGACAAGTAAGGCATTTTGATACGTATAAGGAAATGTCTTTATTCATACCAGGCCACCAATACTGAATACGAAGATCCTTATACATCTTATCTGATCCAGGATGAACAGAATAACGAGACTTATGGGCTTCATCCATAAGCAAGGTGCGAAGGTTATCTTGGCTTGGGACCCACAAACGGTCCATGAAGTAATACGATCCATTGTCCTTCAGTTCTAGATCAGGTGTTATGTGATAGGGAAATTCCTTGTCCATCAAACCTTGTGAAACACAAGATTGTTGAGCCTGAGAAATGCGTGCTTGAATATCGGATCGAGCTTGAATAACAAATTGAACACGAACACAATGAAGCTTAGTACGTTCCTTACGACTCAAAGCATCCGCTACGACATTCGCCTTACCAGGATGGTAGCGAATTTCGCAGTCATAGTCGTTTAGAAGCTCAACCCAACGTCGTTGCCTCATGTTGAGTTCTTTCTGATTGAAGATATGCTGAAGACTTTTGTGGTCCGTGAAAACCACACATTTTGTACCGTACAAATAGTGTCTCCAGATCTTAAGAGCGAAGACAACTGCACCTAACTCAAGATCATGAGTGGTGTAGTTTTTCTCATGTATCTTCAACTGCCTCGATGCATATGCTATGACTTTGTTCCTTTGCATCATAACACAACCAAGACCCAATTTAGATGCATCGCGTTAAAAGACGAAATCATCATTGCCCTCAGGCAAAGTCAGAACAGGCGCGTCGCAAAGTTTTTGTTTCAAAGTCAGAAATGCTTCCTCTTGCTTGAATCCCCAATCAAAGGGTTTGTTCTTCTGAGTGATAGCAGTTAGAGGAACTGCAATCTTCAAGAAGTTTTCAATGAAGCGGCGATAATAACCATCAAGACCAAGAAAAGAACGAACTTCAGTAGGAGTAGTAGGCGTATCCCAATCCTTGATCGCACTGATCTTGGAGGGATCTACATGAATACCTTGTTCGTTGACAATATGTCCTAAGAATTGAACTTCTTTAAGCCAGAATTCACACTTGGAGAATTTGGCGAAAAGTTGCTCTTTCTTTAGGAGTTCCAGGGTAAGACGAAGATGTTGCTCGTGATCAGCTCGCGTCTTAGAGTGTATCAAGATGTCATCAATAAAAACAATTACGAACTGATCCAAATAAGGCTTGCAGACCCTATTCATTAAGTCCATGAAAACAGCAGGAGCATTAGTCAAACCGAAAGGCATGACTGTGAACTCATAATGCCCATAACGAGTGCGAAACACTGTCTTTGGAATGTCTTCTTCATGCACCCGAAGTTGATGATATCCAGATCACAAATCAATCTTCGAAAAATAAGAAGCACATTGTAACTGATCAAAGAGATCATCGATGCGGGGTAGGGGATATCGATTCTTGATGGTGAGCTTGTTAAGCTCACGATAATCGATACACATCCTAAAAGATCCATCCTTCTTCTTGACAAAAAGAACGGGAGCGCCCCAAGGTGAAAAGCTAGGACGGATAAAACCTTTGTCAGAGAGCTCCTGAAGCTGCATAGACAACTCTTGCATCTCAGACGGTGCAAGACGATATGGAGCTCTGGCAATGGGATTTGCACCAGGTACGAGATCAATACGGAACTCAACTTGGCGTGCTGGAGGTAGACCAGGTAAATCTTCAGGAAATACTTCAGGATAATCCCGAACAACAGGGATATCTTGAATAGACTTGCCTTTGCCCTTATCTGCTACAACATGTGCCAAGAAGGCCACATAGTTCTTTCGCAGATACTTCCGAGCTTTAAAACAAGACATGAGTTTGAGGCCACCAGCAGGTTTCTCACCACGAACCTGTAGGATCTCGCCTGTCGAAAGTGGCACACGAACAATCTTCTCAAAACAAACTACCTCTGCACGATGCTTGGCTAACCAATCCATACCCACAATAACGTCTAAGCTTCCGAGTTGCATAGGCGTGAGGTCAATAGGAAAAAGATGGTCGTTAAGGTTCAACTGGCAGTTGCGGAGAACAGAATCAAGAACAATGGGTTCACCACTAGCAACTTCTATTGTCAAGGGTTTTCCTAGTTTCGTTCTAGACATGCGAAGCAATGGCTCAAAAGATAATGACACAAAACTCTTATCGGCACCCGAATCAAAAAGAACAGATCCAGGCTGATTATTAATAAAGAACGTACCGTTCACCACTTCATTGTCTGCTTGTGCCTCTTGTGCATTCATGTTGAAGACTCGCCCTCGAGCCTGAGCCTGATTCTGATTTGGATTAGCATTCACCAATCTTGGACACTGATTACTTTAGTGGGTCAGATCCCCACAGTTGTAACAAGAACCTGGAGGGTACTGTGGTCGTGCAGCTTGACCTTGTTGCTGAGCAGGAGGCTGAGCAACTCGTTGAGCCGGGTTCTGAACTGCCTGATTCTGAGCAAAACGACAAACACCAGCAAGATGACCTGACTTCCCACAGTTAGTACAGAAACGGCACGAAAATTGCGGTTGATGGTGACTGTTGCATCTATTGCACAAAGGTGCATTTCCTGCATAAGGTTTCTTGGCTAGTGGTTGCGCAGGCTGATTTGGTGCAGCTTGGGCCTGTGCAGTAACGGCATAGTTTTGGGAAGCCTTTCGCTTCCTAGACCCTCTTGAGGAACTAGAATTCTTTCCCTTCTTGTTTTCACCTCTCTTGCCATCCTCCTTGTCTGACGCCTGCTTCTTACCCTTGTCACCCTTTTTGTGCAGCTTTCCCTTTCGAACCTGCGACTCAGTCAATGTCGCTGCTAACTCGATCGCCTGACGGAGTGTGGTAGGGTTACTACCAGTAATGATGTCTTGTACTGAGTCAGGTAGACCATCGATGTACCTTTCGATAGCCTTGTCGAGTGGGGTAACCATTGTTGGGCTAAGCAGACTCAACTCTTCAAACCTATCAGTATACGCCCTGTGCTCGCCACTGTCTTGTTTCAAGTCATCAAACTCTCTCTCCAACGCTCGTTGTTCATGACGAGGACAGAACTCCCTCATCATAAGGGCCCTAAGTTCAGCCCATGTCTGTGCTAGAGCAACCTCTGCACCACGATCTCTCATAACCCCGTTCCACCACGTAAGAGCCCTCTTCTAAAACACACTCGAAGAAAACTCGACCTTGCGATTGTCAGGACACTGCACGTGACGGAAAGTATTCTCAAGGCTCTCGAACCATTGAAGAAGCCCAGTCGCTCCCTCAGAACCACTAAACTTGAGTGGTTTAGCCGAGTTAAAATTCTTAAAATTGCATGGAGCA
Organism: Helianthus tuberosus; assembly: GCA_030545235.1. Classification (NCBI taxonomy): domain Eukaryota; kingdom Viridiplantae; phylum Streptophyta; class Magnoliopsida; order Asterales; family Asteraceae; genus Helianthus; species Helianthus tuberosus. The sequence continues at coordinate 43,217,406 of CM060386.1, read as the reverse complement.
TTGTTGTTGTTGTTGGCTTGGTTCCATTGAGCAAAGAGGTTTGGGAATTGAGCATCCATTTGCTACGCAATAATTTCTACCAGTTCGGCAGTCGCTATCGGGTTTTCGCATCGAGGAGGCATTCTAAAAGAGGAAACATGAAAGGAAACGAGTGAGATGATTGGATGAAGAGAATGAGATGAAACAAAATCAACAAAAGCAAAGATGGTGGTCATTTGTCCGCATCACAAAGCAAACAAACGACACACAGTGACTAATCAAAGTAAATGGGTCAAAAATAATGTATCGCGAAGACATGCTCGCCTATAAGTGAACACTCATCCCAAGAGTTCCCAGGTAAGAGTGACTGGTCCGATTATGTGGATTTGTACGAACACTCTAGCCTTAGATAGAAAACCCAGGGTACAGGCATTCACTCTTCCAGTTTGTACGTGTTCACACTATTTAGAACCCAAAACTTTGACGAGATTTTGAAAATTTGAAAGGCACAAGGCCAAAAATCAAACTGGAAGGGTTCAAAACCTTACAACAGAGGGTTCAAAACCTAGTAATCAATCGTCCAAAAACAGATGATTAATTTTCAAAGCGGATTCGAACTTGATGTTCCCGTTGTGGTTATCACCTAAGGATAGGTGAAGTGCATGTTTTAAAATCTAAACACAAGATCACTTGTGTTGGGGTCCAAGAAAGGTTATAGTCTAGGTCAAAGCATTACTAATAACCTAATTCCCTATAACCATTGGCTCTGATACCAACTTTTCTGTCACACCCCGACCACGTAGAACATCAAATCGTGGCGGAAACGTCGGGGAGTGTTGTAACTGAATTATTGTTTCACAACCATGGCATACAAAGTTATATTTTATTTATCAAACAAGCGAGTTACAGTGTCTCAAAACAGGAAATAAAGAGTTCAGATCATAATTAAACTAAGTCTATCTTTATTTTTAGTCTCAAAGGCACATGTCCGCCCTAGTGTCACGATCATCATCCTAAGCAACAGCTCCTGAAAACACATGTGAAAATAGGTACGTCAGCATAAAAATGCCTGTGAGATACATAGGTTTTGTGAAAATAGGATTCATGACTTGGGTTTTAGAAGAAAGGTTTAATAAAAATTAGTCATGAATCTTGTTAAGTGTTTTCTTTTATAAGTCATATGAAAACTCGATAAGAAAACAGATTATATAAAAGAAAGGAGTATGGTTAATGAAATAACCAAATAAAATGAGTTGTATAAAATAAACTGTTTTGTAAAACAATGTCTTGTGAAGAATATGTTATTCGTGTAAAATGTAATATGTCTATACTGAAATGATTTAAATAACGCTACGATATGTAATATTATACAAACACTTATATATAGGAAGTACCAGCGGCGTATCCACCATGTTTGTACCATATTACACACGCCTCGTTACTCAAAACATTTACCCAAACCAACCACCAATGTAAATCGTTCATGTATAAATCAATTGTCAAGTGTTATTGTGTAAACCATATCAACATGTCCGCGTTTAATGTAAATCACCAAATGTGTATATCAATGTCAAAATGTTTATGTTTAATGTAAATCATATAATGTGTATCCAAAAATATCATGTATGGCATGTGAAATATATTAACTAAACCATAGGTAAAATGCCCAAAAACAGGGTATTGAATTAAACATAGTTTAAGTCAAAGTTATGTTTTGTGGAACAAATGCATGCTATACTGATACAAACATCTATGCGGTATTGTGAAAATGCATACATCCAAGCCTTGTGACTGTGGTGATAGACCTTTAAACGAATTAAAGGTTTATCTGTGTTATGTTTATCGAATTCGGTCATTCCTTCCACCCAAACAAACCTAGGGTTCAGGAATGGGAGTTGTCAAGTCCTATGGTACCATTACCTACTAACGAGCGGCGTAGCTAATGTTAATGAATGTATATTGTCCCATTTGAACAAATCAAATGTCATACCAAAAATGTAAGCATGTGAAAACAATGCACTAAGTATGTAATCAAATGAACATACATAGCTTGAAATGTAATGTAAAACAATGTACTAAGTATGCACACAATGGACATACATAGCATGAAATGTGATGTAAAACGATGTACTAAGTATGCACACAATGGACATACATAGCATGAAATGTAATGAAATCATGTACTATAATGTACTAATGAACATAACAAGCATATGATATGAAAGCATGAAAGGCACGAAAGTAACAAGTAGGCACATGTGTTTCACCCCAAAATGTTTGGAAAACAGTAAAAGAGGGGTCTAGGTAATCACTTGAGATTGCTTAGTAGTCCTTGAGTAACAACCAAACAATGCTAGAGATCACGGATATCAAACGGCACCTAATATAGGTAACTATGTTAATATACCGGACCAAAATCGGAGGATTGGATAGAATGAGGGTTCGTAAACCAAACGAGTATGGAGACTCGTGTAATATGGTTTAACAAAGCCCACATACTAAAATGAAACCTAACCTAAGTGCTTACGACCCATTACGACCCGTTTAGGTAGCTTATGCTACTTTAACGCGTTGTTCGCGTAAAACGCCTTCGGACCGCCTAACTAGTCCTATGACAAGTAAAATATGCCTTAACATGTCTAATATTGTTACCAAATCAGTTTAGATACCAAAAGTTATGTTACATATGCTTAAAATGAATTTTGGCGCAAAAAGGGTATTTTGGTAATTTACCTAAGGCATATCTACTACCCATCATACAACTACTCAAATGATGTGACCATAAGGTATAACCTTGGAAGGTTATTCCCTATATGCTATGGTCACCTAATGTGCTTGGTCGGATCCTAATGATCGACCAAACGGGTCGGGTTCGAAAGCATAAGCGATTGTTTAGATCGCTTACCTGACGACCCTATATAAGCACTAAACTAAAAGTGACGAGCTAAGCATGTTAAAACATGCTTAACTAAGTTTAGAAAACAGGTTTGGTATCAAAACAAACGGTTTTGATACCTAAGAGTAGTTTGGTTACAAAATACGCAAGAATGCGCATTTTGGCGGAAACTACGACTCGTCACTGAGCCTAGATAACGTGGTAATCAGTAGGTATAATCTCTAGGGACTATAACCATCGTGATCACGCTCATGTTATGAAGTTCAAACGAACTTCGCATTGACCATAAACTGGTCAATGCAGAAAGTCAAACATAGTTTGACTTTCGGACTAGAAAAGCAAAAAAGAACCAAGGAACACTTACAAAGGGTCCCCGCTAGTAAATCTTGATCGAATAGCTCGGGTATGAAGTGATGGCTTCAACTTAGAGCTTTGAGATCAGATTTGTGTGGGTTTTGCAAGTGATGTTGGTGGGTATTTATAGTAAATGGACCACCGTTAGGATCGTTCCTCGAATAACGTGATCGAATCTCATCCGTACATGTGTTGGAATGTTATGGTAACTCATTTTGCCCCCACCACCAGAGATTGACATGTGGCATTGGCCTTTGGGGGGTTGAAAGGCTGTTAACAGCTGTTAAACAACTTGTGCTGATCTGAAAGGGCCTCGCGTGACGCCTATGGGTCTAGGTGTCACGCCTAGGTCCTTCTGATCAGCAATAGTTTCCAAAGTTTCCATTTCAGCCCCCGTTGTGTATTAAGGCCGTTTCCGACATGTTTAAGGCTCGTTAAATCATTTTCAAGGCTCCACAAGGATGCCTAAACATTGTGGACATGAAACATGCTCAAAAATATCCCGGATGTCGGTTCGTTTGGTCGTACGATCGCGATGTTCGCTTAATTACGACGGAATTCGCATAAGCGTGAAAAACGATCCAAATCGTGCGACGAATGGATTTTTCTTATGCCAAACACTAAAATAAAATATTTTAGTGCTTACATAAATTTTTGGATGTCCGGGTGTATTCAAAACGTAAACTTATGCACTTTTTGACGCTTTTAGTCCCTGAATGGCCCAAAAGTTTATTTTAGCACACCGAACCCCTCAAAGCCTATTTCTAAGCTATATAAAGGATATTTAAGGTGTGTTTAACTTATGGTCATGTTCCGGAATGTTCGTTACAGTTCAAATTGGCATACTTTCGCAGTTTGTCAAGTTTAGTCCCTGTAAGCGAATTAACTTGTTTTTGCCATACCAAAGCATTTAAAACTTATTTCTAAGTTATGTAAAGGTTATTTAAGGTATGTTAAGTATATATCGAAGTTTCGGAGTATTTGTCCCATTAAACTGATTACGTTTACGCACCAGTTTGCGTATAACTCTCCAGAAAGCGATATAGAGTTTGAAATTGAATAAAAGTCAAAACATGAAAAATGTAAAACATAACCAAACAAACATTGGGATCAAATAACATTGTTTTATTGATAACTGAATTGTTTACAATGATTTCAGACACAGATGTTACATTTGTACCAATTGACTTTGCTACTTAAGAGATCATATGATTCCTTTATGCTTCTCACATTATGCAATAAATTCTCTTTGAGCTTCTCCAATTCAGCATACTTTGTATCTTTCTCGGCACAATTTTTGCAAGGTTCTAAATACTTAGCACAAGGTTTTTCAACCTCTACAATCTTTTCAACTTCAACAATTTTTCAACTTCAACTATTTTTTCAACTTCAACTATTTTTTCAACTATTTTCTCCACCACCTTTTCAATCACAATCGGTTCTTTCTCAACTTCTATCTTCACTTCATTCTCTTCAACCTCCACCTTCTCTGTCGATTTTTCTTCAACTTTTGCCTTATCAGCTTCTATCTTAACTTCAGTCTTTTCTTCAGCAACCCTTCTTGCTTCCATTTCTCTTTTCAGTCTAGCGGCCCTTTTCTCTTTCAATATCTCTATTTTATATGCAAAAAACAAATCAAAACTATAAGGATCCAATTGTTTTCTAGCTTTATTAATATACTCTTCCTCATCATCAGTGTCTTCATCACTTCCTGAAGACTTAAAAATCGGTTGTCTTCTAGGACTGTTCTTAGATTTGATTGATTCTTCTTCCGAGGTTAAATCTTCAAAGATTAGAGCAACAAATGCTTTAGAAACTGAAGGTCTAGACGGATCATAATCATCCCAATTGAAATCTTTCGGAATCCTTTCATCTTCTAGGTCTACCAGACCAAAAGAAGCTTTACCCTTTGATTCTTCAATCGGAATGGTACGTGAGTGTGAAGATTGTTGTTGATATGGTTGTTGAGCAACCTGATGATAAATTGCTTTTCTATGATAATCATTGTTTCCGAAAGGATCTTGTCTTTCGGTTGCTTCTCTATTTGTACACTCTCGTTTAAAATGCCCTTTTTCTTGACAACGAAAACAAGTAACCTTCGATTTGTCAAAACCTAGCTGAGATGTTGCAGCTTCACGATGATCATCTCTTCCGGTGATCTGTTTGAACTTTTCTGCTCTTCTCAAAACGCTAGCTAAACACCACTTTATGTCCATCAACTCAAGTTCTTCAGAATCAATCTGATCATAATCCTCTTTAGTAAGCATCGGATTTCCGATTCGTCCAGCAACTAAGCTTTCATACGACTCTAACACAGTGACAAGAGATGCCATGTGTTGCTTCGCAATATCTAGAGAAATTTTTTGACCATTTTGAATATGTAATGCAACATTGCATTACAATACTTGACCGGTAAAATTTGTTGAACTTTGTTGTTGAGAACTCGGTGTCGAGAATTATGGTTCAAAACTTGAATAAGACGAAGAATATCCACTACTCTGATTTGTATTGCTTGCATTTGTTCCGGAAGAATTTTCAACACTGAACGCAGTTTGAATCTTCGGACTAGGAGTAGTCTCAATCTTGTTTTCTCTGTAGTACAGACTAACATCCTGTTGAGCACCAGGACTTCTCATTGTAGCAGTTTTTCGAATTGATAGCTCATGTTCTTCCAACATCTGGATAAACATACTTAAATTCATATCTTCAAATTGTCGGTTATGCTTTAAAATCAACAGATATGTTCCCCATTCATTCTGTGGTAGCGCATCGGCTAGCTTATCAACCAATTCTTCATCTTCTTTCTTGATGTCCAATGTTTTCATCTCCATGACTAGATGACAATATCCCTCGATAATCTTCCTAGTCGTCTCACCTTCAAAAGCTGTAAACATATCAAACGATTTCTTTAGTAATGCTCGTTTATTTTTGATCATATCGGCACTACCCTTAAACTTTTTAATCAATGCTCTCCAGATTGATCTAGCAGTTCCCTCATGTTGAAGCAGAACAAAAATTTCTTCTTTTATTGCTTGTTGGAGAATGCTAATAATCATTTTTTCACTGGTGTTTCTTAATTTTTCATCCGGCAAAAATTTACTTAATTGTTTTTCATTTCCAAGTTCATCTTTCGGTAAAGTATAATCTTTCTCTAAAGAAACTCATGCATCAAACTTGTTTGCTTGTACCCAGTTTTCCAAACGGTCTTGCCACACTTTAAAGTCCTCAATGTACATAAGCTTTGGAGGCTTTTGGAAAGTTCCCGTTTCATTCTCGATACCAACAGTTTCAGCAACTGTAATTGGAGCGACCGGAGCAGTAGCAAACGCATTGTAAAATTCGTTTTCAATGTTTTGGTGAAAAGATTTACAAAAACAGAATTTCAAAAGCGTTGGGGTTTTGAAACGAGCTGGAAATCTCTAATCCGTACGGGGTGAGTAATGCAAACGGTCTGAATTTTTGAACGATTTGGTGATTCAAACGGTCTGAATGTTTGGAACGACATGGTGATTCACACGAGTTGGATTTCACACAGTCTGAAATTCAAATGATCTGGTAAACTTAAACAAGTTGAGGTTTCAAACGAGCTAGAGCAGTCTGAACTAATTCATGCGGCCTGGTTAAATTTCAAGCGGTTTGAAAAACTTCCAAACGACCTGGACCAACTTCAAACGGTCTGAACCACCTCGTGCGGTCTGAGTGAATTAATTTTTTCAAATAGCCAGGTTCAGATCGTGCGATCTGAGTATATTCTCAAAAGACCTGGTTCAGATCGTGCAACTTGGATGTTCAAACCGTACGACCTCGAGAATCTCTCAAACGATCTGACGGTTTTCCTTGCAATTTGGCCAAAATTCAAACTTTCTGGTTCAAAATTCAAACTGTTTGGATGAAAATCCACCTCGTTTGAAACTTCTAAATCCAAAAGTTCATGATTTTGTGGAATTTGATCAGTTTTTAGGTTGAATTTACGGTCAAATTAGCTCACAGATTGTTCAAAACAGTGTTTTACGTGTTATTTGTCAAAATCAGGTCATTTTAACCGTGGAATCTCGGTAAATTTGCTGAAAAAGAGTAGAAAAATGAGTAGTAACGAGTCGAAATCATTTTTATCCATGAAAAACAAGCTGTATGGTAAGAACTCTTCCTCCTAAGCTCTGATACCACTTGTAGGATCGGGATTCAATCAAACCAGTCGTTCAGAAGAGTTCTCGATCAATACGAAAGGCGGAATCAGACGTATTGATGTTATAACAGCTAGATTCACACGTAGAATTACTTTAAATGTCGATTGTATTGATTTGAAACTGATTACAGATCGTTCGACACTTCGGCAGCACTTCGTCTCCGGAATCAGATCGTTACAAATGAAGACCCAAGACCACATATATATAGGAGAGCCAGACCGCATGAACTTGGTCACCTCGTGCGAGGTGGCTGGTTCAAGTCTGTTTCCCGTTTCTCTCGTACAACATGTCCTGGTCTATCTATTCTAGTTACATGGCTTGATACAAGACGAAGTCAACAAACATATGCACTAACACCTTTACTTACCAACTTCGCCAAAAACAAGTAATAACTATTACTTCATAAACTTGAATATTAGTAAAAATTTGTAGTAACTTACTAGTGTTATTAGTAAGCCTTGTTATCCTTTAAAGTGTGAGTGATTCTTTAAAAACTTCATTTTTGAAGAAGATAGATCTTTACAACTTATGATCACAATCTCTAAAAATGTTTCTTTATGAAATTTTCTTGTGACACAAGTGTTCCTACACTTGTTTAACCACCAAAAATAAGGTTTGTTTATGTAAGAACCAAGATTATATGAAGCTTATATTTTTAACTTGGTTTCTTTGAAAAACCACCCATGTATCTTTAGATCTATATGATTAACAACTTACTTTGATCATTATTTTTCAAGAAAACCACTTGTTCAATCAAGTTCATGCTTCATGTGTGGATGATCTATCATCCTACAACATTTCTATTCTCTCATCTTGCTAGATTATGTCTTTAATCATGATCTAGCAAGATCATATGATGATCTACATCATATACATGAATAAATAACAATCAACAAGCAAAATAACACAATAACAACTTAGTTTCTTCATAAACCATGCTTATGTTCAAGTTTACTTCTTGTAGTTCTTTGTGTTCTTCAAGATTATGATTATGATTCTTCTTTTAACCACTTAAAATAGAAGTAAAATAGCAGGATCAAGGTTCTTAACACTAGCAGAAGGCTAGGGATGATCAAGTCACGAAAACAAGTGGATAAAAGCAAACGGTGAAGGCCCTTCAACTTCCGAAAGCTCCAAGCTTCCTAACTTAGCTCCTTACACCTTAATATCACTTGGGAAGGGATGGAATGAAAGTGAAAATAGAGGTAGTGTGGTGGTTATGTGTGGCCGTGAGGTGAGGGAAGGAGGAGAAGAAGATGGGTGTTGGTGCTAAATGAATGTTATGATCCCTCATGTCTTCTTATAACCTATTCCAAGCATAATTTCCAATGGTTTAAGTGTTCTTAAAGAAGAAACATAATCCAGTATTTTAACTAGATAAAATCCAAGGTGTGGGTCCCTTGTGGGCCGTAGGTAGGTGGGGGGGGGGGTCTTAGGCTAGGTTCCAAATATATAGTTAGTATATAATTGAAATCCAAGTATTAGTTAAGTGTTTAGTTAGTTGATATTTATATGGTGTGTTATGGTGTTTGGGGATCATAACTAGCTTGGTAATGCTAAAACAATGCTTCTAGTGTAAATTTGATGTTTCGGGTAATGTCCGGTTGTTCGGTTGGTTACCGGTTAGTTAAGGTGCTAAAATACGCAGTTTAGCGTGCTTTATGTTGCTTTTTTATGACAGTTTCAATTCCCGACCCTTAGGAAAGTATTCAGGACCATTTAAGCATATTTCTGCATGTTGTAAATGTGTTTAAATGCTGAATTTGCTGATTTTCTGCAGAATTCTGCAGTTTATGTAAGTTTTAGGCACTTTCCGGCACTTAAAACTATCACTAGGAAGACAGTTTTGTGATCCTTAGTTTCCTACACACTATACTAGTGTAATACTAGGTTTCTGGCTCATTCAGTGTCTCAATACAATGTCTGTCTATCTATTGAGTTTTGTCAGCATTTTTCTGATTTGTCTGATAACTGTGCTAGCTTTGTTTCGTGCATCATTCCAATCAATAAAGTTTACATGCAATAATGTTATGTCATTTGCAATATATGATGAACATGTATGTGTGATTAGAAAGCAATTCAAGTCATAAATTTTAAATCAGCACAGTCATTAATCATTAATTATTGTCTAATTAATTGTACGGATGCACGCAAATTTGACAATTGTCACATTCTCCCCATGTTAGGAAAATTTCATCCTCAAAATTTATACTACCTTAACTCCTTAGGGTTACATTATGCGTGTATGGATATGAATAATACTGAGGTAGATAACCACAAAAACCGAATCATGACTTAATCGAATCAAGTGAATTCAGAAACATATTACAACAATAAGAACCCAATGGTTAAAAGGTGTGTGTTTCAGAATTTGATGTCGAAGGACACGTGGCGTATAGATGTATAATCTAGTGTAACTTGGTTAACAGGGGTGCAACAAAGGAGTTTCGGCCAATAGAATTTTCAAACAATCGATCACAATATGCTAATGAGTTTTCAGAAACAGTAGCATCCGATATATGAACTCAAAATCAACAACTCGAATATGATAATAACATGAAAATGATCTGTCAACTTTCGAACAAATGAATGAATAAAATTAGTGTGTTGGCGTTATTGAATTGCGAAAATACACCTAATGAAATACAAGCGGATCTGGTGTATCATTGTCTTAATTCGTAGTTGCATTAGGAATGTTTAAATGACAAGTCAAACGAAAGTATGTGTAGTTTCGTGTGTAACGATTGACCATGAGTAGCACAAGCTACAAGTTTGTAATGACACCACAAGGTGTCGTAATTGACATAACTCAATAATAGCGGTGACCGAACAAGTTCACCATGTTTGAGATCAAACAAAAGTGTAATGAAGCAATCCTGAGAATTTGATTCAAACGACATAGTAGGATTTTTCAATTGAATATAGAACATCAAAGAGCTACTGTTTCCGATCGAAGATGAAAAGTAATAAGTACCGCAAGACATTTGATCGATAATGAAAGAATCATTAGGAGGTACACTGGGATGTAAAATGAACTTATGTACCATTGTCTTGACACACAACTGTGTTAAGACTGCTTTAATCATGATGAATCAAAACGGATTTAGAGCAAGTCAATAAATAAACAATTAAATCCGTGTATGAGATGTGTAACCTAGATTAGCGCAAGCTTCAATTTAGTGAAAACATCACTACAAGGTGTCGAAACTAACAAACGTTTTAAGGGAGCCATAGACCAAGCAAGTCTACTACGACTTAGATCAAATGAAATGCTTGCAAAAATGAATTTGAATATGATGCTCTCAATACATCATATGGTGTCTTGAATTGAATATGCGAAATGGACAAGTTCAAGCACTTGAGCTTGGTTTCAACGTAATCTGACGATAAACGTATGTATCGACAAGGGGATTTCGGCATGGTTATAATGATAAACCATGTATGTAGCTTAAAAGAAAAGAAGTTTCAAGAAGGATTTTGTTGACTCAACCTCCAGGAGTTAATACTTACAATAATGCATAATATCCGAGTCACAATGCAATAATCGGATATAACGAAATAATGTTTGTAACTTTGATGAAAACGATCATTTGAAGGAAGCCACATGCGTAACAAACGATTGCATGTGTGTCATATGAATTTCCAAGAAATGAAACAATGAGTATTCGTTATAATGAAGAAATAATCAAATATCGAGACAAAGGAGTGTTTGCTTTAGTGAAGAAAATTATCGTGATGCAACTGCCATTAAGAGAAGTAGAGATGCAAAATTCTACTTGCTAGAAGCAAAAGTGGGAAATCTCAGTAAAAGAAAATTGAGTGCTTTATCTGTTAGCTAAAATAGCATATTCGACAGAATAATGGTGTTTTGCCCGATTTAATAGACGCGGTTCCTAAGTGACAACCTTTAATGAGTCTTGTCCTAAGTTCCCGAAGGTTCTATGTACGTGTCTCCCAGATTCTCCAAGTTTTGTATTTTGTGTATAATTGTTTTGTGTACCGTGTAGAAAACACAATATTTAGCGTATGTCTAAAAGCAACTTGTCGACTCACTGTTCCTTGGTATACTTTCTTCCTGAATCCGCGGCTAGCGATAACCTGATCAGCGATCGATCTTGGAGTAGTCGTTGGATCCTTGCAGCTGATCGAATACATCATTAATCCTCGATAGAGATACCGATTCTTATTGGCTAACTTGTTTCGCTCCCGGTAGTTGATGAAAGTTACCGTTCTTCTTTTTTACGAAAAACACTGTAGCTCCCCTAGGAGAGAAGCTTGATTTGATAAATCCCTTCTCTAGCGACCCCTGAAGCTGTGCTGACAACTCTTGCATCACTGAAGGCACAAGTCGATAAGGTGTCTTAGCTATAAGCGGGGTGCCTGGGACCAAGTCAATGTGGGATTCGACTCGTCGTTGAGGAGGTACTCCTGGCAATTCTTCGGGGAAGACTTCAGGATATTCCCTTACCTTAGGGGATATCTTCGAACTTAGGTTCTTCGGCTTCTTTGTCCACGACACGAGCCAAGAAGGCAATACACCTTTTATGCAAAAACTTCCATGCCTTCAAACAACTAATAATTTGTAGAGGCATATCCTGCTTCTCCCGATGAATCACGATAGTCTCTTCATTCGCCATCGGGCTGCGGAAAAATCTTCTCATGGTAAACAATCTCTGCACTATTACTCGACAACCAATCCATCCCATTTACGACGTCGAAGCTTCCTAGTTTAACTGGCAGAAGATCTATCGAAAACTCACGCTCTCCGAGTTCTATCACACAGCCTCTAATTACTTCGTTGGCATCCCACTAGCTTCCCATTAGCTAGTTCTATCAAGTTCGGGATATCTACTTACTTTCTACTAAACCAAGTATATTCTTAAGCTAAAATCGGCACTAGTATATAACGGTGCAGATGCAAAACGTTGACTAATAGGGGACGTACCGATAACCACGTTTGGATCCTGGCATGCTTCCCTAGCTCCGGTGTTGAGCTTTCTTCCATGTGCCTGAGTATTTTTACGGCAGTATTTTCTGGAATGCTTTTTGTTTCCACAGTTAAAACAATCTTGAGCGTGTTTTTGTTTGTCACTCTTCCTGCCTTGATAGTTGCTGTTGTCATCGTTTCCTTCATGATTCTTGCTGCCATCTTGGCCTTCATTTCCACGTTCAGTACCATGCCTACAAGTCTCCTTGACATGCACTCTCTTGCCACAGTTATCACCTTTTCCATATTTACATCGCCCGGCATGATAACGTAGGCAATTGTCGCACTTAGGTAGGATACCCATGTACTCTTTTCCCTTTTTGGCCTTCTTCTTATTACTCGCCCGAGTACCCTTCTTGAAATTTGCGAACTTCTTCTTGTTATCTCCAGATGGCTCCACAGGAGTCTCCTTTTTCTCCTCTGAGGTGGAAAATTTTCCCAGTCTAACCGCTTCTTCAGTGAGCGCCAAACTTAAGTCGATAGCATCGGCAATTGTCGGAGGTTTGGATGTTGTCACCATGCTTAGAATCGGAGGTGCCAATCCCCAGATGAAGTGCTCGGTCCTCTTAAATTCTGGTTCCACCAGACGTGGAGCAACTTGCGATAAATCGTGAAATCTCTGCACATACTCGGCTATCTTTGGACCTTCCATTCTCAAGTTCCAGAATTTAGTTTCCAACTTCTGGATTTCTGCCCTCGAGCAATATCTCTTACGCATTAGCTCCTTCAATTCGTCCTACATCAAAGCATACGGAGCAGTCTCGTCCGACGTCTGAACCTTAAGGTTCCACCATGACAGAGCCCCATCTAGAAACAGTCCAGCTATGTACGTGACCTGATGTTTGGGGGCGCATTTACTTAATCACAAAACATAATCCGTCTTCTCAACCCAATGCACAAAAGCTATGGCACCCCCGGTGCCGTCGAAATCCAGGGGCTTGCAGCCCAAGAACTGCTTGTAGGTGCAGCCTGCGACATAAGCAACATCATTCACGTAAGGCATTAGCAAAGCACTCTTGGAAATGTCCAAACATTTTGTAATGTGTCTTAAGTGACTAAGCATTACCGTTTGGTGGGTTATTTCCTGAGGTACCTCCGCTGCGTTCGGAGCGAATGGCCTCGTGCTGTGCGATGGCCTGTGAGATGGGCTCTGGTAATTCCGCCTCTGTCGTCGGTAGAGGGTTGTTGGTATCGGTGTTCCATTGAAGCGACATCTTCTAAGAATAAGATCGGTTAGGTCAGGTCTTATTATTTATTAAGGATACGGGCACATAAGCACCTACTTAACGAATAAGACCTAGGAGGTGTATTTACATATGTATATACGAAGTCGTTATAACAAGCAATCATATAACATCACAGTTATAGCACAAACTTGTAGATGGGAACATATTTAATGAGAACATAACAAGCAAGCACGTAGCATCACAATTATAGCACACACATGCAGATCAACAACGTGCTTAGTGAGGGCATGGTGACTGAGCTTTCATTAGTCATTGACCACAAAGTATTGTTACATGTTTAGTGGGGAATATGACGATTGAGCTTTCATTATTTTTCGACCACAATCACATTGTCTACAAAGTGTATCACATCAAAAGGGGCACAGGGTCACCCTACCCTTGTCCAATAAGTCTATCAGTGTATCAATATCACGTGATCAAAAGTGGTCTTCAAAAGTCTCCACAATCTTGGCTCATCAGTAGTGGCTTTACCCAAAAGTAATGCAATCTACATAAAACCAGAAACCAACTATACCGGTGACTGAGGTAGAGGAGGGAAGAAAAGCAAACTGCTAACATGTGCGAGCTCCTCCTCGAGCTTGTATACACATCGAAGTACTTAACTGATCTGCTGCTCGATAGTAAAGAAATGAGAATCAAAACCTGGGAAAGGTGTAATAGCAGCACGTGAGAGTGCAAAAGGAGACAATGATGAATGTGAAGGATCAAAGTTTACTGGCCTAGACAGGGTGGGGGACATGGTGTCAGCTCAAACTACAAAACTCTACGACTCAAAACCTCAAACTATAGCTGATGTGACAGGAGCAACTCATCCCGTGTGTAGCCTCCATGAGGTGAAGAATGGTAGGTGTCTGAAATCAGCATAGTGTATGGTAGGAACCATCGGAATGGCTCGTCCAGGGGTGAAGTAATGAAAGGAGCAAACGGTGCAGCCTGAGGGATCTATGGAAAAGCTGCTGAAGCAAAGTAACCGTCACGCTGGTGCTGACCAGAAGTACCTTCCTCTGGACGGGGTGTGGGTATGTCCTGAAGGAAAAATGATAGACATGTCGGTGCAATGGACATTGGTCTCTATAGGGGGAAAAGGAGCAACATCAGCGGGTGTAGGAAGGGGAATAAATAGCTTAACAAAAGGAGGATCAACATGTGCAGGAAATGGATCAGGTATAAGGGGTGCAATGTCTGGTAATCCAAAAGAAGTATGGTCCGGATCAGGAATCGGCTCGAGATCAACAGGTGCAACATCAGGCTGACCCAAAAGGAACAGGAGCTAGCTCAGGAGCAGGCTCTGGCTCGTGTGGAGGTGTGAGATCTCGGGTAGGTAATAGTGCAGCAGTCATAGTGGTGCCGTCGTCCGAGTCAGTAGCAACGTGTTGTAATCCGGCCGTCTGTAAAGCTGAAGGTGTCACAGACTCAAAGGAGTCTGAAATCGAGTGTAAACTAGAATCAGAGGATAACTCGATAACAAGGATCTCAAGAAGTGAAACAGTAACAACGTTATTGTCTAACTTTCCATCATCATGGGCGTCATCAGGAGGACCATCAACAAACAAATCAACATCATCATCAAACTAATCGTCGAGGGGCCAATCCTCTGGGGGGGGAATGACCACAGGAGGTACAACGTCGAGGATCGGAGTCACGGTGTGCTTGCCATCGGAATGACCAAATGACAAGGTGATTATGGACTGGAACTGGGATGGAAAAAGGATCCTCGTCGGGGATGCCATCAGCAAGGGTAAATCATCACCAAAGTCTGGTAGCACGAACGGTTGGAAGTCGTCCTCGTCCTCGGACAGCATGTCAGGATCACTCTCAGTGTCTGACGTATATATCTCTGGCGCGGCATGACTTCGTCGTCTGACGCGACTGCCTTCAGGTTGCGGGCATCCGACAATCCATTCTCTGAGGATAACATGTGCCTGCAACATCGTAATCCTAACATATGTACGTATAGTAACCACTAACACCCAATATATGCAAACAAAGGCAATTTATCATGTAATCATGTATCCTTGTTATTCCTCATGAAATCTTTCTATCCTTCCTAGTCTCCCAGACTAAACCACATAGTCTCCCAGACTAAACCAACCAATCTCCCAGACTAAACCACCTAGTCTCCCAGACTGAACCACCCAGTCTCCCAGACTAAACCACCTAGTCTCCCAGACTGAACCACCCAGTCTCTCAGACTGAACCACCCAGTCTCTCAGACTGAACCACAAACATAAACCTTGAAATGTGTTTTGTGTCTTTCTTTAGTAAAAATTGCTTATTTCCCTGGATCTGGGCGTTTCGTGTATGCACTGAAAACATGTTGTAAAAATATTTTCGTGAGAGCCCTAATGATTGTAGTCTAGACTCGATAAGGAATCCTAGTTTGCTACAATTGAAGCTCTGATACCAAACTGTCACACCCTGACTCTTGCTGAAGCGTGATTTGGTGTGACTTGATTAATATCATTGCACTCAACCATGACAAACAACTATATGATAAAACCAAGATGTTCATCCATAGATAGTTTTCAAAATAATACAACCGTCATTGTTTAACATCAAACTAAGACTTTAAGTTTAGAACACATGACTACCAAAGCTTAAAGTTCCATACTGGACTTCACAAAAGACAAAACCAAACTAGGTTTCGAGCCACGTATCTTATCCAAGATAAAATACATAACCCAAACCCTTCGACCTCGGATGACACCTTTTATTAGAGACTTGACTTGTAAACTCCAACGCCCGCCAGATCCATACTTAATTTCCTGAAATACATGTAGTTTGAAAACATCAACAAAAGTTGAGCGAGTTCATGTGTGTGTTTGTGAATAAACCTTTGAAACATTTGTAAGTATGTTTGTATGTACTTGAAAACCCGGTATGAAAGCAGCAAGGAAACAGATCATTAATGTGTAGCTAATACATTAATATTTGTGACGTGATGCAGGAAAACTCAAACCTAGCAGACTTTGTCTCCGGCAATAAGACATAGTCACCACATGGTCCACTCGACGGACTCATGGGTGGGGCTCGCTATACCCAAATAGATCTATCACTCATGTCCCTCGGTCCTACAAAGAGGATTAATGGCCTTAAGCGTCATACCCACCACTCACATGATCTAGCAGTACCCTTCCTTAGCTAACCATACCATGTATAAACGTTTGTAAATAGTTGAAACATGTACTTCACCCCCGAAGTTATAAAACCGAAAACAGTTAAAAGAAAAGGGGGTCATGAACTCACAGTTTTGTATTCCTTGTATCCGATGTAACTCAAAGCTTCCTCTAGAACACACGACTACCTACATGCGTACTACGGTCCATTAGACGAGCGGGTCGTGCCTTGACTTAGTATTGATTAGTGTCTTTGAGTTACGTTTCATAGTGTCTTCATTATTATTCCAAGTATATAATTATTTGTTAAAATAATTAATATTTTAACTTAAATTATATTTATTAATTTTTGGAATAATTGTTAAAACAATATATATTAACTTAATACTTCCCAAGTATTTATACTTGTATTTCCTTCCCAATGATGGGGTATCTTATACGTGTATATTTTGCCATGTATTAGGGTCGTATTCCGGTGAAAATTTATACGTACGAGAATACGTATTTTTATTGTATTTATTAAGTACTCTTATACTCAATTTCGTATTAATTTTTCCGGAATACCATCTTTAATAAAAGCCCACCAATATATTTTTCCAAAATATATATATTGTAATAAGTATTACTTAGAAAAATTATTTATAATTTTTCTCTTGGCAAAAATAATTTGTATTTTCATATAATTTCCAAGTTGATATATTTTCAAGTCTAATTTTGGAAAATGTATATATAAACTCATTCTTCATCCAAGAATGATATATCTCATATTTATTTGAGAAAATATGTTCTTCATCCAAAAATATCGTATTTCATGTTTGTTTAAGAAATGTATATTTTCTCCCAAAAATAATACATTTCTAATAATTCTAAGAAAAATATATATTTATACTTGCCAAAAATAATATATTTTTCCCTTGTCAAAATATGATATATTCTTGTAATAGTTGTAAAAATCATATTTTTATTCCCTTGATGTCCAAAATATTGTTTACCAAAATATACAATGAATAATATTTTCGGAATATTTTGTAAGTTATATTCCTTTGTTCGGATTTACCGGTATTTTGGGTATTCTTTGTATATTTATTCCTTGGAATTTTGGTAATATTTTGGATTGAAATTCTTGGGTATTTTGATGTGTTATATTATTTCATGTCCTAAAATAATATAACTAATACATAAATTATACAAATAATCACACACATGGTGTCTTCTAAATATATATTTCCTAAATATATACTTAGTCACTTTTATTTTTAAAAACCAACCTCCGATATTTATATTTTTGTAACAAAAATTATGGCAAATTTACGTAAAAATTCATGGTTTAAAATACACTAGTAAATATTTGTTTGGAAATATTTTTCTAAGTGTTTAATTTTTAGAAAAATTTTGACATAGTTTCCCCTAAAAATGGAGGTTTCCATGCTTTCAAGCATATCATTTTCTTTTGTAAAAACAACACAATCAATCCACAAACAATAATAAACAACATTTACTTACCAACTTTGCAAAAAACAAGTAATAACTATTACTTCATGAACTTGAATATTTGTAAAAATTTGTAGTAACTTACTAGTGTTATTAGTAAGCCTTGTTATCCTTTAAAGTGTGAGTGATTCTTTAAAAACTTCATTTTTGAAGAAGATAGATCTTTACAACTTACGATCACAATCTCTAAAAATGTTTTTTTATGAAATTTTCTTGTTACACAAGTGTTCCTACACTTGTTTAACCATCAAAAATAAGGTTTGTTTATGTAAGAACCAAGATTATATGAAACTTATATTTTTAACTTGGTTTCTTTGAAAAACCACCCATGTATCTTTAGATTTATATGATTAACAACTTACTTTGATCATTATTTTTCAAGAAAACCACTTGTTTATTCAAGTTCATGCTTCATGTGTGGATGATCTATCATCCTACAACATTTATATTCTCTCATCTTGCTAGATTATGTATTTAGTTATGGTCTAGCAATATCATATGATGATCTACATCATATACATGAATAAATAACAATCAACAAGCAAAATAACACAATAACAACTTAGTTTCTTCATAAACCATGCTTATGTTCAAGTTTACTTCTTATAGTTCTTAGTGTTCTTCAAGATTATGATTATGATTCTTCTTTTAACCACTTAAAATAGAAGTAAAATAGCAAGATCAAGGTTCTTACCACTAGCACAAGGCTAGGGATGATCAAGTGAAGATAACAAGTGGATAAAAGCAAACGGTGAAGGTCCTTCAACTTCCGAAAGCTCCAAGCTTCCTAACTTAGCTCCTTACACCTTAATATCACTTGGGAATGGATGGAATGGAAGTGAAAATGGAGGTAGTGTGGTGGTGATGTGTGGCCGTGAGGTGAGGGAAGGAGGAGAAGAAGATGGGTGTTGGTGAAAAATGAATGTTATGATCCCTCATGTCTTCTTATAACCTATTCCAAGCATAATTTCCAATGGTTTAAGTGTTCTTAAAGAAGAAACATAATCCAATGTTTTAAGTAGATAAAAACCAAGGTGTGGGGCCCTTGTTGGCCGTAGGTAGGTGGGGGGGGGGGGGGTCTTAGGCTAGGTTCCAACTATATAGTTAGTATATGATTGAAATCCAAGTATTAGTTAAGTGTTTAGTTAGTTGATATTTATATGGTGTGTTATGGTGTTTGGGGATCATAACTAGCTTGGTAATGTTAAAACAATGCTTCTAGTGTAAATTTTATGTTTCGCGTAGTGTCCGGTTGGTTACCGGTTCGTTAAGGTGCTAAACTACGCATTTTAGCGTGCTTTATGTTGCTTTTTATGACAGTTTCAATTCCCGACACTTAGGAAAGTATTCAAGACTATTTAAGCATATTTCTGCATGTTGTAAATGTGTTTAAATGCTGAATTTGCTGATTTTCTGCAGAATTCTGTAGTTTATGTAAGTTTTAGGCACTTTCCGGCACTTAAACTATCACTAGGAAGACAGTTTTGTGATCCTTACTTTCCTACACACTATACTAGTGTAATACTTGGTTTTTGGCTCATTCTGTGTCTCAATACAAATTTTGTCTTTCTATTGAGTTCTGTCAGTATTTTTTTTATTTGTCTGATATATGTGCTAGCTTTGTTTCGTGCATCATTCCAATCAATAAAGTTTGCATGCAATAATGTTATGTCATTTGCAATATATGATGCACATGTATGTATGATCAGAAAACAATTCAAGTCATAAGTTGTAAATCAGCACAGTCATTAATCTTTATTTATTGTCTAATTAATTGTAGGGATGCATGCAAATTTGACAGTTGTGACACCCGACCCCTCGACAGCATCTTCCCAAGCAAAAAAAAAAAGAAACATAAGGCTTACCACGGCCCCGTGCCCACCGGACACGGGGGCATGGCCAGTTGACTGCAGAAAGGACAAAGCTATAGAAGCTTCTATTCCCGACACTCGGGCGTGCCCAGCTCAACACGGGTCATGGTCAACGCTAAGATTCGCAGAATCCAAGCAAATATTGATAGTACAGATACGCTTCTGCACACGGGGCCGTGCCAAGCGAACACGGGGGCGTGTGGAGCTAATGCAGACAAATTGTAATTAACGAAGAAAGAGAATAAGGATGGCCACGGGGCCGTGCCCAATCGACACGGGGCCGTGTCCGGGCTTCTGTGCAGGCTATAAATAGGGGTGCTTGGTTCACTTCAAAGGCATCCCTTGGCAAACCACCTCTCTCCCACTTCACCCACACTCCACCACCACTACAACCCACATCCACCACCATCAACCATCATCCATCTTAGAGTGTGTGTTGTAGTCTCGGGATCCAAGATTGATAGTACGAGTTCTTGACAATCAAAGGCCATGTTTGCCTAAGTCTCTTACATCACTTGGTGAATACAAGCATTTATTGTAATAATTTTAATTTTTAATCTTTTCGCACTTTTTATTTGGTTTTGTATTAATGACTTTAATAACTAGTTTCTTATGTTGAAGGTGAAACTTCCTTATCATTTGTCTGTGGTGTCTTGGCATTATTTTATTGTCTATATAAAATAAAAGATTTTCTCCATTCATATCTTTGCGGTATATATAGAGATATGTTGGCTACCTGGTCGGGGGTTAAGGGAATGGTTTGGTAAGGTTCTTGCCTTGTTTAGTGTATTGATCCTGCAAGGACCTGGGTCAAGCTTACTAGGACCTCCTTCAATACCCACTGGTATTGGATAGCGGGGGTGCGAATGGCTTGATCCCCTCATATGTAAACTACTATTAATACATTAACCCGGCTACTTGGGATTGTATCCGTGCTAACTTAAACCACTTAGCCGAGGGTAACGTCACCTCAAAGGAAGGGCCTACCACATTACGCATTAATAACTTAATTAATTATCTTTCAATATTCCGACCCTTTATGATTGTATCCTTGCTGACTCAAACTACTAGGTTGAGGGTAACGTCACCTTCAAAAGAGGGGCCTACTACTATAACTAAGATAGTCTCTTAAAAAGTGCAAAAGTGCGGAAATCATCAAAGGTTACACTAAAGGTGACTCGGATCCAAGTGATTCATCTTGTCTATCTGTTTTTATTTTGTTTTTATTTTTCAACATTTTTAGTTTTTATTTTCATGTTTAAAACCTTTTCTAAAATTTTGATTTGATTAGACGTTGAGGATAAACCGGTACTAAAAGCTCTTGTGTCCTTGGACGACCTCGGTATCTTACCAACGCTATACTACGTTCACGATGGGTGCACTTGCCCATATGTGTCTTTAGTGTTAGTATAATATCGTGTTTTATAAATTTAAAACTTAACTAAACTGTTAAAAATGGCTTAAAATATAACCAAAAACATATAACGCTACACACGCATCAGTGGGGGTTAGGTTTTTTTAGGTTTTTTTGTGTGTTCACATTGGTTCTCACAATAAACGTGGTTCTCAAATGAACCTTACCCTATATATATATATATATATATATATATATATATATATATATATATATATATATATATATGGGATGGTTCAAATGAAAACTACTTTTATCACGAAAACTCGAAAATTAACTAAAAAAGCCTAAAAAACACACAAATTTTTTTTTTCAAATTTTTTATGAAAATCGCTAGTTTTTTTATATAAAAAAAACTTGTTTTCAAAAAAAAAAATTTGTAGTGCACATGTGTAATAATTCACATGTGTAGTACACATACACATGCGTACTATTTATTACACATGCGCACTACAAAAAAAATTGAAAAAAGTTTTTTTTATATTATTTAAATAGCGAAAATTAGTATGCAAAAAAAAATTGGTATGTTTTTTAGGCTTTTTTAGTTAGTTCTCGCGATAACTAGTGGTTTTCATTTGAATCTTCCCCTATATATATATATATAGTGGAAGATTCAAATGAGAAGAATTTTTTTTTAAGAAGAAAAAAGAAGAATTTCAACCAATAAGAATGCTTCATTTTATTTCATTTAATATTTGCATTTAATTTTAATATAAGGGTATATTAGTAAACTTACATAAATCATTAATTTGTATTCTTCCACTTTAAAAACTAACTAAATTAAATTTGTAACTCATTTTTAAAATATTTATTTTTTCCAAATTAAAAAAAACAACTTAATTTAAAGTGTAGAATAAATTACTAGTTGTGTAGGATAAATTACGAGTTGTGAAGGATATATTTCAAGGTGTATAAGATAAATTTCGACTGCATAGGATAAAATTTTATAATTTGTAGGGTATATGTAGGAAAATTTTGATATGTGTAGGTTTTGTAGATTATATGTTGGATAATTAATTATTAGTTGACTAATTAATTAAAGAGAGAAAAATTAATGATATGATTATTCATTCATCATCTCGTGGCATAGATGTACTCGGAATGTGTGAGAATTGCGACATAGGTTCCGCCAAAAGACGTGATGACTCGCCGTTATCTCCGAAGTAGGTTTTGCAATAGGATGGAGACAATGAACCATATCCATATTGAGGTTTGTTTTATGAATTATGATAGCAGGCTAAAATTCATACACATTTTACGAACATATTTCATTTGCATAATAGACTTGATTTGCTTCCGTTTTTGAAATATTTTGACTGATTCTCACTCTGTGTAATTGACATACGTTCAATTTTATTTGTTTGTTGATTTAGTTTGTTCAAATTTAAAGAGCTCATAGATAAGTCAATTTGTCTGCTTGATTATAAAGGTAGTTGTTAGAATCTGTCTGGATGTTGTTTGATAACTCCCTAATTCCATTATTTTATACTTCATTAGAGGTTTGTTTATATTTCTGTAGATATATGTTCTTTCAACCATTTAAGTTTTGTTTGAGTGTGGTAATTGAAAATTCTTACGAGTGATCATTGTGAGTTAGATTGCACAGTCTGTATATGATTGTTTTTACACTGTTTTGGGTCAAAATTCTAATTCTACTCTGTTTGTAGTTAAAACACTACATTGATGATATATTTGAGTTAAAATGATGCACTTTTTTACAGGGACACGAAATGTCACACCCCAATATTTCCACATATTACCGGTGGGCCCGGCGGGGAGTATCGTGACGTAGTTGATATCATCATAGTCAATATACACAATATAATAGCACAGCGGAAGGCTTGGTGAATAAACTATTACAAACCATAATGTCTGAGTGTTGGAGTGAAAGAATATACAGACTGGAATGTAATAAGATCCACAGGCGGATCATAAATAAATACAATGAAACAAAATAACAGACTTTAGGTATCCATGGATTTGCAAGATCCTCTTATGACACCTAATAGCTCCAGCCTATTACGAGAGGTACTTGTCAAATCAGTCTTTAAGAAAATACATCAGTTTACACTGGTAAATACAATTAACTAACTCTTTTGAAAACGTTTATAAAAAAATTGATTTAAGTGCACATGGCATAAATCTTTTATAACTTGGGACAATTATTTAAATATAATCTTGTATACAGATTTACATGTTTGTCTTACAATTGGGGCCGGTTAGAAGCCGGTCGTGGTTAACCGACTCACCACTTATAGAACCCACAAAGGAGTTATCCCCAACATGTGGGTTTATATTTTAGCATTTGCATCTGTCAGGTGTATGCCTACACCCCGTGCATAGGTCGTGGCCATTTTTAAACGAAATGAGCCGAGGATATCTAGGACACGGTCGAATTAACCCCCAATGTTTATGTTATCAAACTATCAAACAAGACAGATTAAAACGAGTTATGTAAATTTATTAGTCACAATCCGATTAAATGATTTCATACCCGACCAAGTGGTATTATTATAATACCATATCCCAAGCCTGTATGGGGAAAATAAGTTAAAAGTATTTACCTGATGCTAGCAGTATAATCCTAAAGCTTTTGATGACACCTTCTACCGGAAGCTATTTAATTTGTATAGAAGGTTTATTACCTATTAGGATGCTAACGGGTCTTTAATTTAGTCAAGGACTTAGACCGGCTAGCTAGAAGGAAACCTTACGGTTCTAAACGCTCGATTAAGCGGAGACCGGAATAGAATATGGTTTAGACCCGACAAGCTTGGATACTTGTATAATATGGGTAAACAACATATTCTGGAAATTGAGGATTCATTGATAAGGTTAAGCCCGTTTCGGCTATTTTACGTAACCTAGTCACGTAAACCGATCCGAACGCATAAACGCGTAACGGGCTACCGAATAAATTATATGCAGGTCTTAATCGTTATAATGCTCAAGATATGTTAACACGTCAGTAAGATGTTAACATATACGCCCAAAAAGTAATTTAAACCAAAATAAGTCCCATAAGGGTATTTTGGTAATTTTAATGCTCATAAAAGAGTTTAAATATTAAACTGAGTTTCAGGTCTGATCTAATCAGTAAAAATATGTATTTTTATAAGTTATAACACTAGGGTACTTTATATGTGTGAAATTTATCTTATATAACCAAACTATGCACCGAATGGGCATTTTGGTAATTTCACATAGGCTTTAAAGGTCAAAATAGACTTCTGAGTTTAAAAACTTTGGCTTACTATTTAATTATATAAATTAACTAAAAACATCAGTAAGTAATAAGTTTTATATGTCAAATATAGTTTTAACTAATACTATGTGCTAAAAACGCTTAAAAGTCGGTTTTAAGGGATATTCGGGTTAAAACAGAAAATATGAGTTTTTGATCAGTTTATAAGGTTCAAAATACTTTATTTATCATGTAGAATCAGTAGTAAAAGGTTTGGCATTAAGAAGTTATGTAAAACTCATTTTATGCATGAAAAGGGTAAAACCGACAATTACCGAAATCAAACTATTATCCTATGTTATGCTCAGCCTAAAAATAAATAAAAATCTCCAAAAGTCCCAAAATATTATTTTACATCAGTAGGTAAAAAGTTTGGAATTAAAAATCAGGTTTAGATAGACTTTATGTTAATTACGCCATTTAAATAATAAAAAGTTCCTTAATTACGCTATTGAGCATAACTCCTATTCTAGACCTCAAACTGATGTCAAATTTTCGGGACATGACTACATATTAGTAGCAAAGGTGTTAGTCCATTCACATTGTTAAAAATCTCAGTTGTATGTCAAAAGGGCGTGTATGGCATTATTAAGCATAATTACGATCAAGTGCATATAATTCAAACCACTAGGCACCATGCAATATAACTCCAAAGGGTTATACTACTAAGTAATGTGGTCCTAATGGAAGCTTAAATCATGGGAGAATTAAGCTTGCACGGGTCAGAACTGAAAGTCAAAGCAAAAGTCAAGCTTTTGCGACTTTCGGTTATAAACTGACCTTAGACTATGAATTGCCGAGTTAGGACTGATAAAACATGTTTTAATATTAATTACCAAGTCATTAGAATGTTAAAATATAATTTAGAACCTCTGATTTATTAATTTTAGTCATTTTCAAACATTCTGTCCAGTTTGACTTTTTGTCAAACTACTTTGACCCGACAATTGACCAGTCAAACGAGATAATTAGGAGGTGCCCTTTTAGGGGTTAGTCACCTACCTTAATATGGTCCCATAACCACTTTCAATTTGATCAGTGGCTGTTCCATATGTAATTAAAACGAAAGTCAAACTTAATTTACGATAAGTTTGACTTTAGAGTAATTAATCTAATTAAAACGACTAAACAAGTAATTAGAGGCTTACTAAAGGTCCTAGCTGTCCTTTCTACACTTGATAATCTTCTCATTGTCCTTAGCTAGCTCCAGAAGTTGTAGAATGGAAAATGGTTGCAAGTGAGCATAGAAGATCAAGAACTAATGTCCTTATATACTACTTTACATGATCATGGATCAATTACATCTGTTATGGGGCATCATAGGATCACCCCAGGTGTCCTAGTTGATGAAATAAACCGACATATAGCTCCTTAGGTCGATATAAACTAGGCTAAGGCGGTGGAACAACCAAAACCCACACCTGGCAGCCTTTTTACTGAACTGGCATGCTGAGGCGGGCCACGTAAGCCATAGGGGGGGCTTACGCCGACCGCGCGGACCTGCTGAAATGGTAAAACAAGTTTGCAACTTGGCAGCTTTAGTCCCTGATCGTTTTTAACCCTTTTTAACCTCGTTGTTGACATGTAGGGCCCTTGTAGTTAGTTTGTTGAGGCTCAAGGATGAATAAATTAACTTGGTTAGGCTCGGGTTCGTTAAATATTACTATAAAAGCAAATTTCGTCAAGTTGACACTTATAGCCCAAAGTCTTGAAAACATGCTTAACGATCTCGAAACCACGTGAAATTTATACCACTTATTCTTGAGAGTATATTTGAATATTTCGAAGCCTCGGTTTCGTTAAAAGGTTACTCAGAGCTCAGAATTGACATGTTGACACGTTTAACCCTTGTAGTTTTATAATCTTCCGATTATTTTCACAAACGGCTTCTTACATCCAATCAATCACTCGATTAAGAATACATTTATCACGTATGGTCATTCAGAGGCTCAAGTTTGTCATGTTAACACTTTTAGTCCTTCTGTAGATACAGTTTCACTGTTTGTCAACTTTAGTCATTCAAACTCAATCTTTCACATAATTAGAGTTTAGGACACGTGTCTATACATAATTGGACACATTTTTACGTGGTGTTACATCCTTACCCCCTTAAAAGAAATCTCGACCCCGAGATTTACTGGAACAATTGAGGGTATTTCTGTCTCATAGTGGACTCGACTTCCCACGTATATTCGGGACCTCTACGGGCATCCCATTTGACCTTTACTATAGGTACATGCTTTCTTCGGAGCTTTTTAACCTGATGATCCTCAATCGATAAAGGTCTTTCAATAAATTTCAGGCTTTCATCAATTTGTACGTCTTTATGAGACATAGCTAGCGATTCATCAGCTAGGCATTTCTTGAGATTACAAATGTGGAACACATTATGTATTCCACTCAGCTCCTCAGGCAAGTTTAGCTTATAAGGTACACTGCCGACACATTCGATAATCTCGAATGGTCCAATATACCTAGGGCTTAACTAACCCTTCTTACCAAAACGCATCACACCTTTCCAGGGTGATACTTTCAGTAAGACTTTATCGCCAACCTCAAACTTTAGAGGTTTTCGCCTCTTATCAGCATAAATTTTCTACCTATCTCTGGCAGCTTTCAGGCGATCACGAATCTGGAAAATCTTGTCCGTTGTTTTAAGGACTATATCAGGTCTTGACAACTGAGCTTTTCCTACTTCTGCCCAACAGACAGGCGTTCTGCATTTCCTACCATATAATGCCTCAAAAGGCGCAGCCTGAATGCTAGTATGGTAGCTATTGTTATAGGAAAACTCGATCAATGGCAGGTGGTCATCCCAACTACCACCTAAATCAATAACACATGCGCGAAGCATGTCTTCCAAAGTTTGAATTGTACGCTCACTCTGTCCATCTGCTTGAGGATGGTAAGCAGTACTAAAATTCAAACGTGTGCCCAAAGATTGTTGGAAACATTTCCAAAAGTGTGAGGTGTATCTAGTATCTCAATCAGAGATAATAGTCACCGGTATGCCATGAAGAGCTACAATCTTATCTACATACAACTGGGCTAACTTGTCGGAGCTATGAGTCTCTTTAATGGGTAAGAAGTGTGCTGACTTTGTCAGTCTATCAACTATAACCCATATGGTGTCATTTCCGTGCCTTTTTTTAGGTAACTTGGTTATAAAGTCCATAGTTACAATTTCCCACTTCCATGTGGGAAGTTCTGGCTGTTGTAGCAGACCTGATGGTTTTTGATGCTCTGCTTTAATCTGAGCACAGGTCAAGCACTTAGCTACATGGGTGGCAATAGATTTTTTTAATCCTATCCACCAATAATTAGCTTTCAAATCTTGATACATCTTGTCACCTCCAGGGTGAACTGAATATTTAGAGTTGTGGGCTTCCTGGAGGATTACATCTCGAAGTCCTCCCTGAATAGGAACCCAAATTCTTCCATTCATTCTGAGGATTCCATCCTTCCCAGATGTTAGCTGCTCAGCAGTTACACCCAACTTTTCGTTTGGAAGGTTAACTTCCAAAATAGCATCTTTCTGTGCAGCTAATAGTCTTTCATTTAGACTATTCTTCAACTCAATGCTCTTGGTATTGATCCTAATTGGTTTGACCCTTTCCTTTCGGCTTAGAGCATCAGCGACCATGTTCGCTTTACCTGGATGGTAGCGAATTTCACAATCATAGTCGTTTAAGGTTTCCATCCAGCAGCGCTGTCTCATATTGAGCTCTTTTTTATTGAAAAAGTGTTGGAGACTTTTGTGATCGGAAAAGATCACACATTTGGTTCCATACAAATAATGTCTCCATAACTTCAGCACGAATACAACGACACCCAATTCCAGATCGTGGGTGGTGTAATTCTTCTCATGCACTTTTAATTGTCGTGATGCATAGGCAATCACCTTGCCTCGTTGCATAAGCACACAACCCATACCGGTATGTGAAACATCATAGTATACGACAAAATCTTCAATTCCATCAGGTAAGGTTAGCACCGGAGCATTGCTCTATTTCTGCTTAAGAATCTCAAAGGATTCTTGTTGTTTAGGACCCCAATCAAACTTAACATTCTTACGGGTCAAAGAAGTTAATGGTGCAGCTATTCTTGAGAAGTTTTCAATGAATCTTCTATAGTAACCTGCTAAACCTAGAAAGCTACGAATTTCAGTTGGAGTCTTGGGTGCTTCCCAATTCATTACGGCTTCTACCTTAGCGGGATCTACTTGGATACCTTGCTTACTGACAACATGTCCAAGAAATAGGACTTCACGAAGCCAGAATTCGCATTTGGAGAATTTAGCTTACAACTTCTCCTGTTGAAGCAATCCTAAGATACATCGAAGGTGCTTCTCATGATCAACTTGGCTACGAGAGTAGATAAGTATGTCGTCGATGAAGATAATGACAAACTTATCTAAATATAGCTTGCAGACTCTATTCATGATGTCCATGAATGCTACTGGTGCATTAGTGAGCCCAAAAGGCATCACTAAAAACTCATAATGTCCATATCTCGTTCTGAAGGCCGTCTTAGGCACATCTTCAGTTCTTACTTTAAGTTGATGATACCCAGATCTCAAATCAATCTTTGAGAAATAGCTCGCCCCCTGGAGCTGATAAAATAAATCATCGATCCTGGGTAAAGGATAACGATTCTTGATCGTTACCTTATTCAATTCACGATAATCATTGCATAAGCGCATTGATCCATCCTTCTTTTTCACAAACAGTATTGGAGCTCCCCAAGGCGAAGAGCTGGGTTGAATGAAACCTTTATCCAGTAAGTCGTCCAGTTGAGTTCTGAGCTCTTTCATTTCTGTAGGCGCTAGACGATAAGGAGCTCGTGCTATAGGTGCTAATCCTGGGAGAATGTCTATCCTGAACTCTGCTTGCCTCTCAGGAGGTAATCCAGGTAATTCATCAGGAAAAACATCAGGATATTCAGAGATAATTGAAATATCTTCAATTTTAGGCTTCGGGTCATTCACAGTCACTTGTGCCATGTAAATGACACATCCACTTTTCAAACATTGCGATACTTTGAGAATAGACACGTTGCTAGGCAATCCATATTGTGTGTCTCCTTGAATAGTGACAGGTTCACCAGAAGGGGTTTTGATAATAACTAGCTTTTTGTCGCAGGCAATTTGGGCTTGGTTATGCGACAACCAATCCATGCCTAAAACTTTATCAAACCCAGCCAGTTTCATTGGATAGAGGGACAGCGGGATAGAATGATTCTTAATGGATATAGAGCATCCATCAAGAAGGGTTGAAGCTGTTTCTAAGGTACCATCGGCAAGTTCTACCTCATATTTTATGTCTAGAGTCTTAATAGGCAGATTCAATAACTTACAGAACTTATGGTCTACAAAAGACTTATCAGCACCGGAATCAAATAAGACTCTAGCATAATTATTATTGATGAGGAAGGTACCAGTTATGACGTTATCGTCGTTCACTGCTTCCCTCGCGTTTATCTGGAAAACTCTTGCGTTGTTTTTCTTTGCCTCCTCAGGCTTCTTTGTATTCTTGGGGCAATTGGTTTTAATGTGCCCCTTTTCATTGCAACCGTAGCAGGTTGCATCCTTTATATTTCGACACTCAACAGACTTGTGCCCTTTCTTTTTACAGATCCCACATGGTTTGGCCAGTGGGTCTTGGTTGCAATTCCCAAAATGTCTTTTGTTGCACGTCTTACACCTGGGCTTGTCATTCGACTGCCCCTTTTTAGAACCGAAATTCCCTTTTCCTTTCTTGTTTGATTGAGGAGACTTGTCTTCCTCTCTTTTCCTCTTCCCTTCATGAGTACTTTTCTTCACCTTACTCTTCACAACATCCAAAGTGAGGGACAAAGATAGATCCACAGCAGATCTATAAGTGGTTGGCTTAGTGGACTTAACATTCCCTTTTACTTCAGGAGCCAAACCACCGATGAAACGCGCAATGCGTTTGGGTTCAGGAGTGACTAAATACGGTACCAGCCTTGACATTGAATTGAAGCTAGTCACATAGGATCTACAATCCAGATCCTTCATTACTAAGGTGAGGAAATCAGTCTCTATCCGCTCGACTTCATGCTGAGGGCAATAGGTTTCCTTAACCAAATCAACAAACTTGTTCCATGACAGATTGTACAAAGGAACCTTCCCGCTGGCTTGCACTAATGCTTTCCACCAAGTGAGGGCATCGCCCTTAAAGGATTGAGACACAAACTTTACTATATCCTCCTTAGCACATCCGCTGATGTCTATCACAGTCTCCATCTCGTCCAACCATTTCATACAATCAATCGCTCCCTTTTCTCCCGTAAAATCTCTTGGTTTACAGGAGACAAAGTACTTGTAGGTACAACCGTTGGTGTACCTGGGAGTCGGTTCAAGTATAATCTGCCTCTTGGGCTCACTGCCCTGATTAGACGAGTGCTCAGACTCACTTTTCCTATGAGTACGAGGTTGAGAATGGGATCTTGAATGAGTTTGGGACCGAACAATACTTGGCTCCTTAAATTTAGCATCCACAGCCTGAGCGACTGCTGCGGTTATCATTTTTTTCCGTTCGGCACCAGTGATATTAATCCTGGTGTTGTTTCCTTCTTCGGGATGACTGTTTGCTTCATCCGAGCCAGCCATTTTCGAATACTATATCAAACAGTAATGATATATTTAAATTATGTAATAAATCATCATATGGATGATTAGATGGTCATGGTATTATTAAACCATATAGACCATTTTAAGAAAATAGTAATAATCAAAGAGATATAATTCTTTATATTTTTATTAGACAGTGGAATATAAATCACACTGTCAATGTCATAAGGACATATTCATATTACATAAAGCTCGTCTCGAAGGACATTTAGATGGCACAAAGCCTTGTCACAAGGACGATTAAAATCATTGATTTCTTTAAGGGTCGAACAAAGTTCATCGCCTTTTTGACAAGAAGTCTATAAATCAAAACTTTTTTTGTCATTATTACACCTTTGCTTATAAGCATACATCTCTAATGGATGTTGTGGTGTATACATCATATTGATGTTTATTAGCCATGATTTATGTTGATCATATAGGCTATAATAGTGGCTTGGAAAAGTCCAAGTACATTAGGAAGATTGTGTGGTTTCTCGTACCGCACAATTTAGGATTGTTAACATGTTTTCAGATGTTAACAGGGAGTTATCTTCTTAAAAAGCTTGTACCATCATAGCCATTTAGTATTTTGGCTAGGTTATACCTCTAAGAATTTCTTTGGCAGATTAATAAAATTTGAAATAATATAATTTGATGATGTAATAAAATACATATTTAAAAATCGAAAATAACTTTATTAAACCACGAAATGAGTACAACATTACCCTAAACGGGACTTAAAACACACAAACTGCCCACGCAGGGGCTACGAAAACAGAAAGTAAGTCCACGCAGGGACTTGGTACATAAAAACAAAATAATGTCCTCGCAGGGACTTATTGAAAGACAAAACAACATGAAACAACAATTTTCTACTTCTTCTAGCCCTTAAGAAGGTTCATAAGACCTTTGACAAAACCATTGCGCTTCTTATTAGTTTCATGGGCTTCATGTTCAACCCGGTCTAACCTCTGTAAGATCTCCTAAGTTTGTTCCTGTTGGTGAGGAGGAGGTTGCTGGTATGGTGGGTATTGGTATCCCTGCACCGAATATCCAGTTGGGTAAACTGGTGGGTAAGAAGAAGGATAAAGTGCATTGTACTGAGCAGCTGTAAGGTAGGGATCATGGTTTCCATAGTCCGATGGGTATCCTGATGGATTATACCCAGATGAACCTGGGTATGTCGGGATAGGATTGTCGAAACCCAAAGGTGGCTGCAGTGGTGCATGAGAAACTGGCGAAAGGTTGACTTCCGGCACCGTGTGTGAGTGCCCACCTAACGGAGGGTCCGCTAGAATAGGAGGGTAAGAACTTGAACCATGAGGAGATGCGAATCGTGGTCCCCCACGTACAGACATTCTAGCATTTCTCTTTCGCCTTGGTGGCTCGGGAGGCTGTTGAGGTGGTTCCTCAACTGGTAAAGGTGGTGGGGTAACAACTTGAAGCTGTGGTTCAGCCAAAGGAGGTCGGACCGGAGAATTATGGTCTAAAGGGGTAAAGAACCAATCATACTGAGCCATTTTCTCAGCATACGAATCAGGACCTCGGTAAGGTAATCCTTCAAAAGGTGAACCACTCGAAATGCTAATAGGGTGGCCCGGTGTTCCAGTTTGCAAATCAGGGTCCGGGTTATCGTCCATCTCCATTTCCTGTGAGAAATGATCCTCGGGTCCTAGTGGATTGAAACCCAAAAAGTCGTTGACGTAAGCATTGGGATTAAAATGAGTTAGAGAGTAGGTAGAATCCGAGTGATGAAAAGGATAGGAGTCAAAGGAGTGGTGTGATTGGTTTGAGTGATGAGATCCCTGTGAATGGTGGGAATGTTGGGGTTCAACAGGAATGGGTAACCCAAAGTACGGAGGGTCGATTAGTGATGATCCAAGTGAGACAGAATGTCTTGCTGGTTCGAAGCTATGACTCCAATTGTCCCGTGAGTCGGAGCAAGAAAGTGAATCGGATGGGGTACGTCGGTGGGAGGGTCCCGCGTGGCCAGACGGTCCTCCACGCATTGGTCCTTTGCCTTTTCCTCTTACTCGTGGTGGCATTTTTCCAAGGTAACCTGTCAAAACAAGTAAATATAATATAAACAATAAAAGGAAAGTTAAGAGTAAAATCCTAGGTCATTAGCCTAGACTCGGAAGTCTAAGAATTGTGCTTATTGTGTCATTGGGATTAAACACAAAAGGTTAGTGTTTAATTCACTCAATGTTGGCTCTGATACCAACCTGTCACACCCCAATATTTCCACATATTACCGGTGGGCCCGGCGGGGAGTATCGTGACGTATTTGATATCATCATAGTCAATATACACAATATAATAGCACAGCGGAAGGCTTGGTGAATAAACTATTAAAAACCATAATGTCTGAGTGTCTGTGTGAAAGAATATACAGACTGGAATGTAATAAGATCCACAAGCGGATCATAAATAAATACAAAGAAACAAAATAACAAACTTCAGGTATCTATGGATTTGCAAGATCCTCTTATAACACCTAATAGCTCCAGCCTATTACGAGAGGTACCTGTCAAATCAGTCTTTAAGAAAATACGTCAATTTACACTGGCAAATACAATTAACTGACTCTTTTGAAAACGTTTATAAAAAAATTGATTTAAGTGCACATGGCACAAATCTTTTATAACTTGGGACAATTATTTAAATATAATCTTGTATACAGATTTACATGTTTGTCTTACAATTGGGCCGGTTAGAAGCCGGTCGTGATTAACCGACTCACCACTTATAGAACCCACAAAGGAGTTATCCCCAACATGTGGGTTTATATTTTAGCATTTGCATCTGTCAGGTGTATGCCTACACCCCGTGCATAGGTCGTGGCCATTTTCAAACGAAATGAGCCGAGGATATCAAAGACACGGTCGAATTAACCCCCAATTTTTATGTTATCAAATAAGACAGATTAAAACGGGTTATGTAAATTTATTAATCACAATCCGATTAAATGATTTCATACCCGACCAAGTGGTATTATTATAATACCATATCCCAAGCCCGTATGGGGAAAATAAGTTAAAAGTATTTACCTGATGCTAGCAGTATAATCCTAAAGCTTTTGATGGCACCTTCTACCGGAAGCTATTTAATCTGTATAGAAGGTTTATTACCTATTAGGATGCTAACGGGTCTTTAATTTAGTCAAGGACTTAGACCGGCTAGCTAGAAGGAAACCTTACGGTTCTAAACGCTCGATTAAGCGGAGACCGGAATAGAATATGATTTAGACCCGACAAGCTTGGATACTTGTATAATATGGGTAAACTAAACATATTCTGGAAATTGAGGATTCATTGATAAGGTTAAGCCCGTTTCGGCTATTTTACGTAACCTAGTCACGTAAACCGATCCGAACGCATAAACGCGTAACGGGCTACCGAATAAATTATATGCAGGTCTTAATCGTTATAATGCTCAAGATATGTTAACACGTCAGTAAGATGTTAACATATACGCCCAAAAAGTAATTTAAACCAAAATAAGTCCCATAAGGGTATTTTGGTAATTTTAATGCTCATAAAAGAGTTTAAATATTAAACTGAGTTTCAGGTCTGATCTAATCAGTAAAAATATGTATTTTTATAAGTTATAACACTAGGGTACTTTATATGTGTGAAATTTATCTTATATAACCAAACTATGCACCGAATGGGCATTTTGGTAATTTCACATAGGCTTTAAAGGTCAAAATAGACTTCTGAGTTTAAAAACTTTGGCTTACTATTTAATTATATAAATTAACTAAAAACATCAGTAAGTAATAAGTTTTATATGTCAAATATAGTTTTAACTAATACTATGTGCTAAAAACGCTTAAAAGTCGGTTTTAAGGGATATTCGGGTTAAAACAGAAAATCTGAGTTTTTGATCAGTTTATAAGGTTCAAAATACTTTATTTATCATGTAGAATCAGTAGTAAAAGGGTTGGCATTAAGAAGTTATGTAAAACTCATTTTATGCATGAAAAGGGTAAAACTGACATTTACCGAAATCAAACTATTATCCTATGTTATGCTCAGCCTAAAAATAAATAAAAATGTCCAAAAATCCCAAAATATTATTTTACATCAGTAGGTAAAAAGTTTGGTATTAAAAATCAGATTTAGATAGGCTTTATGTTAATTACGACATTTAAATAATAAAAAGTTCCTTAATTACGCTATTGAGCATAACTCCTATTCTAGACCTCAAACTGATGTCAAATTTTCGAGACATGACTAAATATCAGTAGCAAAAGTGCTAGTCCACTCACATTGTTAAAAATCTCAGTTGTATGTCAAAAGGGCGTGTATGGCATTATTAAGCATAATTACAATCAAGTGCATATAATTCAAACCACTAGGCACCATGCAATATAACTCTAGAGGGTTATACTACTAAGTAATGTGGTCCTAATGGAAGCTTAAAGCATGGGAGAATTAAGCTTGAAAGGGTCAGAACTGAAAGCCAAAGCAAAAGTCAAGCTTTTGCGAATTTCGGTTATAAACTGACCTTAGACTATGAATTGTCGGGTTAGGACTGATAAAACATGTTTTAATATTAATTACCAAGTCATTAGAATGTTAAAATATAATTTAGAACCTCTGATTTATTAATTTTAGTCATTTTCAAACATTATGTCCAGTTTGACTTTTTGTCAAACTACTTTGACCCGACAATTGACCAGTCAAACGAGATAATTAGGAGGTGCCCTTTTAGGGGTTAGTCACCTACCTTAATATGGTCCCATAACCACTTTCAATTTGATCAGTGGCTGATCCATATGTAAATAAAACGAAAGTCAAACTTAATTTACGATAAGTTTGACTTTAGAGTAATTAATCTAATTAAAACGACTAAACAAGTAATTAGAAGCTTACTAAAGGTCCTAGCTGTCTTTTCTACACTTGATAATCTTCTCCTTGTCCTTAGCTAGCTCCAGAAGTTGTAGAATGGAAAATGGTTGCAAGTGAGCATAGGAGCTCAAGAACTAATGTCCTTATATACTACTTTGTATGATCATGGATCAATTACATCTGTTATGGGGCATCATAGGATCACCCCAGGTGTCCTAGTTGATGAAATAAACCGACATATAGCTCATTAGGTCGATATAAACTAGGCTAAGGCGGTGGAACAGCCAAAACCCGCACCTAGCAGCCTTTTTACTGAACTGGCATGCTGAGGCGGGCCGCGTAAGCCATAGGGGGGCTTACGCGGACCGCTTGGACCTGCTGAACTGGTAAAACAAGTTTGCAACTTGGCAGCTTTAGTCCCTGATCGATTTTAACCCTTTTTAACCTCGTTGTTGACATGTAGGGCCTTTGTAGTCAGTTTGTTGAGGCTCAAGGATGAATAAATTAACTTTGTTAGGCTCGGGTTCGTTAAATATTACTATAAAAGCAAGTTTGGTCAAGTTGACACTTATAGCCCAAAGTCTTGAAAACATTCTTAACGATCTCGAAACCACGTGAAATTTATACCACTTATTCTTGAGAGTATATTTGAATATTTCGAAGCCTCGGTTTCGTTAAAAGGTCACTCAGAGGTCAGAATTGACATGTTGACACGTTTAACCCTTGTAGTTTTATAATCTTCCGATTATTTTCACAAACGGCTTCTTACATCCAATCAATCACTCGTTTAAGAATACATTAATCACGTATGGTCATTCAGAGGCTCAAGTTTGGCATGTTGACACTTTTAGTCCTTCTGTAGACACAGTTTCACTGTTTGTCAACTTTAGTCCTTCAAACTCAATCTTTCACATAATTAGAGTTTAGGACACGTGTCTATACATAATTGGACACGTTTTTACATGGTGTTACACTAAAACAACCCATTAAACCCATATTTTTCTTTCATTTCATCCTAACCTGTCCTAGCCTAAACCAAACTGTTTATATTTTAAATGGATTCATCCTGATCCGAACCCAATCTATACGAGTTTGTTAGAATTAATTATTGAATATTTTTTATTCTAAATGACCAGTTGGACTTCTATATATGTTATTTATCATGTTGGTATGTTTTCATGAGATTTTTGATCATTTTTCTTAAATTTTATATGGGTAAATGAATCTAATTGATTTGGATTTGGTTGCAGAACTATTATATACAAGGGTCAGTGGAAATTAAACCAGTTGGAGTACTATCATGCAACGAAAGGTTTGCAAGCTACACTTTATAATAACAATAATAATAATAATAATAATAATAATAATAATAATAATAATAATAATAATAATAATAATAATAATAATAATAATAATAATATCTTTACATTAAAATGTACCTTTTTTCTTTTTCTTATTCTACAGAACCACAACCTTACTGTTCAAAACTGTTGAAGTTCTATTATTTCTTGCAGCGGCCTGCTCCAGGGATTAGTGGTGGCTTTTATGTTGTTTAATGTTACATGTGATTTTTTTTTTTTTTTTGATTGCTGGTACCACTTAGAAATCACTCTAATAATTTAATTTTACAATGTAATTATATTTACTAACTTAACTTTAAAATTGTTCATGCATAAAGGGCATCACAGTTGACCCTTAGCTTGTGATGGAGGTTCAATCCTTTTTTCTTTCTCTTTATTAATATTTTCATATGTAACTACTTTGTTATAAAAGAAGATGAGGTTTCTTTCTTTGAACCCTATTGTAATTAATGTAATATTAGCCTTTGTTTAATAGGCTTGTGGATGTTTCTTGTAGTCAGTAGTAACTTGAAAACAATGAGTGCATGGACCAGTCAAATTGAGCAAAGAAAAGTTGCTAAGGTTGGAGACTAATCATCGAAAACAATCATGTTATCAAGTTATCAGTCATTTACCGTTAAAAGTAATATATCACTTTGTTTGTATTTATTTTATTTATAAACTTATAATTAATGTAAATCAAAATTTCCTACCCGGGAAGTTCCCGGGTGATAACCTAGTTTCCCTATATATATATATATATATATATATATATATATATATATATATATATATAAAATAAAAAAAACCTCAAAACAACTAATCAACTATCTCAGCTGCCTTCTCTTTCTTTCTCTACGTTTTCACCAGCAGCCAGTCACCATCGATCTCTCTCTCTCTCTCTCTCTCTCTCTCTAAGTCTGCAACCAGTCACCATCAAGGCACCAACCCACCACTACCAACCTTTTCACTATTGTTGAAACCACCACTATCCAACCCCCACCACATCCCCTTTTCACTCCGTTAAACAACAATGACGGACCAAAATCAAAGAACAAACAGATCCCAAATCTACTACAACCACCGCCCACCTTTAGTTCCCTCATATCTACTACAACCACCGCCCACCTCCGGTTCCCCCAGATCTACCACAAAACCGTTTTCTAATTAGGATGGGTTTGAAGCATTTCTGAGCACGATATGGAGGTGGTGTTTTGAACAAAGAAGCTGGAGTTTTCTATACAAAATCTGATTTCTTTGAACTTAGAAAATCAGAAACGAAAGAGTTCATCATTCTGGTAAACACATCGGTAGTGGTGGTTTGGTGTCGGCTGTAGTGATTGTTTGGTGCTGGTTGTGGTTGCTTGGTGTCAGTTGTGGTCGCGATAATGGTGGTGGTGTGGTGAAAAGTTGTGGGTAGCGTTGGAGAAGGGAGAAAGAGGATGGGGAGACAAGAAGGGATTGTGGAGGTGGTGGTCGGCGATAATGGTGGCGGTGTTTCTTGACTTAATTTGGGTGTCTTCTTTGTGTTGCAGAAGGGAGAAAGAGGATGTGCCACTGTCATTGCAATTGGTTTGGTTAAACTGCCATTTAGTTTTTATAATTTTAGTTAATATTGTTTTTTATAAAAAAAAACTCATATAATCAATATTTTGCCTCTGAGGAAAATGACAAAAAAAACATGATTTAATTTGAGAAATATGAGTTGATTTCATTTTTGGACTAAAACGGGAAAAAAATAAACCACAAGGACCCAGATGCAAAAGGTTTAAAATTTGGACTAAAGTGGCAAAAGTGACCAAACCTCAGGGACCAAAATGGCAGTTTACTCTTATAGTATTAATGTTAAAAAGGTGCGTCTCTCAAATTATTATATTAATACAATATTGTGATCTATTTTCGATACTTATGAATCATATTAAAGAATTGTGGATCAACCTTAAAAAGTTTTAAATCCGCTTTTACGAAATTTAGTGTACTAAAATGTATGATTATCATGTCTCACTCATGCGACATCTGTTTAAGGCTGCATTTTGTCGACCCAGGAGGAACCTACCACGAGCGCTGGCACGCTACCGCTTGCGCACACCACAACTCGAACCCGCTAGCGCTAGTGCATTAGGTCCACCGCGAGGCTAGTAACAGGAGGGGAGATGACCGTTGGATGTGGGGACCACAATTTCAACCGTTGGACATTAATAAAAAAAATCTATTTTACTTTAAAAACCTATTTAAACCCTCAAAACAATTTAAAAATACCCATTTTCTTATCATTCTCTCCATAAAAATACCAATCTTTCTTCACCCTTTTTAAAAAATAACAATGAATTCCGATTTGTTTGGCTTGAATGCTTACCGGGTATGTTAGAAAGTGACGATTACAACATAGAGATCGAGCGTAACATGAACCAAATGCCACCGGTTTCCCCCGCTTGTTATTCCGGAAACACAAGACGTTCCGGTTCAAGTTCAAAAAATATAAGTACTTGATGTGTCGGAGCGTGTACGGATTTTAATGTATTTTTAGTACCTTTTTACCCTTTAATCAAGCTTTAAATTTATAAAACACAATATAGAACTATCACTCTCTACAACACGCTAGGGCAAGTGCACCCATAGTTGGCGTAGTAAAGTGATAGTTAGATACCGAGGTCGTCCAAGGACATAAGAGCTAATAATACCGGAATATCGTCGACGTCTAATCTAACCAAATATGGAGAAATTTTTTTGTTTTTGTTTTTAAATAAATAAAAATAAAGAGGTAAAATAAATTAAACAGATAGACAAGATAGAATCACTTGTAACTGACTCGTCATTTATGTATCCTTTGATGATTTCCTCGCTTTGGATTTTTTAAGAGATTATCTTAGTTATTATGACATGTCCCTCTTTTGGAGGCAACACTACTCTCAGCCATATTTGTCTGATTCAGCAGGGATACAGTCCCGCAAGGCCGGATTATTGAAAGATAATTAAGTAAGTTATTAATGCAAAAAGTGGCATGTCCCTCTTTTGGAGACAACGCTACCCACGACCATATTAGTCTAAGTCAGTAGGGATACAGTCCCGCAAGGCCGGTTTAAAGTTTTAACAATAGTTAATTTATAAGGGATTACAAGCCGTTCTTACTTCCCCCGAATTGATGCTATCTGCCTCAAGTGAAGTCCTAATAAGCTTGAATCAGGTCATTGCAGGATCTATACACTGAACGAGGCAGGAACTTTACCCAACCACCCTTCTAACCCCCTTATAGGCAGTTAATGCGCTTTATATAGCCGTAAAGACATGAATAAGCGAATCAAAAAAACATGAAGAAATGATTAAGTAAAGTTCACCTTTAATATAAAAAAACTAGTTATTAAAGTCATTAATACAAACCCAAATAAAAAGTTACCAAAGCTAGGAAATCAAAAGTAATACATAAATGATTTTGTCTTCACCAAGTGATGTAAGAGATTAGCCAAACATGACCTTTGTTTGACAAAAGCTCTTACTATTGATCTTGGATCTCGAGACTACACACACACTCTAAGGATGGATGATGGATGAAAGTGGTGGATGATGTTGGTGCATATTTTGTATGTCCCCCACTGTGCGAATAGGTTAGATAGAGCGTGTGTTGAGTATTGTATACATTAGTGTAAAAATGGAACGGGTTTTAAGTGTTAAA
This sequence comes from Helianthus tuberosus, assembly GCA_030545235.1. Classification (NCBI taxonomy): domain Eukaryota; kingdom Viridiplantae; phylum Streptophyta; class Magnoliopsida; order Asterales; family Asteraceae; genus Helianthus; species Helianthus tuberosus. The sequence continues at coordinate 43,176,120 of CM060386.1, read as the reverse complement.
GCCCTTTCGCACAAAAGAGTCTTTCGTGCAAAAGGGGCCAACTCCCTTCCGTGCGAGAGGAGCCTCTCGTCCCAGGCAGCTTCGCACGAAAGGCCTTTGCCTATAAATAGGGGACTTGGGTTCTCTCATTTCCAAGTTTTGGAGTTCCCAGAGGGGAAATGCTGGCAAAATTTCTTCAGAATTTCGCTACCTTGTAAAAGATGTGAACTATTTCGGTATGAATGAAGTATTCAACTTATGACGTATCTTTCTGCTTATATTCCTTTCTTATCAATAATATTCTACTGAATTAGTCCTATCGGAGCCAAACTTCCGTCTAATCCATCGGATCATGGACTCTCAATTGATATCAGAGCTGCGGTATCCATTCAATCGATCTAACAGTTGATTGAATCACCTACGCTCATGAATTCACAAATGGATTTTGAAATTGAAGACATAATTAGATTCGGAATTGATTTTCGCACATATCAGTGAAGTATCATCATGAAATTCACAGAAATAAAGATTTTAGCTTGAAAAATGTGATTTGAAGTATTCAAACAAAGGATTAGACTTTTGCGCGAAAGGACCCCCCATTCGTATGAAAGGTCCTATCGTTCAAAGAAGTCTTTCGTTCTCAAATCAGTCGATTCGCATGAAAGGACCTACTCCTTTCGCACGAATGAGCCAAATTCCTAAAAAAAATTGGTGATTGAAAGAAGGCATTTTTTGATCGCAATGACGAGATGAGTGTCTAGAAAAAATTTGGTGATTGAAATTTTTTTCGAGTTTTTAACGACAAATACGGGTTGCTCAGAGACACCTTTGGGAGCTTCGGAGAACAAATTGTTGAAGATAGTGGGGTAGTCATGATACCTAGGTAGACTGTTTATCGTCTGGGTTATCTGAATATTAATGGGCCTTAACGAAAAATCCACATTATGAAAAACTGACTTTTGTGGGCCAAAATGACACATTTTCGGCATAGTCGAGTTTTTCAGAGATAAGAGAAGACTTAATTACCTAGTTTGTGGGTTTAATTCAGTGATATGGTGTAGAGAGGTCAGAATTTGCAAAAATGAGGGGGAATAAAAATTTCATAGAATATTTTTTACCATTCTTTAAAATTGAACATTTCATTTTTTTACCATTCTTTTTAAAACCATATATTTTTTAAACAATTCATTTTTAAAGTTATTCATTTTTAAAACCATTTATTTTTAAAGCGTTCCTTGAAGAACCGTTTTTGTAAAACGTTCCTTTCATTTTAAAGCATTATTCGAATCGTTTATCTTTTTAAAGTATTCCATTCTTTGGACCGTTCGTTTGTTCGAAATTCGTTCAGTTTTAAACCTTTTATTTATTAAAACCATGCGCTTTTTTAAACCTTATATTTTAACAAAAAAAAATTAGTACCTTTTGCTTTATTTTTATGAACAATTTAAGGTTTTAAAAAGCGAATGATTTTAGTAAGCAAAAGGTATAAAAATGAACGAATTTCGAACAAAGAGTCCAAAAATGGAGAATTTTAAAAAGGACAAACGATTCAAATAATGCTTTAAAAATAATAGTAACGCTTTAAAAATAAACAGATTTAAAAATGGACGAATTTAAAAAAATGAATTGTTTCAAGAAAAGTTTAAATACATATGGTATTAAAAAAGAAAAGTAAAAAATGAATTGTTCAATTAAAAAAAATATGGACATAAAAAAACAAATTGAAAAGCAAACAGTTTAAAAAGAAACGATTTTAAAAATGATAGACTGTTTTAAAAAGGTTAAAAAAAACAAATGTTTTTAAAAACCACATTTATAAAAAAAAAATTGTTAAAGAAATATGTATTCATTTGTATATTTAAAATGTATTTTGTTAAATAATAATCGTAAAATAAAGAAATAAAAAATAAGTAATTACACATATAAAAATATTAAAAGAAGTTTTAAATTACATAAACAACCCCTAAGTTATAAAAGGACCGTACCCTTAGCCTTAACTAGAAAAAGGTAACATGGTTAGTGTTAAGGGCCAAACCCATTATAAATGCAATCTTAGGGTTTGATACGTTAAAATATTCTGTTTTGGATTGAAAGAGTAAAACGGGTTAAAACACTGGGACCAAAATAGTAATTTATTCTTATATTTAAAACATTGATTATTTTAATTTGAAATGTTTTCCGACCTTCCCCAAGAATTCGTGAAAGCTCCCCATTTTATGGTGGATTTTTTACCCCAAATTTGGGGGATGGTGTTCCCATCCGGGGTTGGGAGCTCACCGGCTCTCTCGGACTCCACTTGTAGGGTTTTATCCTTTACTTTCATGTTGTTGTTTTTTACTTTAACTTATAAATGTTTTGGTTCTATATCGTGGGACTTTCGGTTATCCATTTGAAGGACTCACTACAAGAAAAGACCATTATTAGCGGCGACATACCACCTCTCGCCGCTATTGGTCGATCCGCGTCAAACCCAAACCCCAACCGTTGATCATTAATCTGATCTAATGGTTAGGGATTAAAGAAGCAATACCGGCGACAATTAATAATCAATAGCGGCGACACGCTGTCTCCGCTAAAGATTGGTGTCCCACTTTAATCCCCAGCCACACAAATCTTATCCTGGTTAACCCTAGTTAGCATAGTAGCGGCGGCAGTTGAACTAATAGCGGCGATAGGCCGTCGCCGGTATTGATATTTCCGTAAAAGTCCTGCACAGCGCCATTTTCTTCCCTCCTCCTTTATTTTCCCCCCAAATATCTGCGAACCACCGCCGTAGAACCGGGTTTTTTGCCCAAATCGGTTAGTTTAACTTTGTTTTTGTTAAATCCCTTATCTATTTTGTTATTTACATGTTATAGGCTTTAATTTTTGCTCGCTTTTGTGTATATTTGTGTTTATGGAAGAAAATTCGGATCACCACCATCTCTTCTCTGGTCACCACCTTCACTTCTCCGGCACCACCGCGGTCTTAGTCTACTTGAAACCTGAAAAAAAACGGTTAGTTTTATATGCATTTTTTTAAAGTTTAGAAATTGTATAACTTTTGGTTTAGGTATGTAAATATGTGTATGTAAGGATGAATGTTTGTATGTTAAATGTATAATGTAGGTGTATTTGGAGAAAATGAGTATATGAAAGTATGTGTATTTATGTATGTAGGTGTATGTAAGCATGTATGTGGGTATGTAAGTGTATGAATGAATGTATGTACGTAGGTGTATGTTAGTATGTTGGTGAAAAATGTGTATGTTAGTATGTATGTTTGTATAAAGTATGCAAATGTGTATGTAAGGATGAATGTTTGTATGTCAAATGTATAATGTAGGTGTATTTGAAAAAAATGAGTGTATGAAAGTCTATGTATTTGTGTATGTAGGTGTATGTAAGCATGTATGTGGGTATGTAAGTGTATGAATGAATGTATGTATGTAGGTGTATGTTAGTATGTTGGTGAAAATTGTGTATGTTAGTATGTATGTTTGTATAAAGTATGCAAATGTGTATGTAAGGATGAATGTTTGTATGTCAAATGTATAATGTAGGTGTATTTGGAGAAAATGAGTATACGAAAGTCTATGTATTTGTGTATGTAGGTGTATGTAAGCATGTATGTGGGTATGTAAGTGTATGAATGAATGTATGTATGTAGGTGTAAGTGTATAAATTTTATGGTTTTGATCAAAATGTGTGTTTGTTTATGTGTAGGTTTGAAAAAAATGTTAAAGTTTGATAATTTGTATATTTGTGTTTAGGTTTTAAAACATTTATATTTAAATTTGACAAATATATATTAGTTAGGAAATATCGGCGACCCTTTAGCGACCAAGAGCAATACCGGCGACCCTTTAGCGACGACAGTTGTCGTCGCTAAAGGTTCAAGGCAATACCGGTGACGCCTACCTTTAGCGACGACATGTGGCCAATCAATACCAGCCACACTTTACCGGCGACATGTCGCCGCTAAAGATCAATAGCGGCGACAAATTCGACCAATACCGGCGACACCTGTGGCCGCTAAATGTGGCTCGTTCTTGTAGTGACTTTTCTTGTAAGGTTTTATCCTCTTCTTTCGTATGCATGATGATAGTTTTATGGGGTTTGATAAACCCCTGGGATAATAAATTTTATGTCTTCTAGATATTATAATTAGATGAATAGATAAGAGACGATTGAATAAACACTAGTATATAAATACTCATTAAACACCAAACACGGTGAAATCCATTTAGAAACGCAACTGATGTTAAAAATGACTTCCTTTTCAAGCCATGTGTAATGGGCATTTTAGGGGCGTGAAATGATTTGATAACGCCCTCACACTATCCTCCATAGACATTATAGGAGCATAAAGAGGAAGATACATTTCTAAAATAATGTCCAATGAGAAGAAAAAACATGAAAAGTAATAAATGAAAGACATTAAGGGGACCTTAACCATTAGATGGAGCATTATAATGCTTATGTGATGAAAAACGCCACTTTAAGAGCATTAACCACTACGGATGACTTTAGATGCAGTGGCTTCTAAAACAGCGTCAAAACATTCAAACCGCATCTAAAGTCTTCTCACAAGAAAGAATACTGAGCTCCGATGAGATGCTGGTTGATTCAAATTCCTTTTTAATTCACAGCAACCAGATCTTGAAAATAAGACTTGAGATGAATCGTATGATAATTGCAACAACCAGATATTCGAATCTCAGGGTTTCCTTCACACAAAAATAAGTCTTACTTATCGTTAATTGGTTCGTCTTCACTGTTTGCAAAAAAAGAGAGAGAGAGAGAGGCATCACTGTTTAAATATGGAAATGAAACTTGAAATTACTCATATGATAATCCCTTTTGATTCAAATCCCTGTTTGCATCTTCAACAGAGCTTCATTTGTTCATCTTCCTCATTATTGCTTCATCTTCCTTCATCTGTTCATTTTCCTCGTCTTGGTGGTCTCCATCTTAAAGAAGGCGTTGGTCGATCTTCATCTTGAGATTTATGGGTAATGATATGGTGAGTGAGTGGTAAAGAGCCTCACTGCCATGACGAATGAGTGGTAAACAGCTTCCTATAGCAAGAATGATATTGGTTTTGTAATTATTCAAAGGGACTACATATTTGCACACCAACATGACTATTTACACACCAAACTCTACCTTTACCTACGCTGCGTATAGGTCTATACGCAACGTAGGTACAGGGTTCGTACACGACCATTCAGTCAAACCTCGTACACTATGCATACATATGCTACGTATAGAGCCATACGCAGCGTATAGAAGTAACCTTATACGCTGCGTATAGGTCTATACGTAGTGTATGTAGTGGGCAGGTACATGATAACCTAGTACATTGTAAAATCTGTCTGACATACGCTGTGTCTATACGCAGCAAGTATACGAGGCATCTATACGCTGCATATAGACATATACGTAACGTATGTCTGGCAGATTTGACAATGATACGATGTTGTTCAGGCACGTGAATAAAGGTTTATGCTGCGTATAGATCTATACGCGGCTGATAAATGTGAATTCAAATTCCTATTTAGACATCATCTGCCTTGCCTACGAATTCAAAACATAATCAATTCTTCTTCTTCATTTCTTCGGTTTATAATTTCTTGGTCGACTGTGGAGCTAAAATGTCATCATTTTGGCGCAACAATTATTTCGGTAAGCAGTATTCTAACGACTCGTGGGGAGTGAATGATGCTAATGAGGAGGAGGAGGTTGTGTTTGGTGTCCCTGTTGATCAAAAGATACAGTTGCCAGACTTGAACGAGGCTCAGTTGCCATACTTGAACGTGGCTCCGACTCCCCCTATGGATGAACCATATTACCCGACGCATCAAGTGTATCCCGATTACGGATACAGGTGTGAGTATTCTTACGTGCAAAAAGGTAATCCGGATGGATACGGTGGATACGGAGATGAGACTGTTGATGAACCATATTACACGACACAACAATCACATACGGATTATAGTGGATACAGCGGATACGGAGATGAGCCTGTTGCTCAACCATATTACCCAGCACAACAATCGTATCCGGATTACAGTGGATACAGAGGATACGATGGATACGGTGATGAGCCTCCGAACACACCACTGTATGATGATTATCAACCCTCTAACCCGGGAAATCCGTTTCAAAATCAGGTTAAAATTATTATTATTGTTAAAATATTTTTATCATTATTATTATTGTTAAAATATTATTATCACTATTATTATTGTTATTATTGTTAAAAAATATAATTATTATTATTATTATTATTATTATTATTATTATTGTTAAAATACTATCATTATTATTATTATTATTGTTAAAATACTATCATTGTTATTATTGTTAAAAATATAAGTATTATTATTTTTATTATTGTTGTTAAAATTATAATTATTATTATTTTGTTATTATTATTGATAAAATATTATTATTATTATTATTATTGTTAAAATATTATTATTATTATTATTATTATCATTATTATTATTATTTTTATTATTGTTGTTATTATTATTAAAAATATTATTATTATTATTATTGTTGTTGTTGTTGTTGTTGTTGTTGTTGTTGCTGCTGCTGCTGTTGTTGTTAAAATACTATCATTATTATTATTATTATTATTATTATTGTTAAAAATATAAGTATTATTATTATTATTTTTGTTAAAATACTATCATTAATATTATTGTTAAAATTATAATTATTATTATTGTTAAAATATTAGTATTATTATTGTTATTGTTAAATTATTATTATTATTATTATTATTATTATTATTATTTTTATTATAATTATTATTATTATTATTATCATTATTGTTGTTATTATTATTGTTGTTATTATTGTTAAAAATATAATAATTATTATTATTATTATTATTATTATTATTATTATTATTGTTGTTGTTGTTGTTGTTGTTGTTGTTGTTGTTGTTGTTGTTAAAATATTATCATTATTATTATTATTGTTAAAAGTATAATTATTATTATTGTTAAAATACTATCATTATTGTTATTATTGTTAAAAATATAAGTATGGCATGAACATTATCACCGGCAGTAGCAGGATGATACGTTGTCATAGTATTTTATTTTCTTCGATGTATTTAGTATTTAGTTATATTATATCTTTTGTTATGTATGTACAAACTTATGTTGCATATATCAAACTTAGACAAATATATCATATTCAGTCATAATGAAACAATATAGTATTTTAATTTAATTTAAACGGTACAGTATGAAAACGGTGTAATATATTCAAACTGTACCCGGGTATTTCTAAATAATTAATGTTATAAAAATTTAAAACTGCTATAATATTTTAATTTAAACGATATAGTATGGAAACACGGTAGAATATATTTGAATCGTACCCGAGTAATTTAATAGAATTAATGATATAAAAATCTTGAACGGTATAATATTCGAACCGCACCGATACTTGGTATAACAATTTAATTCAAACTGAATTGTATTGAAACGGTATAATATATTCGAACCGTACCCGGATATTTCAAAATATTTAACGGTTTTAATTTAAACGGTATAGTATGAAAACGGTATAATGTATTTAAACCGTACGCAAGTATTTAAAAATAATTAACGATATGACATTTTAACGTTTATAGCATTCGAACCGCACTAGACGTGGCATAATAATTTAATTTAAACGATAACAATATAATATATTCGAACCGTATATACGTTTTTCAAAAAAAATTAACGGTATATAATATTAATGGTATAAGATTAACAATTATATATTTTAAGCGATATAACCTTGAAACCGGGTATGTATTTATACCACAAATACATCAAAATAACCAAACAAAATCCTGATGGGTTATATACGCTGCGTATAGCTCTATACGCATCGTATATAAACCCTGGTTGTCTGTGCCAATGATTACTGGGAGGTTCTGAATTCTATGCAACTTATACGCTGCGTATAGCTCTATACGCTGCGTATAGGTGTAACCCTATACACTGCATATAGAGCTATATACAACGTATATAAGCCCTAAGGGTGAGCGGGGCACTTCTCGGGGAGGGGAGCGGGGAGTGAAGTCCCCGAGCGGGAACACCGCCGCCATCAAATCGGGGAGTGTAAGCGGGGAGGGGGATCGGTGTATGTTCACCGCACAACCAAACCCATTTTACCGTTGGGCAACGTTCGAAAACAATAAAAAAAATCAATTTTAACCAATATAAATAACCAACTTAAATCTAATTTTTTACCACACCCATTCTCTTACTCTAAAAATCTTTCAAATACAACACAAAGCCAAACCGAGCAATGGAGAACCAACCCCGCGAAGCCAAGAAAAAGTCTAAGGGACGCGGCTCGCAACCGTCTCGTGGTGGTTCGAGCGGTGCAAGTGCACAACCACAACCCCCTTTCGGATATACTTCACAACCCCCGTTTTTTTACTAACAACCTTCACACCCCTCCTTTTACAACACCCAACCACAACCCCCTTTCGGCTATTTTCAAAATTTGTTATCAATGGATCCTTAATCCCCCGCCTTCGACCCGTATGGTTTTCGTTCCCTACAAGTTCCATCTCCACGAGAAAATGTTGAACGTCCTCTACCTATTCACGAGGAAGAGGACGAGGAAGTAGTGCCCGAAACTCAAAATTTGGGCGACTATGAAGATGACACCGGTAACGTTGAATATAATGTGGATGAAGACGCCGGCAACGAAGAAGATGACGCTCGGGAAAAAAAGGGAAAAATGGAGAGCCAAAAATGGACAAAAGACCAAGAAGAGGCGTTGGCGAAGGCGTGGGTACATTACTCTACCAACAAAAAGAAGGGCAATCAACAAACTCGCGAAGGTTTTTGGCGTAGGATTTTAGATCATTATAACGCCACCGTTGGTGGAAGTAACCGGACCGTGCATCAAGTACGGTCTAAATGGACCCCGATGATGACGAAAATAAACTTTTTCAACGGCCTATACCAACAAGCGGTAAAAATTATATTTTATAACATATTATATTTTTTAATTTTGTTTACTAAGTTCATATGTTTTTAACACTTGTTATTTTATAATATGTAGGATCGCACACGAGGAAGCGGGTGTAGCGATCTCAACGTGATGAAAGTCGCTTTAAAGGATTTTAAAGATAGATATCCAAGCGGTTTTCAACATGTCGAGGCATGGGAGGTCGTTCCATACCCGATATGAACGAAGACCCCTCGCCACAAACAACACAACGGCGAGACAAGCGTCAAGCGACATCGTCCGAGGGCTCGGCTGAGTTGGCGGCACAATTCAAAGAGTACATCGCCATGAAAGAAGCGAAGCACGCGATTGAATTGGAGGCGATTGAATTGAGGAAGAAAAGAAAGTCGGAGGCTCGCGAAGTTATAACGGAACAACGCGAGACGATGAGAAACAACGCGCACGATCGAGATATGAAAATATTCCTTAAGCTGTACGACGATGCTCCGCCGGAAATGTTGTCGTTCATCCTCGCCCGAAAGCGCGAGATCGCTAACAAGTACGGGTGGCCGTGCAATTTCTAAAATTTTTATGTAGTATTGCGATGTAATTTTTATTTTCTAGTTTGAATGTAATTTTTCTTTTTAATTTAATGAAATGTCTTTTATTAAATTTTTATTAATATTTGTTTAATTTATAAACATGCATAATTACAACAAATAAAAAAAAAGAAAAAAGCAAGTCCCCCAAGAGAGGAGTGCCGCCATCAAATTGAGGGTGTGAGGGGAGTTAAGAGGGGAGTTGACGTGGCGCGTGCTGATTGGCCGTGCGTAAGAGAGGGGACTCCCCTAAGAGAGGAGTGCCCCTCTCACCCTAAGGCCAGAGGGTGTGGGGGGCGCCATACCCGCCACGTCACCGTCTATAGCGCCCCGGGCGCTATACACCCACACCGCCCGAATTAAGAAGGGGCGCTATAGATGGGGCTCCATGGTGGTAACGAGAGGGAAGGGGCTTTATCAGGTGGGGCCCTCTTTTTGCACCAATCAAAAAAAAAAAAATTTTATTTTTTTTTCTCTATAGCGCCCGGGGCGCTATACCCCACACCCACCATATTAAAGGGGGCGTTATAAAGCCCACTTGGCTGACGTGGCGCCTACGTGGCGCTGAGGTGTCATCTATAACCCCCAAGGGCTCCATCCCACACCCTCTAGCCTAAGAGTGCAAATAGGCAGTCTTGGTGTGTGAATAGTCTGAGCCTTATTCAAATTATCCTAGAACAATTTTTATTTATATTCTAAAAATTCTGTTTTTTTCTTAACCTTGACTAACCATTAACTTCAAAATGATTTAAAAACGGAATTACCATGAAAAAAAAAAATTATTAGGAACTAGGACCTTTGTTCATAGTAATCATCTAATTTGATCTTGGCAAATTATATATATATCTGGACTACAAACTAATAATTAAGATCATTTTAATGCATGAACAAGATATAAGTTATGCCCCCCCCCCCAAGAAACAAAAAAAAAAAAAAACTTGATATATCCGGGAAAAAGAGAAGACGAACACGTTAATACAACCCACAGTTAATATTATACATCATACAGTGATTGATTTAAACAATCGTGGCACATCCGCATAAACCCAACTATTTACAAGGGATGGAATCCAAGATTGACACACAAGCTAGCTTTTACATACATAAGAAAGCGCACACACATATTAATAATTATTAAAAAAAGAAACCTTTACGAGCAGGCTTTCTTTTAGGATAATCCACAAACACAGTTCCACCGTACATCTTAGCAGCCTCGTTGCAATTTATCACTCTCCCAGTCATTCTGGCAGCTACCGGGGCATCATATACTTGCTGCTGAATCACATAAGCCTGTCGGGGCTGGTACTGATGATAGTGATGCACTGGTTGTGCTGTCCGGGCTAGTGGAGCCGTCGCTTCTGATGGATGCTTGGATCTACGACCCACTGGATAAATATCATCTATGATATCGAATGTGTCTTTTCCAATCATAGAAAGTTCAGTTGTGTTATTGGGATAATATGCCATTTTTATGCAAGGTGAAGGTATAGAAAAGAAGTTGTAGTTGTAAGCTTGTTGTTGTGTTTGCTTTGGGGTGTAACCACATGTCTTTATATAGAATGTTGAATGCAACTTTTAAGAAATTTCTGGTATTTTTCGGAATCTTTATTATTATTCATTTTGGGATAATAATACCATTTAATCAAACCTACGCATGTATAGGGCGTGTATATAACCATATACACCTATATAAGACATTGTATGGTATAGGGTAGGCCCACATGATCGATGGTATGCGCCCGTATAAAGGTGTACACACGTATACTTGTACTCGTACAACCGTCTAAATATTTGTACGGTGTATTGTATGGCTCATGAATTGACAAGATGGCTAAGGAGTGTATATTAGCATCTCTGGGAGCTGAGAGCGTGTTTTTCAAAATGAATTTATTCTTATTCTTTTGTTAGGTTTTAGAATAATTTTTTTTGATTATTCCTTTTGGATAACAGCAACAGCAAGATTGTTTCACTTGTAATAATTATCATTTGTACATCCATACACATAAATATGCATGCATGATGCAACTTTCTGTATAACTTGCTAAAATTTACTGCTACTTCATAAAGTTTTTTTATTAAACATCTCACGAACTACAAGAATTATCTTTTTTTTTAACGGCAACGACTATACTTGCACGCAGCCATGCAATAAGCACATAGCGAACTATTCTTTCGCCCTTTACAAGAATTATCTACCACAAAACTCCAATATGCTTTAAAACACTTATCTCTACATGTTGAAGCATCTCATCCACCCAATAATCTTCTTGATAGGTGAGTCAGGCGAGTCCTTGTTCCATGCTCAGATCATGCTACAAACATCAAAGAACCCCTAAAACTGGTTCCGTAGCCGGAGGCTCTCAGGGTGTAAGGGGCACTCCTCTAAGAGGGGAGTGACCTCTCTTACCCACACCCAATCAGCACGCGCCACGTCAACTCCCTCCTTAACTCCCCCCACACCCTCAATTTGATGGCGGCACTCCTCTCTTAATTATATCTCATCATCTTCTCTCTCTCTCTCTCTCAGCATTTTCTCTCTCTCTCCTCTCTTTTTGTGCGGTGAACACCCACCGAGCCACCCTCCCCGCAAACACTCCCCGAGGGGTAGGCGGCGGTGTTCCCGCTCGGGGACTCGCCTCACCGAACCCCTCCCCGTAAAGCGCCCCGTTCACCCTCAGATCATTCCCAGATTGTCAAGTACATATCAAGCATGCTACATCATCATCACCATCATCATCATCATCATCATACCCAGTAAATCCCACCAATAGCAAAGCTAAGATAGCTTAGATAGGGTCTAAGGAGGGTAGTTGTAGACAGCCTACCCTCTACCCCGTAGGAATAGAGAGGCTGCTTCCAGCCCCGGCTCGATTGTAGTTTTGTATCAAGCCTTGGACCTAAGACACATAAGACTCAAACAATCAGGACAAAGACTGATTGGTGTATGTACTCCCGTGTCTTTCCGCTATCAACGTCACCACATGATGCATGACTAACCATCCTCCGCTTTTAACGTTATTTTCACGAAATTAGTAAAATAACGTTAAAGTTAGTACCATTTCACTTTTGCCCCACGAGCGCCCACACATATATACATTATATCAAGCATGCTGCATGCATTATTATATGTATATGGTATTTGAAGAAGCAAGACTCGGAATATACTTGAGTTGGCATGCTGACTAACATTTGAGAAATCACTAAGCACCATTGTAAGATAAAGATGATCTAATTAATCTGCAAAGTAGTAACACGATTAGGCTCGTCACACAGGAATTGAAAGGATTTCTTCCTGTGATGTGACCATCCTTGATCTTGTATGAGAATAATATTGGTTTATCACCAGAAATAATTGTTTGTATTTTTGTATTGTATCATAAATTGTAAAATTAAAGTGATATTGTAATGATTTTCATACTGTATTTCCTGTGTTAAAAATAGATAGGGATCCTAATTTATAGAGCACGGATTTAACAAGTTATGCACACTAACCAACTCATTTAACTTGATGACGTTTGACTCACCAAATTGATAACATTTAACATGTAACAGTTTAACAATATATAACCAAATTGTTGTAATCCGCTATAAAGATTAGGGGAAAGGGGAAATGATGATCACTACTATCACGTAGCAAGACAAATGTAATGGAGATCACTGAGATGTTGAAGTGATGATAAATACTAACCGAGCGAAATATTGAAGAGGTTATCACTTATCGCTACCCTATTAGTGAGATGTTGAAGGGTGATACTACCGTATTATTAGCTAGTGGGACATTGAAGAGGAGATCATTACCCAATTAGTGAGATGATCATAGATGTGATTACTACCTTGCTTAGTAAAAAGTTAATAGTGAAGATAAACTATTGGTGGATACAATAACTGTATGTAAGGGGATAAGTTAACACACCAAAATCACTATACGTTTTTGTGTTTGTTTTTTATCACTCTTTGCTGTGAATGTATCACCGAAACACGTTTATATAAGAAAATATTTAATATAAAACTTTTTTAAACATAGTCACTGGTTTTTAAAATAATCTATTCACCTCTAAACCAGCCTTCACAATTTTATCTACATATGACTATCAATTTAGGAAATAAATGGATTGTATTAGAGAAAAAGATTTGTATATTGTAAATCATTGTATTTATCTCCTTCCTTAATTATAGGAGATCTCTCTGTAATTATTTGTTATAAATATATGTTTGAATCCCTCAATAATTATTGAGGTTGATTTACAATTCCTTACATGGTATCAGACTAAATCTCCGCCCTAATCTCCTACCCTCTTCTTCTTCAGCCGTCCTCTTCAGCCGTCTTCTTCATGGCTACATCCAACAGTTCCGACTCCCTTCTCCCCTTCAACAACGTCTCCCACCTCACCTCCATTAAGCTTTCTGCCTCGAACTATCTGGTATGGCGCAATCATATGTGTCTCCTTCTTTCCCTTCATCACCTTAAGGAGCATATTGATGGTTCGTCTTCACCACCAGCGAAGACTATCTCAGCGGACAACAAAACTGTCCCCAATCCGGAGTTTGTTTCCTGGACTACCAATGATCAGAAAGCAGCGCTTCTTCTTCTTTCTTATCTAACCGAAGCGGCTGCTGCTGAAGTTCTTGGCACCAAGCGGTCAAGAGTCCGAAGAGGATAAGCCTTGTGTGTGTTTTGTGTTTTGTGTGATGTAAGGTGTATGTGTTTGTATTGTTCAAAATTAATCATACATTACATGATTGGGGTAGGAAGGTTAAGATGCTTAGTCCACAAATAGTTTGTGGTAATATTCTAACAGTTATTATCATTCTCTCATCTCTTTTTGCTAAAAAGGTAAATTAAAAGTACAATTATTATCATTCTCTCATCTCTTTTTGCTAAAAAGTAAATTAAAAGTAAAAATAGAATCGCTATTTAAAAGTAAAATTCTTGCATAGTGGCGCAAGAACGTAGAATCAGAATCAGAATAAAAAATAAAGAAAAGAAAGAAATATAAACACACCATGTGTGAACAAGATTTCTATCATTTTAACCGTCCAGAATATTTGATCGGTCAAAAGCGATATTTGGTTGAGCTATTCATTGCTCGCAGCTAAGAAGTAAGAACATATTATTATTGTTGTTTTTTTAAGTACTTTCATTATTCTCTCGTGTTGATTATGTTTTTGAAAGATGTTAAAAGATTTAAACTTCTGAGGAGGATTTAATATTGCTAAAAGTGTGATTACACTATTAATGTTAAAAAGGTGCGTATCTGAATTATTATATTAATACTAGTGGGGTGCCCGCACGATGCAGCGGGAGCACAACACTTAGATTGATGATTTAGGGGTTGCACGTTGCGATTCGTTTCGGTTTAGCTTTGAGCTATAGCCATAACGAAAACCAAATTAATTATAAAACATGATATTCTAACCTAGTGAGTCGTTTATACTCTTAGGAAGCCAATGTGAGTCACTGATGCCGGTTTCGATGATTGCCGAAACGATCATCGCTCGGTGTTACGCAACAGAAAACATTAAACAAATTAGACGGGTGTTACATGTTGGTATCAGAGCCCAAGGTTGTTAACAAAGTGTTTTCGGTTCAAGCTTGATCAAACATCCGGTAAGAATTAGTTACTTTAGTAGATTTTATTAAATGTTAGAAAAGAGATGTGAATGGATGTGCACGGGAAGAGCGTGTTAACACACTCAAACCCAGAAAGTGCACTAAATAAGAACGGTTAAAGCAAGTTACGAACTTGGCTAAACCGAAGAAAATAAAGTATATGTTATAAATGAAATGTTTAACAATTGGTATAAACATTTCAGTTTCAAGATGACGGAAACGGGTAACAATGACGCGGTGCCGATAGTCACCGAACAAATGAAAGAGGTGATTGCCGAAGAGGTAGGAAAGGCAACCGAGAATAGTCTATCCGGTTTTATAGACAAAATTCGAAATACGGTGCTTTTGTTAGTTGAAGAACGGGTTAAAAGATTGGAAGACAATGTCAACCTTGTGAAGGAAAAATCCAGAGAACGGAGGAGTTGCTCGTACAAAGAGTTCATGGCGTGTAAACCGCCAATTTACAACGGGGAGGTTGACCCGATAATATGCCAAAGATGGCTAAGTGATGTCGAAGGGGTGTTCGAAAGGACCCACTGTGACGTAAGCGATTTTGTGAGTTACGGAACGGGTCAGTTTAGGGGTCAAGCCAAAGATTGGTGGGATAATAAGAAGAAGGAAATCGGAGCCGAAGCGGCAAGGGCTATGACGTGGGACGAGTTTAAGGTACCATTCCTTAAACACCACAGTCCCAAGGCGGTCATCAACAGAATCAAAGAGCAATTCATCTAGTTAAGGCAAAAGGGTGAAACAATTGATAAGATCACGGGTATTTTCATGGATAAGCTGAGATTCTGTGATGAGTTAGTAACTACCGAAGAGGAGAAGATATACTATTATTACAATATGCTGAGCACTGAATATCGGGAATTCATGACTCCCTCGAAGTACGAGACCCTCACATAAATCATTAACACCGCCCGTGAGCGGGAGATTGAATTGAAGAAACAGATAGAGAAGGGCGAACGCAGGGTGCATGATGTGAATCCAAGTCCTACAAAGAAGGCGAGAACATCGGAGTCGACACGAAAGGCTGATGCGAAAGGCGGGTCACCAAGTTGCAAAGTTTGTGGGAAAGGGCACAAGGGTGAGTGCCGCTTCAAAGACAAACTGTGTCCCATATGCGGGAAGACGGGGCACACAACGTCACTATGTCCGGGAAAGGTTTCTGTTTGCTACAAGTGTTACCAAACGGGCCACAAGAAGTCCGAATGCCCGGACTTGGTTGGAAGGAAAGATAACAAAGAATCTCCAACAGAAACTCCAAAGGCAAAGGCCAGATCCTTCCAATTAACTGCGGCTGAAGCAAAGACAGAGCCCGATGTGGTCTCAGGTATATTCACAATAAATTTAATTCCTGGATGTGTAATATTCGATACGGGTGCGAATAAATCATTTATTTCACATGGATTTATTCGACATCCTTCATTTGTATTGACAAAATTATCTATGCCCTTAGAAGTTGAAATAGGGGCAACAAGAGCTTTATAGTGTGTGATGTTTGTCAAAATTGCAAATTGAGTATCGATGACAGAGAATACTCAATAAATCTAATCTCGATGTCGATGGGAGAATTCCAAGTGATTGTCGGGATGGATTGGTTATCCCGACACCACGCAAAGGTCGTCTGTTTTCGTAAAGAGATAAAGTTAACATCTCCGAGCGGAAAACACGTTACTATTTATGGCGAGAAAAGAGACAATCCAATGATATGCTCGATGTTAAAAGCTCACAAGCTTATAAGGTACGGATGTAGAGCGTTTATCATATACACGAATGAACAAGAGAAAGAATTACCGAAGATTGGAGACGTACCGGTGGTACGTGATTACGAAGACGTGTTCCCGGAAGACTTGCCCGCAATACCACCCGAACGGGAGGTAGAATTCGGAATCAAATTGATTCTGGGCGTGAAACCCGTAGCCAAGGTGCCATACCGACTTGGCCATCGGAGTTAAAAGAATTAATGTCGCAAATTCAAGATTTGCTCGACAAAGGATTTATAAGGCCGAGTGTGTCTCCTTGGGGCGCACCGGTATTGTTCGTGAAGAAGAAAGATAGGAGCATGCGAATGTGTATCGATTACTGGAATTTAAACAAAATCACGGTGAAGAATCGATACCCGCTCCCGAGAATAGATGATTTATTCGACCAACTACAAGGTGCGAATTGGTTCTCAAAAATTGACCTTAGATCGGGATACCATCAATTAAAGGTCAAGGAAGAAGATGTACCGAAAACGGCCTTTTGTACTCGGTACGAGCACTACAAGTTCCTCGTAATGTCCTTCGGATTGACGAATGCACCCGCGGCTTTCATGGACCTCATGAACCGAGTTTGCAAGCCTATGTTGGATAAGTCGGTAACCGTGTTTATCAACGACATTCTAGTATACTCGAAAAATGAGGCGGATCACGCGCATCATTTACAGGAGGTGTTAGAGACACTCAGACAGGGAAGATTGTATGCGAAATTTTCGAAATGTGCCTTTTGGTTACGAGAGGTACAATTCCTCGGCCACATCATAAGTGCCGATGGAATATTGGTAGATCCATCAAAGATAGAACCCGTGTCGAAATGGAGCCCTCCGAAGAATCCTTCGGAAATTAGAAGTTTCTTAGGGCTTGCGAGATACTACAGGAGATTCTTTCAAGATTTCTCCAAAATTGCTTCACCGCTAACTAAATTAACTCGGAAGGAGGAAAGATACATATGGGGTGTTGAACAGGAAAAGGCGTTCCAAACGCTAAAGGAGAAGTTAACACACGCTCCAGTATTAATGTTGCCGGACGAAGTCGACGATTTGGTAGTCTACTCGGATGCGTCACATTCGGGGCTCGGATGTATTTTGATGCAATGAGGCAAAGTGATAGCTTATGCCTCGAGGCAACTAAAGGTGCACGAAAAGAAATACCCCACACATGATCTTGAATTGGCAGCGGTGGTATTTGCATTAAAAATATGGAGGCACTATTTATACGGAGTAAAGTGCACCATATTTACCGACCACAAGAGCTTAAAATACTTCTTCGATCAGAAGGAGTTAAATATGCAGCAAAGGCGATGGTTGGAAACGGTAAAAGACTATGACTGCGAGATACATTACCACCCCAGGAAGGCCAATGTTGTGACGGATGCTTTGAGTAGGAAAACAGATTATGTTCCAATACGAGTGCGGTCGATGCAGCTTGTTGTAACCTCGAGTTTACTCGAATAGATCCTAGAAGCACAAGCCGAGGCGATAAAAGAGGAAAACTTGAAAAGAGAAAGAATTGTTGGCCAGTTGAAAGAGTTAACGGATAATAATAATGGATTGAAAACCCGGTTTGGCAGAATATGGATTCCTAACTCGTGTGGAGTTAAAAAGCTTCTACTAGATGAAGCACACAAAATATGTTACTCCATCCATCCGGGAGCGACCAAGATGTACAACGACTTGAAACAAAACTACTGGTGGCCTGGAATGAAAAGGGATGTGGCGAAGTATGTAGAAAAGTGCTTGACTTGTTTACAAGTCAAGGCGGAACACCAAAGACCCTATGGTAAACTTCAGCCATTATATATTCCAGTTTGGAAATGGGAACATATCACCATGGACCTATTGACCAAACTACCAAAGACGAACCGAGGATTTGATGCTATTTGGGTGGTTGTTGATAGACTGATGAAAATTGCTCACTTTATTCCTATACGTGAGACTTATACGTCCGAAAAGATGTCGGAGGTGTATACCAATGAGATAGTGGCACGTCACGGAGTACCGGTATCTATCGTGTCCGACAGGGATACCCGGTTTACTTCAAACTTCTGGCAAGATTTCCAAGAACAGATGGGAATGAAACTTTTTATCAGAACTGCATACCATCCTCAAACGGATGGGTAGAGTGAAAGAATAATACAGACACTAGAAGACATGCTGAGGGCGTGTATTGTCGATTTCGGGGGCAGTTGGGACGTGTATCTACCGTTAGCAGAATTCTCTTATAACAACAGTTATCATGCCATTATCGGCATGGCCCCGTATGATATGTTATATGGTAGAAAATGTAGAACCCCGGTATGTTGGGGTGAAGTGGGTCCGCGTGAACTGGCCCATAAAGACGTAGTTCAAGCCACTAATGAGAAAATTGACGTGGTTCGGGCCCATTTGAAAGCGGCCCAAGACAGACAAAAGTCTTATGCCGATAAAAGACAGAAACCTATTGAATTTCAAGTGAGCGACAGGGTTATGTTGAAAGTATCCCTGTTGGTGCATACATCTGTCGACTTCGTCTTATATCGAGTCTCGGGTTCGTTACGGATATGATCAAGCATGATGTCATCATATTTGATGATGACATCACAAGGTTGACATCATATATGACATCATGAAGACAAAACAAGTTTTAAGATGTTGACCGTTTGAATATGTAAACATTTGAGATGTTGAGTCCGTTTGTAGATGTCATCGTTTGAAAGGGTTCCGTTTGAAATTGTCGTGTCATTTTCAAACGGAAGGGTCCTCCCTATAAATACCCTCATGTCTAGTTCATTTGTAACTTTCCGGCCAGAGCAACGAAGTGCTGCCGAAGTGTTGTCAGGTTGTAAAACGTTCTAAAATCAATCATACAACAGTTTTAAGCGTGAATCTAGCTGAATTGAACTCTACACGTCTGTTTCCGCCTTTCGTTTAGAGATAAACTCTTCTGATCGACTCGTTTGGGTCAGAAAAGGATCCTACAAGTGGTATCAGAGCTCAGGAGGAAGAGTTCATACCAATTCAGCCACAAATTCTGATTTTCTACACCTTCTTTCAAAATTAAACAAGTTTTCACGGTTAAAATTGGCTAAATCTTTCACAATGTGTGCGTAACTGAGTTTTAACAAACCCTTGAGTATATCAGACCTAAACTCGAAGTAAAAGTGGTAAAAATGGACTGAAAATACCATTCCGTTTGAACGAAGCATAGGTGTTCCGTTTGAAAACTGCCTGAACGTTTGAAATCTGCTCACATTCCGTTTGAAACATCGTTTGAAGCTTGACATTACGTTTGAAAATGGTGTAGTTTCAAACGTGACAGGACTATTACGTTTGAAATTTGTGTTCCGTTTGAACATATCGTTTGAAATTGATCACTACCGTTTGAAAGTGTTCTGTTTGAAGCTGTCCGTTTGAAAGCCACACTTTGTTTGAGAGTTCATGTTTGAACTTATCGTTTGAAACATATCGCACCGTTTGAAAGTGATTGAAGCTTCATGTGATAATTGTTTTTATCTGATCAGATGTGTCAGGTTAATGTGATTATTTCAGCCAAATAGGAATGATCATGTGATGTGTTGTCAGGTTGTAAAACGTTCTAAAATCAATCATACAACAGTTTTAAGCGTGAATCTAGCTGAATTGAACTCTACACGTCTGTTTCCGCCTTTCGTTTAGAGATAAACTCTTCTGATCGACTCGTTTGGGTCAGAAAAGGATCCTACAAGTGGTATTATCCTACAAGGATCCTACAGTTGATGATGTGTCAGTAGGTTTTTGCACATTTAGTAGATTGTGACGAGATATAAACCTAAATTTCAAACTTGCTTATATCGTGGGGAAACATCTCTCGGATATATGGGTAACCCCCGAAATCTCGTTTGAAAGGTCTCATAATCTGATATACTAGGTCTTTATACTCAATGATGTCTGGGGTATTATTCCGGGACTTCTGCTGAACGATGGTTCTGACCTAGTCTTTGGATAATACTTTCCGCAAATGCTTGAAACATAGCATAAACCCTCAGCATGCAGATGAAACATTAAAATTGATAGTCGCTGCTGTTGTAGCTAAAAGATCCTCTAAAGGGGACATACCGAAAAGTCGAAGCTGATATCTCTCTGCGTATACGGAAGTATCGACCTGAGATCCCTCGGCCCTCGCCTTACCTAATTTATGTACAGATATCATTGGTGTCATAATTACCTGTAAGACTGATTATTGAGATCTGGATACGGGAGTATATTCTGAGGTGGGACACGCGTTTGAGTTTAAGTGCTTAAAACATTAACAATGTATCTCGAAGCAATTGAACTTTGTGTGAAAATTTAAGTGGGCAAACATACTGACAATCTAAGTGAATCGTTTAGAACTTAAAATGTAATGAAGCTTAATGGTGTTGGTGATCTGTCTCCTAAACTGATATGATCTTCTTGCACGAAGCTCACAAAAATATTGTTTGTAAATATTTCTTTAATGCATTTCTTTGTTATATTCAAAAATACAAAAAGATTTTAGTGAGTTTTAGCATAAATTTTGAAAAATCCAAAAAGATTTTCGACAACTGATTTTGAAAAACTGATCTTCAAAATTCCGAGTGTTAAACATGATGAACAAATGGTTTGGGTGAAAGTATTTGAAGATTGTCGAGATGAAATGAGAAAAGGTTTTGAAATAAAAATGTTATTCCTGCAAGTGGTAAATTAGATTTGAAAATCTTATTCACAAATTGTTATCAGAAAATTAATTTTTGGGTGGAGTTTTTGCAGGTTGAATGTGAATTCCAGACTACAATCCCAGCTTAGTGAAAGGGGGAGTCTGAAGACATTGAGAGGGAGTCTGAAGATTATAGAGACAGATTCAGATCCTGAAGATTACGAGAAAGAGTAAGAGATTGCTTGAGGATGCTTACAATGGAGAATTTTGAAGAAAGTGAACAGACTGATAAAGACTGAAGATGCAAAGGCTCGACACTGAAGACTCGTCAACATCTGAGGGGGAGTCTGTTGGTGCATACATCTGTCGACTTCGTCTTATATCGAGTCTCGGGTTCGTTACGGATATGATCAAGCATGATGTCATCATATTTGATGATGACATCACAAGGTTGACATCATATATGACATCATGAAGACAAAACAAGTTTTAAGATGTTGACCATTTGAATATGTAAACATTTGAGATGTTGAGTCCGTTTGTAGATGTCATCGTTTGAAAGGGTTCCGTTTGAAATTGTCGTGTCATTTTCAAACGGAAGGGTCCTCCCTATAAATACCCTCATGTCTAGTTCATTTGTAACTTTCCGGCCAGAGCAACGAAGTGCTGCCGAAGTGTTGTCAGGTTGTAAAACGTTCTAAAATCAATCATACAACAGTTTTAAGCGTGAATCTAGCTGAATTGAACTCTACACGTCTGTTTCCGCCTTTCGTTTAGAGATAAACTCTTCTGATCGACTCGTTTGGGTCAGAAAAGGATCCTACAAGTGGTATCAGAGCTCAGGAGGAAGAGTTCATACCAATTCAGCCACAAATTCTGATTTTCTACACCTTCTTTCAAAATTAAACAAGTTTTCACGGTTAAAATTGGCTAAATCTTTCACAATGTGTGCGTAACTGAGTTTTAACAAACCCTTGAGTATATCAGACCTAAACTCGAAGTAAAAGTGGTAAAATGGACTGAAAATACCATTCCGTTTGAACGAAGCATAGGTGTTCCGTTTGAAAACTGCCTGAACGTTTGAAATCTGCTCACATTCCGTTTGAAACATCGTTTGAAGCTTGACATTACGTTTGAAAATGGTGTAGTTTCAAACGTGACAGGACTATTACGTTTGAAATTTGTGTTCCGTTTGAACATATCGTTTGAAATTGATCACTACCGTTTGAAAGTGTTCTGTTTGAAGCTATCCGTTTGAAAGCCACACTTTGTTTGAGAGTTCATGTTTGAACTTATCGTTTGAAACATATCGCACCGTTTGAAAGTGATTGAAGCTTCATGTGATAATTGTTTTTTATCTGATCAGATGTGTCAGGTTAATGTGATTATTTCAGCCAAATAGGAATGATCATGTGATTTGTTGTCAGTAATTGGAAAAGAATATCACGTGTTAGAGTGTCAGTTGATAACGTGTGTGAACATCTAATACTTGCATGTGATTCTTATAATCTGGATTTGTGCAACTTTAAAGACAACAGCATGTGATATAGTAATTCATAAATTCATGTGATATGTCAGACTCAATTAATCAGTTGTTGGTTTAGTGGATCTTTTGGTCCAATGAGTTTTGAGTAGTGATCACTAGTGTTGGCTGAGTATTGATCAATTTAAATAGAAGTGTGTGGATATATGAAAGTTATCGACAAAGTTCATAAATAGAATCAAAGTTGCATGTGTTGTCATCGGTTCAATCAGATTATCAGTCAAAAATTATAGTTCACGGCCAAATCAAATTAACTTGGGTAATGAAATGTCGGCCACTTTCAAAAGTGAGGTCCAATGAGAATTGAAGTAAACATTTAATGGTGACGGCTAAATAGATTCTTTGTGTGATGTGTTGAATATGTTGACATATATCTCTTAAAAGTGTTGGATTGTTAGATTTGTTGCATCCATTTTGGATTGTTTTCAGTTCACATCAAAGGGTCCAGATTGCATGGTTTAAGTCTTGGTTTTTGTTAGTTCTCACAAAAGACAATTCCAGTTCATTTGAACAGTCAGGTCGTATAGTGTGGTCAGGTTGCGTGAAGTAGTCCAGTTCGTACAATTTGGAGTTCAAAGGTTTCAAAGTGTCAGGTCGTTTGATTTTGATCCGGGTTATAGCAGTCCGCACAGTGTGTCAATCTTCAGTCTGCACAATTCGTCAACCTTCAGTCCATACAAAATATTCACCAGTTCGAGTATCAGTCTTATTCAGTTACTTAATTAATTGATAAACTGATTGTGTTTTGTTTGTTGTCAGGTACTTGTCAGGTATTTTACAAGGTGGTACAGCTCATTTGAAAATTTGAAACATGGAGAACGAGTTCTACAATGCTTTTGCTAGTCCTGTTACAATTACTCAGAGTACATTGCTTGAAAATGAAACTGGGACGTCTCAGAAACCACCCAAACTCATGGATATTGATGATTACAATGGATGGTCCGAAAGGTTTGGAAATTGGGTTGAGGCGTATCACTTGGATGCGTGGGAACACACTGAAGAACCATATGTTAAACCCACAACAAATGGTGTGCAGCAAACAATTAGAGAAATGAGTACGGATGATAAAAAGAAATATCGAGATGAGAAATTGATGGTGAGTCTGCTTCAGCAAGCGATAAAAGAAGATATCTTAATACTGCTTCAACATGATGGAACTGCTTACTCAATCTGGACAGAATTGGAAGCAAAATTTGTTGGAAGTGATGATATGCTCAAAAACAAAATGTCTCTCATGAAGAAAGAATTCGATTTATTCCGTGGTTTGAGATCTGAAAACACCAAGCAAATAATTGATAGATATTGTAACTTGGTGAGAAATATGAAAAAAACTTGGAATTAAGAAAGATACTGATGAATTGATTGAAAAACTTGCAGATGCGCTACCTTATGAAACTTGGGGAACGTTTCTGATGATGCTGAGATCCAACAGAAAAGATTACAAAAATATGACATTGGGAGATTTCATCAAACATCTGGAAGCTCAAGAGATGGAGCAAAGGAAGATAGCCAGGATGAAGAACTATGATGGAGAACAAGATATCAGCTTGTATTACAAAGGTGGTGTCAATGAAAAGTCAAATTATTCTCCAAAAATTGAAACTGCTTACAGTGTGAAAGATTCTTCTGAAAAGAAATCATCCCAGGGATCAAGCAGCACTAGATTTTCATCATTCGATCCAAACATTTCTGCAACAAAGAATGGAAGAAAACTTCAATGCAATATTGTATTAAATCTTGAAAGTGATCAAGATTATTCTGAAGAAGTTGCAAAAAATCAAATGTCTTTGTTGGGAATGGTGTTAGAGTCATATAGTAGTTTTGTGGCCGGAAAGATCGGTAATCCAATGCTCACGAAAGAGGATTACGATCAAATCGATGCTGAGGAAATGGAATTGATGGATATTAAATGGTGCATGGCCAGTGTAATGAGAAGAGCTGAGAAGTTTAAACAAATCACGGGAAGAAATGATTTTCTTGATGCAAGTGTTTCAAATTTAGGCTTTGATAAGTCCAAAGTTACATGTTTTCGTTGCAGGGAAAAGGGGCATTTCAAGAGAGAGTGCAAAAATCGTGAAGCTACTGGAGCCCAGAATCCTTTTGGAAACAACGATTATCACAAAAAGGCGATTTATCATCAAATCACACCACCAGCACTGCATCAGGCACAAACTGCACATGGAATGATGTAGATTAAAGATTCAAAGAAAGCTTGTCTGGGAAAGGATGGTGGATTTAGTTGGGATAAATATGTTCCAATAAACAGCAAAGTGTGTTTGGCAGAACAAGATGATGAAAAACTGGCTGAAGGTTTCAATTGGGACAATTTTTGTCCAGATCAAGAATTTATGGCCAAAGAGATGTCCAAAGACACTTCAAATGTTAATGCTTTCATTGCAAATGCTTATGATTTGAAATGTGCTGAAAGGTGCAGAAAAGTCATGGAAGCTGCTGAAGCAAGAACAAGAAAGCTTGAAGAAGAGGAAGAAGAGGAAGAGAGATTAAAAACTGAAGCTAAAGCTGAGAAAAAGAGAAGAGCTGAATTTTTACAATCAAACCGAACAGTCAAAGAGGTTCCTGAATTTGAAGTCAAAGTTGATGCAGAACCTGTCAAAGTTCCTGAAAAGTGCATGAATTGTGATTCTTTAATCAAGCAAAACAATGAGTTGCTGCACAACATAAACAGATTGAAAGAATCCTATGATACAATGAACAGAGAAATTAACAAGTATACTGATTCAAACGGTGAACAAGTTGTGGCAATGAATACGCTGAAGAAAGCATACCTGAGACAAATGGATGATGTCAACTTTCACATAAAGAAATGTGCTGATCTGGAGTTGAAGTTGGCAACACAAAAGATAGAAACTGAAAGAGTCAACAAGTTATTAGAAAGTTACTCATGTTCTACTTTTGTTGTTGACAGGATTTATCCAGTTGTGGAAGAATTGAAGACGTTTGAAGAAGTGAAGACGTCCGAAGAAAAGAAATCTGTGACAAAAGATGAAGTGAAGACTTCTGGTAAGAAACCAAGTGTGGTCTACATTAGATGTCCGCCCCCGGTCGAAAATGGATTTTTACCTCGAAATCCAAATTCAGAAAGAGTCGAAAAGGCAATAAACTTACAATGGGAGTCTGGGACGTCGGATAACTTGCCAGAAAATATTGATGTCACATACACGTCGTCTGATACTGATCATGAGTCAAAGTTGATAAAAAGTGTGGTCGATCAGGTGTTAGATAAAGATGATTGTGAGGAGTCAAAACCGGAGTCCAAATCCGAGTCAAAGTCTGAGTCCGATATGACAAAGTCAACAGTCAAAAAGGAGAAACAGGTTTATGATAAACAATTTTTGCTATCGAAATCTAATTTGAATGATGAATCAGTCAAAGTAGCATATACTTTGAAAGGTTCTGACAAATTATATTCTGATGAGAGTTTTCCAATAAGAAGTGTCAGATTTGAAATGATTCAAAAGGTTTTCAAAATTACAGAAATTAATATTTCTGAAATAAAAGATTTAAATCTTATCGGAAAACCTAAACAATACACTTCAAGAGTGCAACAAAGAATTAACAAGAAAATGGGTTACAATTGTGGTTACAGTTTTCAAAAGAAACCAAACCATAATCGTAATTTCAAAAAGAAAGGTCTTGGTTTTATTCAACCGAAAAATTATAAAAATGAAAAATTTTATAAACAAAAAACTATGTTTGTTTCAGGAAATTTTTTAGATGCTGAGAAAGAACAAGCATTCAGAAAGCAGACAAATCAAGAATTCCTTGCCAAGAAGCAAGAAGAGTTGAAGAAAAATCATGTTCCAAAGAAGATAGAAACCAGAACCTGTTTTCAGTGCAAGATTGCTGGTCATGTTGCTAGGAATTGTCCGAAAACATTCAAACCAAAACAGGAAGTATCTGGTAAACTGAAAGAGAAAGTTGTTGAGAAAACTGAACTTTCAACCCGAAAGTTCACAGGCTTTGAAAATTCAATCTTTGAGAAGGGAGAATGTTCAAAGAATGTGGTTAAAAGAAAAGAAAATCTGATAAATCAAAAATGGGTTGTTAAGGGTTCAGGAAACAGTTCTGGTGATGAATCTGATTCCACAAAATCAGAGGAGCCAAAAGTTGTTAAAGAAAAGGTTGAAAAATCAGTTCCAAAAGTGGATGATGTGAATTTTCCACCTTTGAGTGCTGAAAATTTTAAAAAGAGAGTTGGGAAAGTTGAAATTTCAAATCAATTTTATTCTGACAAGAAGAAATTTGATGTTGATAAAGCTTTCAACGGAACTGTGAAACACATTTTTGGCAAAATGATCAATGGTAAGGCCAAAAGTGTTAAAGAATTTTACGCTGCCAAAAGAGGAGGTCACAGGTTAGTTGAAAGAAAAGATGATGAAGAGGTTGTTACACCCAAGGAAGGTCAGGCTTGGGTGGATATTTTTTTCAAAGAATAAAAACCTGACTTGCCGGAGATCCCAAGTTGGTAATCGTGGATCATGAATCGGCATCATTCTTTATCATGTTTGTATAAAATGTTTGAGAAGTTTTTGCAGGACTTGCCGGAACTCCCAGGTTTGTAAGCGAGGAGTAGGAATCGGCACCTTGAGAATTCAATCAACAGATGATGATTGGTTGAAAATGCTTGATTAGATTGATCTTACAAGTGGTAAATCAGGGACATTAAGTTGTATCTGATTTTCTACAAGTGGTTGAAAAACAATGTGATGATTTGATCCCCAATTTTACAAGTGATAAAATCAACAAAACTTATTTTCCGGAAAAACCATTTGATTAAAACAAACTTAAGTGTTTTGAAATCATAATGGGAAAATAGTTTGTTGTGAGGGGGAGTTCTGATTGTTTATGCCAAGTGGATGGCGAATTGAGGCAATTCGATATTAGTTGTCATGTTTGTGTACAGTTTGTTTTCAAATTTCCTAAAATGTGTTTGCATTTTAGGGGGAGTAAGAATTTTAGAAAATCCAAAAACATTTGAAAATTTGAAAAAGCCAAAAACATGATAAAATGAAAACTGAGTTTTTGTTGCATAAAAGAGGAAATGATAGTACATCAGTGGACTATCACAGCATGCTAAAGAAATGGAAAGTTAAAAAGTGATAAACGGTCTCACTGATGATGTGTCAGTAGGTTTTTGCACATTTAGTAGATTGTGACGAGATATAAACCTAAATCTCAAACTTGCTTATATCGTGGGGAAACATCTCTCGGATATATGGGTAACCCCCGAAATCTCGTTTGAAAGGTCTCATAATCTGATATACTAGGTCTTTATACTCAATGATGTCTGGGGTATTATTCCGGAACTTCTGCTGAACGATGGTTCTGACCTAGTCTTTGGATAATACTTTCCGCAAATGCTTGAAACATAACATAAACCCTCAGCATGCAGATGAAACATTAAAATTGATAGTCGCTGCTGTTGTAGCTAAAAGATCCTCTAAAGGGGACATACCGAAAAGTCGAAGCTGATATCTCTCTGCGTATACGGAAGTATCGACCTGAGATCCCTCGGCCCTCGCATTACCTAATTTATGTACAGATATCATTAGTGTCATAATTACCTGTAAGACTGATTATTGGGATCTGGATACGGGAGTATATTCTGAGGTGGGACACGCGATTGAGTTTAAGTTCTTAAAACATTAATATCGTATCTCGGATCAGTTGAACTCTGTGTGAAAATTTAAGTGGACAAACATACTGACAATCTAAGTGAATTGTTTAGAACTTAAAATGAAATCAAGCTTAACGGTGTTGGTGATTTGTTTCTTAAACTGATATGATCCTCTTGCACGAACTCACAAAAAATATTGTCTGTAAATATTACTTCTCTGCATTTCATTACATTCAAAAATTTCAAAAAGATTTTAGTGTGTTTTAGCATAAATTTTGAAAAATTCAAAAAGATTTTCGACAACTGGTGTTGGAGAGCTAATTTTCAAAATTTCAAGTGCTAAACTTAATGAACAGGTTTGGGAGAGAGTGTATGAAGAAGTTTTTATAAGTGGTTTGCAGAGAATAAATCATTTTGAATGTTTCATGCAAAGAGTTTCTAAATGTTAAAGATTTAATCTTTGTGAAACTTATTTTTGGGTAGAGTTGTGCAGGTTAGCCAGATTCTGAAACCTGAGTTAGCTGAATGACAGGTTACGATCTAAGAACCTGTTGAAAGTGAATTCCAGACTACGATCCCAGCTTAGTGAAAGGGGGAGTCTAAAGACATTGAGAGGGAGTCTGAAGATTATAGAGACAGATTCAGATCCTGAAGATTACGAGAAAGAGTAAGAGATTGCTTGAGGATGCTTACAATGGAGAATTTTGAAGAAAGTGAACAGACTGATAAAGACTGAAGATGCAAAGACTCGACACTGAAGACTCGTCAACATCTGAGGGGGAGTCTGTTGGTGCATACATTTGTCGACTTCGTCTTATATCGAGTCTCGGGTTCGTTACGGATATGATCAAGCATGATGTCATCATATTTGATGATGACATCACAAGGTTGACATCATATATGACATCATGAAGACAAAACAAGTTTTAAGATGTTGACCGTTTGAATATGTAAACATTTGAGATGTTGAGTCCATTTGTAGATGTCATCGTTTGAAAGGGTTCCGTTTGAAATTGTCGTGTCATTTTCAAACGGAAGGGTCCTCCCTATAAATACCCTCATGTCTAGTTCATTTGTAACTTTCCGGCCAGAGCAACGAAGTGCTGCCGAAGTGTTGGCAGGTTGTAAAACGTTCTAAAATCAATCATACAACAGTTTTAAGCGTGAATCTAGCTGAATTGAACTCTAGACGTCTGTTTCCGCCTTTCGTTTAGAGATAAACTCTTCTGATCGACTCGTTTGGGTCAGAAAAGGATCCTACAATCCCCATGGAAGGGCGTTATCCGATTCAGAAAAAGAGGGAACCTAAGCCCGAGGTTTATCGGTCCATTAAAAATCATTGAACGAGTTGGCAAGGTAGCATATCTCCTTGAATTACTGGAAGAATTAAGCGGAATCCTTGGCACGTTTCATGTGTCACAACTCCGAAAGTGCTTAGCTGAGGAAACGGCTTATATGCACTACGATGATATCGAGGTGGACAACTTAACTATGCGGTAAAACCAATTGAGATTTTAGCTCGGAAGGTTAAAGATTTGCGTAATAAGAGAATTGATCAAGTGAAGATCAAGTGGGAGCATAGAAAGGGTTCGGATACTACGTGGGAATCCGAAGAGGAGATGCGACGTCTCTACCCAACATTATTTGGTACATATTCCGGTTTCGAGGACGAAACCCTTTTTAAGGGGATGGAGTTGTAACAGCCCTAAAATATAAACCTTTTTATTTTAAATTCGATGACGTTGATAAATAAAATGAACTAACTAGGAATAAAGATAACCTAGTTAGATAAAAGTCTCGTAGTGACATGCAAGTGGGTTAAAACACCTAAGCTATGAACTAAACTATAGTTAGGGGACTAAAGTTGTTAAATTTGAAACTTATAATATTAAAACAAAAATTAAAACCCAAACACACACAAGAGTGTGTGTCTGGTTCGATTAAAACACAGGGGCGACCAGGAGCTTGCTCTTAAACCCTAGTTCATGCTAATTGTCCCAGATTGAAGGTCAAATTCAGTTCCAAATCGAAATCCGAATATAGAATAGTGATCTCCTCTGTAAAGGGGTCATAAGGTATGTAAAATTTCATAGAAAAGTTCCATCTAAATTTCTGGATGAACATAAGAAATTCGAAATTTATGTTGCATGATTGTTGTATGGATGAATTTGAAATGAAATAGTGCCTAGGAATAAACCCTAGTCATTATATTGTTGAAATTATGCTCAATACTTGTGAAATTCATAATCACCATTGAAGGTGTTAAGTGGGTTTTGTAGAAACATGTTAAACACTAGGATTATGATTGTTATTCTAGTGTAATTTAAGTTCTATGAAGTGATTTCAGAATGTGATGTGAAAAAGTGACATGAACTTGCTTAATTTATGATTAATTTTGGTTACATAATTAGCCATGAGCTTAATTGTAAATTTCCAGAAATTATGCCCTTTAGGTGTTCATAAAAATGCCTAAAAGAAAGCCTAATGTTCGAAATTTGTAGGATCGTTTCACGACCGAAACGAGTCGTTCAGAGGTGTTCTTCTCAATACGAGAGGCGGAAAGTAACGTATCGAGTTCGATTCAGCTAGATATATCAGTTTAATTGTCTTTTTGATTTATATAACAACGATTTACTGCGAGTAGACACTTCAGCAACACTTCGGCTCTGGAATCGGAAAGTTACAAATGAAACAAACAAGGCACCTATATATAGTGTGATGATTTCGTACGAAATGGACAAGGCTCATTTCGTGCGAAATGCACACAATCCCACAAATCTTCGTTTTTCGTGCCCTGGTCTTTCTAATCTAATACACGACTTGATACAATACGAAGTCGACAGACATATGCACCAACAGACTCCCCCTTGGATGTCGACGAGTCTGCAGTGTCGAGTCTTCAACATCGTCAGTCTTTATCAGTCTTCATGCTCTCTTTGAAGTATCTAACAGTGTAAAATATCCTCTATCTTCTCTTCTTATCTCTCTCTTTTCACAATCTCAATCTGTCTTTATATTTTCTTGAACAGATCTCTTGATTCTTTAAGGTTATCAGCATCATCAGTTAACGTGATCTTCAGGATTTAAACCTGGCTTTCCTATCTTCAGACTCCTCTTTGCTAACAGACTCCCCCTTAAACTATATTGGGATCGTAGTCTGACTTTCACAGGTTCTAGAATCAAAACCTTGCTCTCTGTAAGAATAAGATCTGGATCCTAACAAACCTGCACATTCTCTATCTCATAGTATATTTCACAAATTTAAAATTTGACAAATTTAATCTCTGCTTATCACATGTAGAAACAATTACAAACCATCACTTGAAAATATCATTCAAAATGATTTAACATTTTATAATCTCGAATGACCACTTGTAAGAAAATCTTTTTCAAACACACTTTCCCAAACCTATTCATCATGTTTAGCACTCAGAATTTTGAAAATCAGCTCTCCAACATCAGTTGTCGAAAATCTTTTTGAATTTTCAAAAATTTATGCTAAAACACACTGAAAATCTTTTTGGATTTTGAAATTAAAGAATTGCAGTAAAGAAATATTTACAAACAATATTTTTGTGAGTTTGTGTAAGAGTGTCATATCAGTTTTTGAAACAAATCACCAACACCGTTAAGCTTTAAACATTTTAAGTTCTAAACGATTCACTTAGATTGTCAGTATACTGATCCACTTAAATTTTCACACAAAGTTCAACTGTTTCGAGATACGAGATTAATGTTTTAGAGACTTAAACTTATACGCGCGTTCCACCTTAGAATATACTCCCGTATCCAGATCCCAATATTCAGTCTTACAGGTGAATATACCTAGATGATATCTGTAAAGGGTTAAATGCGAGGGCCATGAGAGCTCAGGCTATTGCTTCCGCAAAATCAGAGAGATGATGACTTCGACTTTAGGTGTGTTCCCTTTAGAGAATCTTTTCTTCAACAGCACATGATTAGTATTTTGCAATGTTTCATCGTTTTTTTATGCTGAGGGTAGTGCTATTATTTCAAGCAAGCAAAAAGTATTATACGTGGACTAGGCCATTGCTTCCGCAAAATCAGAAGTCCCGGGATATCACTAAGCATAAAGACCTAGTATCTCAGAAAGAGGGGTCTTTCAAACAAGATTTTGGGGGTTACCCATATATCCGATAGATGTTCCCCACGAGATAAGTAAGTTTGAAATTTAGGTTTATATCTCGAAGACAATCTACTAAGCGTGCGAAAACCTAATGGCATATCATCAGTGAGACCGTTTATCACATTTATCTTTTTAATTCTTTAGCGTGCTGTGATAGTCCACTGATGTACTATCATTTCCCCTTTTTTACAACAAAACTCATCTTTGATTTTATCATGTTTTGACTTTTTTCAAATTTTCTAATGTTTTTGGATTCTCTGAAATTTTCTTACTTCCCCTAAAATGCAAAAGCATTTAAAAGAAATTTGAAAACAAACTATACACAGAAAGTGACAACATGATGTTAATTGCATCAATTCGCCATCCACTTGGCATAAACAATCAGAACTCCCCTTGACAACAAACCATTTTCCCATTAAGATTTCAAAACACTTAAGTTTGTTTTAATCCAAATGGTTTTTCCGGAAAATAAGTTTTGTTGATTTTCACAAATCACTTGTAAGTTAGGGGTTTCATCACATTGTTTTTCAACCAA
Source organism: Helianthus tuberosus (assembly GCA_030545235.1). Taxonomy (NCBI): domain Eukaryota; kingdom Viridiplantae; phylum Streptophyta; class Magnoliopsida; order Asterales; family Asteraceae; genus Helianthus; species Helianthus tuberosus. Next base: position 43,142,715 of record CM060386.1, on the reverse strand, counting down.
TTTGAATTAAAGTTAAATCAAGTTCAACTTAATGACCTTGATAAACCACTTGTAGGTAAAAACATCACAACTGTGAATTTCTCAAGAAAGATGCCGATTCCTACTCCCCAATTACCAACCTGGGAGTTCCGGCAAGTCAGGAGTTTTACATATGAAAAACAGACATCCAAGCCTGACCAAACTTGGATATGACCTTTTCAGTCTCACTTGGGGTTTCAACATTTCTTTTTTCATCATAAAATTCTTTTACCCCTTTGGCCTTCCCATCGACCATTTTCTCAAAAATATGTTTCACTTTTCCATTAAAAGCCTTTTCGACATCAAATCCTTTCTTTTCAGAATAAAATTGATTCGAAATCTCCACTTTACCAACTTTTTGTTTAAAATTTTCAGTCCTCAATGGTGGAAAGTTGACATCATCCATTGGAGGAACTGAGTTTTCACTTTTTGCCTCAACATGTGACTCTTCTGACTTTGACGAGTCAGATTCATCGCCAGATTTCACATTTGATTTCTTAACAACCCACATTTGGTTATTAAGATTTACTCTTCTTTTGTAAAATCTTTTTGAACATTCACCAACTTCGTATGTTGAGTTTTTAAACACTTTGAATTTCTCAGTTGGTGGTTCATTTTTATCAACAACTTTTTCTTTTAGTTTAGAAGAAACTCCCTATTTTGTGTTGGTTGCTTTTGGACAATTCCATGCAATGTGACCAACTTCTTGACATCGATAACAGGTTCTTGTCTTCCTCTTCTTCTGATTAGCTCCATTCTTCATTCCCTCTTGCTTTTTAGCAAGGAATTATTTGTTTGATTGCTTCCAGAATGAGCACTTTTCTTCTTCCTCCGAACTTGCTCCTGAAACAAATACAGTTTTTGGTTTATAGGTTTCCTCATTTTTATGATTTTTCGGTGGAATAAAACCAAGTCCTTTCTTTTTGAAATTACCATTATGGTTTGGTTTCTTTCGATAACCTGAACCAGAACTGTAACCCTTTTTCTTGTTTAACCTTTGTTGAACTCTTGAGGTGTAAGATTTAGGTTTTTCAGAAAGACTTACATCTTTTATTTCAGAAATATTAATTTCTGTTAATTTGCAAACCTTTATGATCATTTCAGTTTTAACACCTCTTACTGGAAATTCCTCATAAGAATATAATTTGTCTGAATCATTCAAAGTATATGCCACTTTGATTGGTTCGCCATTCAAATTAGATTTTGATAACAGAAATTCTTTATTGTACTCCCGTTTGACCGACGATTTTGGACTGTCAACTGATGAACTCAAACTCCCAGATTCGGACTTTGACTCTGACTCCTCATCTTTATCCAACACCTGATCGACCACTTTCTTTATTAACTCAGACTCATAATCAGTGTCAGACGATGTAAACGTGACATCAATGTTTTCTGGTAACTCATCAGTTGTTTCAGACTTCAATTTTATATTGACTGCCTTTTTGACTTGCTCCTCATTTGGTTTTCTGGGAGAATAACCTTCCCAGATCGGAGGTGGACACTTGTTATAATTTGCACTTTGTTTCTTACCAGTATCCTTCTCTTCCGATTTCTTGTCCTGAAAAGCTTCAAAACCTGCAACAGTTGGATAAATTCTATCAATCAGATAATCAGAACTTGAATAACTTTGCAGTAATCGTCTGATTCTTTCATTTTCTATCTTTTCAGTTTCCAACTCTGGCTTCAACTTTGTACATTCTTCAATGTAGTAATTGATGGCTTTTTGTTTTGACATCATCACCGCATTCATCATTGTTAATGCATCTTCTCTTTCAGAATTTGTCTTCTGAAGACCATTCACTGTTCTGTTCAAAACGTCATACAATTCTTTCACATAATTGAGATCGAACAATAACTTTTCCTTCATCTTATCTTACTCACTCAATTTCTCATCTTTTTCTTCACATTGTTTGCAAGATTCTGAACACTTCAAACATGGCTTAATGACTTCAACAATCTTTTCAACTTCGATCACCTTTTCAACTTCAACAACCTTTTCAGTTTCAACAACTTTTTCAGCGACTTTAACTTCTTTACTCTGCTCAGACTTTTCTTTTTGAGCAATACTTTCACATTTCATCTTTTTCTGTTCTTTTGCTGCTCGTCTCTCCTTCAGCTTTTCCAATCTATCTGCAAAATAAAATTGAAAACTTTCAGGAGATAACATAGATTTTCCAATGTTTATTTGTGTCTCTTCTTCATCATCACTACTGTCAGATGATGATTGATCAAACACTTGGGTCTTTTCTGAACTATCGTCTGAAGAAACAAACTCTTCATCTTGACTTCTCTCATCACTGGCAAACACTTTCATCCATTCCGTAATCAAATCTGGCTCTTGAACTATTTGTGCAATGAGAGCTACTACTTTTGAATCAGGTGAGATGTATTTGTCCCAACTGAAACCCTCTGCCACTTTTTCATCATCTTGATCAATTATACCAAAATAAGCTTTCTTGTCTCTTCAATCGCCTTTTTAGCATGTGCAGTTTGTGGTTCTTGTTGTTGATATGGTTGATGAACAACTTGTTGATATATAGCTTTCCGATAATAATCATTGTTTCCAAACGGATTCTGTGCTCCACTTGCTTCTCGATTTTTACATTCCTTCTTGAAATGTCATTTCTCCCTGCATCGAAAACAAGTAACTTTAGATTTATCAAAACCCAAAGTAGAAACATTAGCATCACTGAAATCATCTCTTCCTGTAATCATCTTAAATTTTTCAGCTCTCCTCAAAACACTAGCTAAACACCATTTAATGTCCATAAGCTCCATCTCCTCAGCATCGATCTGATCGTAATCCTCTTTTTTTAGCATAGGATTTCCGATCCTTCCAGCAACCAATCCATCATATGATTCTAACACAGTAGCAAGTAATGACATGTGACCTTTAGCAACCTCTTCAGAGAAATTTTGACCATTCTGAAGATGCAACGCGATGTTGCAATGTAAAACATGACCATTCCTGCTATTTGAGCTTTGGAACTGATTACTTGATGTTGACTTTGGACTAACACTCGGATATGAAGAAAATCCACTGCTGCTGTTTGGACTTTGATTGACTGATCTAGATAAGTTTTCTGCACTAAAAGCAGTTTGGACTTTTGGACTCCCTTCAATATCCTGAACACTCCCTTTATAATACATCTTGATGTCTTGTTGACCACTTGGACTATTCATCCTTGCAATCTTTTGCTGTTCAAGATCTTAACCCTCAATCTTTTCAATGAACTGTGAAATTGTCAATTTGTCATATTCTCCAGTGTTTTTCAAGATCATCAAATATGTACCCCATTCTTTCTGAGGTAAAGCATCAGCTAATTTATCAACCCATTCCTCTTGATCTTTGACTATTTCTAACAGAGACATAGATCGCACTAAGTGACAATATCTTTCAATCAGCTTCTTTGAAGATTCACCCGGTAAACTTGTAAACAAGTCAAATTCTTTCTTTAGCAAAGATTTCTTACTTTTGATCATCTTCTCACTTCCCTCAAACTTGATTCGAAGTGCTTCCCAAATCGAACGTGAAGTATTGTCATGTTGAAGTAAAATGAATATGTCATCTTTCACAGCTTGTTGTAGCAGACTGATCATCATCTTTTCTGCTTTGTACATGTCTCGTTCTTTATCCGTCAATTCAGAAATTGCTTTTATAACTCCCAAATCTATACGAGGCTTAACATACTTTTTCTCAATACATTCCCAAGACCTCAAATGATTTGCTTGAACCCAGTTTTCAAATCGGTCTTTCCAACCATAGTACTCCTCAATGCCCATGAGTTTATGGGGTTTTTGCAAAGTTCCAGTCTCATTTTCCATGTTCACGCTTTGAGCAATGGTAGCCGGAGTAGTCGGGGCAGTAGCAAATGCGTTATAGAATTCCTCTTCCATGATTTCGTGTGAAATCAACTCAATCTCAAATGAAATAGTGATTTCGTACGAAATAATTCACGCTAAATAGTGATTTCGTGCGAAAGCAACCAAATCTCACACGAAATACTGAGTTCGTACGAAATGAACTAACTTTTCAAGCGAAATGAAACTCAAATGTGATTTTGTGCGAAATGAAAGATCTATTACGTGCAAAATGCTGCTGATGTCATCATGACGGCCATAATTTTGTCAATTAGAACAGGTTTTAGTTCGAATTTTGGTCCAATTCTTTCAAGGATTTGTTAAAACATTGTTACGCATATAATGTGTGAAATTCAATCCATTTTAACTGTAAAAACTTGTTTAATCTTGAAAAGAAGGTGTAGAAGTCAGAAAATAGATGAAATCAAGCTGAAATCGGTAAGAATTCCTCCTCCTGAGCTTTGATACCACTTGTAGGATCGTTTTCACGACCGAAACGAGTCGTTCAGAGATGTTCTTCTCAATACGAGAGGCGGAAACTAACGTATCGAGTTCGATTCAGCTAGATATTCACTTTAATTGTCTTTCTGATTGATATAACAACGATTTACTGCGAGTAGACACTTCAGCAACACTTCGGCTCTGGAATCGGAATGTTACAATTGAAACAAACAAGGCACCTATATATAGTGTGATGATTTCGTACGAAACGGACAAGGCTCATTTCGTGCGAAATAGCCAATGTCTATTTCGTGCGAAATGACCTTGTGTCATTTCGTGCGAAATGCACACAATCCCACAAATCTTCATTTTTCGTGCCCTGGTCTTTCTAATCTAATACACGAGTTGATACAAGACGAAGTCGACAGACATATGCACCAACAAAATTTGATTTGAAAATGCATACTTGTATATTTTGGCGAATTATGCGTGGAATGTTAAGAAAAGAGTTCTAAACAATTCGTGTTTGAACTCTATAGGAAAGGAAACCGGAACGTCAAGCGGACAAGCCGGTGGTGACGCGCGTTTGAAGGGGGCGCTTTGTAGGTATGTAACCGTGACACCGTTACATTATGTTACTCGAAACATTATAGTCGTTTAATTGGTGTTTATTAGAATTGGTAGTATTAGTAGAAGTGGTGATAATCACTGCCTAGTTAATTGAATCAATACTTGTTTAGAAAACGTTTGGTAGTCGTTGAAAATGGAGGATTCCATAAACGAGCCAAACGGGTCGAATAATTGTCTAAGTAGTCATTACAGAAGAGATTAAATATCATTGGACGATTGTAGATCACGGAGGCGTAAAACCATGAAATGGGTAATGATACACCGATGATCATAAGCCCATGGAATGGGTAAATATGCGTAAAAGTCCCAATTTTGAGTAATATAAGATTTGTCGCAAAAATATGCGGGTCGAATAAGTATAATAGGGGATTATAGACTCTCGATCCGTAAACTCAACTTTTGATTAAATGATCATGATAGATGCGTTGGTAATTTAATTACGGACGCGTAGGAAAAAGAATCACGTAAATCGGAGAAACGGTTAAAAAGTTATGAAGGTTTTCGTACTAAAAACGGAAAACAAACAAAATCTGCAGGTCAGACCGTAAGCTACGATCCTGGACCGTAGCCTACGGTCCAGAAGTTCTGTTGACAAATCAGTGGTGAACCGTAAGCTACGGTCTGTGAACCGTAGCCTACAGTCAACTTCCAAATAAAATTTTTATTTTGTTTATTTGATGATTTTGAGCTTTCGGGTCCGTTTAGACGGATTCTAGGGTCTCATATTACATACTAACTTTTGTGATAAATTTACAGTGTAGGTATGTTTAAACTTAGGATGGGTGAAGATCAAGCGATGAACATGAACCGAACACCACTTTTTGAAGCTTCCGCGTTTATCTAACCTTGTTGTAAACAATGTTCATGTTCTAAACCTTTAACTTATCGTTTTTAGATGTTTAAACTAGATGACAGTTAACTGATATACTATCGTCATGAAACCTTATCATTATGCATAACTTTTGAAACTATGCATTTTTGATAAAAATGCGTTTTTTTTTTTTTTTGGAAAACATTAAACAAATGAGACAGGTGTTACATATAGTTAGGTTAAGTATTGTTTTAAGTGGGCTTGGGCCCAAGGCCCACAAGCTCAATCTCGTCTTTAAGTGGCCCATAATTCTTACGCGACCCGTTTTTAAAACCCGAACTCTCAGTAACGTCCTATATTATAATTTTAGATCAAAACACGTAAAAAATGATCGGTAGTCGTTGTTTGTACGCTCGATCGTCGATTACGGTAAAAATCGCGTAAAGTTGCGTCATTTGTTGTTCTAAACCGTTTTTCGATCCAGTTTTGACTACGGTTGTTAAAATTAAATTACGAAGTTAAATATATCGTAAAATTTCAATTTTAAAGGTAATACGCTTGTCCCATGCTTCCGTTTCGTTGTCGGTGCGTTTCCTACAGTCGCGTTTTTCGTTCATGTGACACCTGTGTCACTTCAACCATCAAACAAATGCCAAACCAATGAAAAAATGTATTTCATACTTGGGATTTGTAAAAATATGTGTATCGTTTGCACATATCAACTCTTGTTTGATTTCAAGCTATAAATAGCTTTCTGGAGGGTTATACGCGCTCTGATGCGTAAATATAACCATTTTAATGCAACGAACACTCCGGAATAGTGAAATAGGCTTAACATACCTTAAATAACCTCCACGTGACTTAGAAATAAGTTTTGGATGGTTTGGTGTGTTGAAATCAAGTTTGTTCGATCGTAGGGACTAATTGTGTCAAACTGCAAAACTATACCGATTTGTATAATAACGAACATTCCGGAACTTGATCATAAGTTAAACATACCCTAAATATCCTTTAAATAGCTTAGAAATAGGCTTTAAGGGGTTCGGTATGCTAAAATAAACTTTATTGATCAATAGGGACTAAAAGCGTCAAAAAAGTGCATAAGTTTGCATTTTCGCGCATAACTTACGTTCTGAATACATCCGGACATCCAAAAATTTATGTAAGCACTAAAATATTTTATTTTAGTGTTTGGCATAAGAAAAATCCATTCGTCGTGTCATTTGGATCGTTTTTCACGCTTATGCGCATTCCGTCGTAATTAAGCGAACATCGCGTTCGTACGACCAAACGAACCGACATCCGAGATATTTTTTAGCACATTTTAAGTTCCCTATACTTTAACTTCATTTTTGAGCTTTGAAATGGGGTTAACGGGCCTTAAACGTGTCGAAAATGACTTAAATGCATGACAGGGACTAAAATTGTAATTCTGCCAAAGTTGTTACCTTGCGCACCTCAACACTTTGAGTGTTACGGTGCGCAAGCAGTCCCCATAACAGCAGAATGTTGCAAACAGCCTGTTTTCAGTTGTCATACACTCTTTTCTCACTTGCAACTGGTTTCTAGCAATCCTATGGGCTCCCATGGGTTTTTAAATCAGTGGGTATGTGTTATACGGCTGAGATTAACGCTTGGGAAACAAGAAACGATCCTAATGGCTCAACTTTTCCTATAAATACCCCCCCCCCATGTCTTGCTCATTTTCCCTCACATTTGAAATCTGATTCAAAGCTCTCTAAGTGGAAGTTTATATGCTTCCTACCTGAGAGTGAATCGGGTTCAAATCTTGCGGGGACTGATGTGTTCAAAATGTAACATATAAATTTCATCAAATGAGGCATAAAACTAACCCTTTTTTAGTACTAATGTTGGAAAAAGTGTGCTTTTGTCTTCCTTTTGTATTTGCAGGATTAAATGAGCTCAAATTAACAAAAGAAGCAAAAAGACATCAAAATCTAACATAAATACAAGAAAAGGAACAAGACGTGGCATGCCCGACCCCACAACAGCATCTTCCCAAGCAAACAAGAGATCAGAAGCCTGAACACGCCCCGTGCTCAGCCAGCACGGGGGCGTGCCCAGGTATTAGCAGAAAAGACAAAGTGGTAGAAGCTTCTATTGCCCACCACGGGGCCGTGCTCAGCGGACACGGGGCCGTGGTCAACTATAAGATTCGCACAATCCAGGCAAATCTTCATAGTACAAAGATTCTTCTGCACACGGGGTCATGTTCAGCGGACACGGGGGTATGGTCAACTAATAAGACAAAGCTGCAATTAATGAAGAAAGAGAGGATGTGGACACGGGACCGTGCCCGAGCTTCTGTTCAGCCTATAAATAGGAGTGCTTGGCTCAAGCTCAAACCATCCCTTGGCACACCACCTCTCTCACACTTCACCCACCACCCACCACCACCATAACACCATCATCCACCACCATCATCCATTTTCCATCGTAGAGTGTGTGAGTCGTCTCGGGATCCAAGATTGATCGTAAGAGTTCTTGACAATCAAGGCCATGTTTGCCTAAGTCTCTTACATCACTTGGTGAAGACAAAGTGTCTAGTGTAATACTTTTTATTTCTAATCTTTTGCACTTTTTATTTGGTTTTGTATTAATGACTTTAATAACTAGTTGCTTATGTTGAAGGTGATCTTTCCTTATCGTTTGTCCGTGGTGTCTTGGCATTATTTTACTTTCTATATAAAATAAAAGATTTTCACCATTCATATCTCCACGGTCTATATGGAGGTATGTTGGCTACCTGGTCGGGGGTTAAGGGAACGGTTTGGTAAAGGTCTTGCCATTGTTCAGCGTTTAGAGGTCCTGCAATGGACATGGGTCAAATTTAGTAGGACCTCCTTCAATACTTAACGGTATTGGATGGCGGGGGTCCAAACTCTTTGATCCCCTCATAAGTTAACTACTATTAATACTATAACCCAGCTATTTAGGACTGTATCCCTGCTGACTCAGAGTACTTAGTCGAGGGTAACGTCACCTCCAAAAGAGGGGCCTACCATAATTTGCATTAATAACTTAATTAATTATCTTCCAATAATCCACCCTTTTAGGATTGTATCCTTGCTGACTCAAACTACTGGGGTGAGGGTAACGTCACCTTCAAAAGAGGGGCCTACTATAATAACTAAGATAATCTCTTAATTATGTGCAAAAGTGCGGAAATAATCAAAGGTTACACTAGATACGAGTCGGAACCAAGTGATTCATCTTGTCTATTATGTTTTTTCTTTTATTTTTATTTTCAGCATTTTAGTTAGTTTTTATTTTTCTTAGTTAAAAACCTTTTTCTAAACTTTTTATTTTGATTAGACGTTGAGGATAAACCGGTACTAAAAGCTCTTGTGTCCTTGGACGACCTCGGTATCTTGCCAACACTATACTACGCTCACGATGGGTGCACTTGCCCATATGTGTGTTTAGTGTTAGTAAAATATCGTGTTTTATAAATTTAAAACTTGGCTAAAATAAGTGTTAAAGGGGCTTAAAATATACACCTAATATATATAACACTTCACACGCATCAAGTTTTTGGCGCCGTTGCCGGGGACACAAGGATTTTAAGAAAGCTTAAAATCGACGGCCTAATCAGTTTTTCAAAAACCTTTTTAAAAGCGCGCACATTTTTCTGCATTTTAGTTTAGATTTGCATTTACAGTAGCCTGTACACAGGGCCGTGTTCGCTGAACACGGGGCCGTGCTGCACATTTTCATAAAAACACCCAGTAACAGTAGCTTGAACACGGGCCGTGCTCACTGAACACGCCCCCGTGCTCAACGAAATCAGTAAATTTAATTAAAACGCCCAGATACAGTTCCTGAACACGGGGCCGTGTTCACTGAACACGGGGCCGTGTCCAGCCTCTGTTTCCATTTTATTTTTGTTTTCTGATCTCGAGACTCGGTTGTGGTCTGCTGAGTGATTCTTATGGATCAATACTCAGGAGGTTACAACTACACCTATGAGGAGGATGATTATAGGGGTAATTATTGCACTAATTGTCGTAACGCACGCTCGGTTCAATACAATCACTCATATCAACCATCCAATTCATACACCTACTATGAGGAGCCCAGGTACGAGCCATCAACTTCATACACATCCTATGAAGACCAAAGGTATGAACCTCCTCCCTCATACTCATATTTTGATGAACCAAGGTATGAACCTTCATACTCATACTTTGAGGAACCAAGATATGAGCCACCACCTTCATATGCTTATTATGAGGAACCATGGCATGAACAACCCACCTCATATGAGTATTATGAAGAACAAAATTACGAACCTTATCCATCATATGCTTACAATGAAGGACAATGGTGTGAACCATCTACTTCATATAGGTATTATGAGGAACAAAGGGTCGAACAACCGGATTCAAGCTTAGAAAATCCCGATTCTTTTTCTATAACCGAAGTGACCGATAGGATATTAGAACACATTAGAGTTATCGATCGATGTATAAAAGAAGCTCGCGCAAGGGAAGAGGAGTCCCGCGCAAGAGAATAATTAAAAAGGAAGAGATAACCAAAAGTGTAAAAATGGAAGAACAAATAAGTGAAAAACCGACACATGAGTTAAACAACGAAAAAGGTGAGTCCGACAACGTTAAAATTCAAGAAGAGTCTAATTTTGAAGAAATTAATCTCTTGTCACCTTCTTTTGAAAATCATTGTTTAGTACCCACTCATGCTAAGTTTTTAAAAGAGTTAAACACTAACACTAAAATTGACGAAACGGTAAGTGTTAAGTTAACTAATGATCAAACGTCACTAATAAAAGAAGACCTATTTGAAATTAACATTACACCGGTTCCATGTTTCTTTCAAAATTCGTTTATTAGTAATGTCACAATTGATAAAGATCTTTGTGTTAACATAATGCCTAATTACATTTTCGAAAAATTAAGTATTAGTGATTTTTCTCCACTTCAAATACCCATTTTTCTATCCAATCGGAAAGTAATAAAATCAATCGGTATAGTTGAGGATGTCTTGGTTCAAACAAATCAAATGGTGATCCCGACCGACTTTGTCATCCTAGATGACGCTCCTCTAATGTTGGGACGACCATTTGTAGAAACTCATGAAGCTTTGAAAAACCGGAAGTTCAACAATCTACCTCTTCAATTAGGGGCATTTAAAAGAAGTATCGATCTCGAACGATCAATGAAATATCCATTCGGCAATAATGACCCCCTAATTGAAGATGAACCACCCGATACAAGTGAAGAGATTGACCACTTTGTTGAAGAAGAGGTCGCCATAGAACAAACTTTTAAAGTTCTTGATCGAAATGAGCAACCAAATAAGGAGTCTCCTAAAGACCCACCACTTGAGCTCAAAGAACTTCCAAAAAGTTTGGAATATGCTTTTCTAGACAAAGAGGGTAAATTACCTGTAATTATTTCGTCTAAATTAGATAGCTTAGAAAAGGAAAAATTAACTAGACTTTTGAAAAAATATAAAAATGCAATAGCTTGGAAACTTGTAGACATAAAAGGAATTAGTCCTTCTATGTGCACACACAAAATTTTGATGAATGATGACTACAAATCAGTCATACAACCACAACGTCGAGTAAACCCAAATGTTCAAGAAGTGGTTAAAAACGAGGTCATCAAATTACTTGACGCCGGACTTATCTATCCTATCTCCGATAGTCCTTGGGTAAGTCCCGTCCAAGTAGTTCCAAAGAAAGGAGGTATGACGGTAATAACTAATGAAAAAAATGAATTAATACCAACAAGAACCGTCACAGGATGGAGAGTTTGTATAGATTATAGACGATTAAATGAAGCAACAAGAAAAGACCACTTTCCTTTGCCCTTCATTGATCAAATGATTTTTATTGTTTCTTGGATGGTTTTTCAGGTTACTTTCAAATCCCGATAGCACCCGAAGACCAAGAAAAGACAACTTTCACATGTCCCTGTGGAACTTTTGCTTATCGACGCATGCCGTTTGGTCTATGTAATGCCCCCGCAACATTCCAACGTTGCATGGAAGCCATCTTCCATGATATGATAGAAAAGACAATGGAAGTCTTCATGGACAACTTTTCTATCTTTGGGGATTCATACGACCAATGCCTCGATAACCTTGAACAAATGCTATCCTGATGTGAGGAAACTAACCTCGCCCTTAATTGGGAAAAATGCCATTTCCTGGTAACGGAGGGAATAGTACTCGGTCACAAGATCTCGAGCGAAGGAATGGAGGTAGATCGAGCCAAAATAGATACCATTTCTAGATTACCACCTCCATCCTCCGTAAGAGCTATCAGAAGCTTCCTAGGACATGCCGGATTCTATAGACGGTTTATCAAAGACTTTTCAAAAATCTCAAGGCCTCTAACAAAATTACTTGAAAAAGATGTCCCCTTCATCTTTGACAAGGATTGCAATCAAGCATTTCTAACCTTAAAGGAAATGTTAGTCAACGCACCTATCATGATAGCGCCTGATTGGAAATTTCCTTTCGAAATCATGTGTGATGCTAGTGACTTTGCAGTTGGAGCTGTCTTGGGACAAAGAAAAGAAAAGCATTTCCACCCAATTTATTATGCTAGTAAAACACTTAATGATGCACAAGAAAATTACACAACAACTGAAAAAGAATTACAAGCTGTGGTATTTGCTTTTGATAAATTTCGTTCTTATCTTGTTCTTTCTAAAACTATAGTCTATACAGATCATGCAGCCATTCGATATCTCTTCAAAAAGCAGGACGCAAAACCACGTTTGATTCGGTGGATTCTACTCCTCCAAGAATTTGACATTGGAATCAGAGACAAAAGAGGAGCAGAAAATACCGCAGCAGATCATCTTTCGCGCTTAGAAGACCCAGCTTTGGAGGCAACCAGGGACGAGCAAATCAACGAAAAATTTCCAACAGAGTCCCTGGAAATGGTGGAATATAAGGAAGAGCCATGGTACGCCGACTATGCTAACTACCTAGCTAGCGGTATAGTCACAAGAGGATGGTCACATTATCAAAGAAAAAAATTCTTTGCCAATGTGAAACACTATTTTTGGGAAGATCCATATCTTTTCAAAATGTGTGCCGACCAACTCGTCCGACGATGCGTACATGGTAATGAAGCACGAAGAATTCTCCGCCATTGTCATGAAGGTCCATACGGAGGGCATCATAGTGCCACTAATACCGCACGAAAGGTATTTGATTCAGGATTTTATTGGCCAACCATTTACAAAGACGCCCAAAGTCTTGTCAAAACATGTGATGCTTGCCAAAGAACAAGTAATATTTCTTCCAAAAACGAAATGCCACAAAATGGCATTCTTTTTTGTGAAATTTTTGATGTATGGGGACTTGACTTTATGGGACCTTTCCCACCATCGAAAGGAAACAAATATATACTTGTGGCAGTAGACTACTTGTCTAAATGGGCCGAGGCCGAGGCACTTCCAACAAATGATGGAAGAGTCGTGGTAAGATTTCTGAAAAAATTATTCTCTCGTTTTGGCACACCTAAAGCATTAATAAGTGATAGAGGTACCCATTTTTGCAACCATCAACTTGAAAAATTTTTAACAAGATATGGGGTCTATCATCGGGTCTCAACAGCGTATCACCCTCAAACAAACGGGCAAGCCGAAGTGACTAATAGAGGTTTAAAACGAATACTCGAAAAAACCCTAGGGTTAAATAAAAAGGAATGGGCGGATAAATTAGATGATGCTTTATGGGCTTTTCGAACTGCTTAAAAAACAACAATAGGCACAACCCCATATAAGCTAGTCTATGGAAAAAGTTGTCATTTGCCAGTAGAAATTGCACACAAAGCCTACTGGGCAATCAAAAATGTAAACTTAGATTTAGAATTTGCTGGTAAAAAACGATTTTGTCAATTAAATGAATTAGACGAACTTAGGAATTATGCATACTCAAACTCCGAAATTTATAAGGAAAGAATGAAAAATTTGCATGATAAACATATTAAACCTAATGAATTTCGGGTAGGGGATCTAGTTCTTTTGTTTAATTCACGACTTCGATTGTTTCCTAGTAAATTAAAGTCTAGGTGGTCAGGACCTTTTTCCATCACCCATATTTTCCCACACGGTGCAGTAGAAATTAAATCTCGAAATGGGCCTCCATTTAAAGTCAATGGCCAACGGCTGAAACTCTATCAAGGATTCATTGAGGATGAAGAAGAAGAGATTTCGCTTCAAACGGTGGAAGAATAAAACATCATGCCTGGTAAGTTACGAACGATTGAGACAACAAAAGCGGTAAGTTTTCTAACCAAAGCTTATGGGAAACAAGGGCACTCACACGAGCACTAAAAAAAATTTCAAAACTTTGCTCGGCACGAGGCCGTGTCCGCTGGGCACGGGGCCGTGTCCGCGCTGCAGTCGGGATATATCCCCTTTTTCGAAACAGTTACTTCATTCCACACGCCCCGTTTCCCCGAAAAGCTCTGGTTTCAAGTGATTTTTCGCAGATTTTCGACGTCTCCTATCGCTCTAACAACATCAAGGTATGATTCTATCACTTTTAGTAGTTAGATTAGTTACTTGCATGTAGTTAAAACACCAAAAATTTGGGGAAAAATCTAGGGTTCTTGAAGTTCATCCGGATCGAACCTCAAATTTTTGTTTAGATCTGTTTGCATTTAGTTAGATTAGTGTTATGGGAAGTAAATACAGTTGTATTGTTCATAGATTCACCCAATTTCTCACAAAAACCCCAAACCCTTGTTCTTGAACCGAAAAAGATAAAATTGATAGGGTAAACGGGATATTTTGGGAAAAACGGCACTTAGGGTTTCATTTTCGGGGGAAACTGCACCTATTGGACCAAAAATTTTCAAGTTTTCGAAACCGGGTCGAAAAATGGAATTTTTGAGTAACAGACGCCTGGACACGGGGTCGTGTCCAGACCACTGTTTGCAGTTTTGTCCGAAAAATATTTCTGTTTCATGCTAACTTTTGGTGTATTCTTTCAGATGGCTAGGAAGTTCACAAGATTCAACACCACTGAACTCGATGCTAGAGCTCGATACGAGATACTTCAAACAAGGCCAGAGGGATACCCGAGGCAAGCATGCACGGAGTTGCTAACCTTGGTGAATCAAATCGACCACTTCAACAACATTGTCACGGGACCACTCAGAGTAGCCCTAACAACTCGACTCCGTTCCGTCCATGAATGCACGTTGGAGTTCTATAGCACCTTCACATTCAACTCGAGGTGTGACCCGTTCGACAATGACGGGGTAGCATTCTGATGTGGCGGAACGAAATATTCGATCTCTATGGCTCAGTTTGGATCGATTGTTGGGTTGTATGCGGAAGAGGATGCGGGAAACGAAGAAAATACTGGAGGAATAAGAGAGATTGACGAGAACGAACGCCAAGCTATTTGGGCTCAGATTGGTGAAGGGTACTACAATCCGAGCAGCACTAAGAGTACGAAGTTGAGGGATCCGCTATACAGATACATTCATAGGCTCCTCGGCTACTCTCTTAGCCAAAGGCATGATAGTAGTGGCGTCGTTGGGTTAAGAGATTTGGTTGTCCTCCACTGCATCCACAACCGTAGGCCGCTCGATGTTCCGTTCCTCATGCTCCGAAACATGCATCATAACCGCCTTGCTAGTGCACCGACTCCTATCTTCTTTGGGGGATGGGTGTACCGTCTCTTTAGGCACTTCGCCCACATACCTAGGTCATTTGAGAAGAGCCCATGGTCGGGTATGGAAGATATACACATATGCCGCTCAATGAACCTGATTTATGAGGCAGAGGACGGAACGGTGAGCTTTCAAAGGATGCAAGGTCATGCATGGAACCCGCAAGAAGCACTGGTCCTCCAAGCTCCGCAACATCATCAGTATCAATACCAACCCCATGGTGATCCGGGCCAATCATCCTCCTCCGGAGGCGGTTTTCCTAATTTCCAAAGTTTGCATGATTTGTTGCAGGAAAACCTTATGTGCACCAGGAACACTTACAACATGGCGAGCAACACCTACCACCGGGTCGGAGCTATCGAAAGAAACATATCCGATATCCAAGATGATGTTTGATACATACGAGACCACATTGCACGCCATGGAAGGGATGATGATGATGATGATGATGATGATAATGATGACGATGCCATGGAGTAGGCGGGAGAAGCGGAGGAAGCGGAGGTTGTTTGATGGTTCGCCAGGTTAACCCTTTTCCACTCTTGAACAATTGATGGCCTGCGTGCCAAGTGTTGAACAATTTACTTTCCCTAACTTTTATTTTTCCGCATTTTTTTTTCTTTTTAACTTTGACATGGATGTTAACTTTGGTAAAAGTAGGATGTTTGCTATGTTTTGGTGGAGTATTCATTGATTAAACAGGTACAAACGAGGCTTAGAGTGCTAAACATTAGTACTACTAAAGCTGGGACAGGAAAACAGACGAAAGAAACCTGTTTTTCAACTTTGCAGACTGTCCACACGGGGCCGTGTCCACCCGACACGCCCCCGTGCCCACTCTCCTGAACCTGCTGTTTGTATTTATTATGCAGACCTTGACAGACACGGGGTCGTGTCCAACCAACACGCCCCCGTGTTCACCTTCTGTAAGTTTTCGTTACTGGCACCTGAGCACGGGGCCGTGTTCACTCAACACGGGGTCGTGTCCAGGTAGCCAATAACACAATTTTTTTTCTTTTTACACCTTTTTTACACATTCAATCAACCTAAAAACTTATTTTTGGGACACATTGAGGACAATGTGTAATTTAAGTGTGGGGGGGATGCTAAAACCTTGAATCTCGCAAGTCCTAAATACAAGCCTTACACAAAACTCTATTGGAATTGCTAATCACCCCAAATTTTTTTCAAAAATTTTCATTTTTTTTTTTACTTGTCTAGGTTTAAATCGGGAAATTCAAGTTCTAAAAAGGTTATATTTTTTACAAATTTACAACCGATAGCGTCGTGATAAAAAGAACCAACATAAGAAAATTATGAAAAGGCATGACAAGCTTAGTTAAAATTTGATTATATATACTTGATCACATAAAAACCCATTCCCACAAAAGTGAGTTTTGAGCCTTTATTGAGCATACAATTACATATCATTAGAACTAAATGCTCATTTTTCGTTTCTTGTGTGAATGGCCGCTTGGTTCTTACGACTCTAGAACTTGCCATGACGATACATTCCCGGTCCTTACCAACTTAAAACCCGAGTAAGTAAATGATGGAGGCATTAGGACTAACCTTTTTATTTCTACACCATTATTTTTCTTTTTTTTTACCACCTACCCAAAATCCCCCTAGTTAGCCCCTTTGAGCCTAAACCTTTTCATTTCATAACCCAAACCAAACACCCTTTTTACCCACCAAAACCTTTTTCATTTTTAACCCTTTGTTTTAGTAACAAGTCCGATTTTTCGTATGACTTTTCAAAAAAAAAAATGTTGTTGATGATGAAGCAAAAGAAAATAAACAAACAAGTTCATCAAAAATAACTTTGTTTGAATAAATAGCTTCATCAAAAATAAAAGTTACAAAAATAGAAAGTCATACGAAAACCGACACTTGTTACGCTTTTCGCCCTTTTTCTACTAACCACTAACCACCAACCCAACCACCTACCTTTAACCCAAGCCTAACCCTTAACCCAAAAAGTCCTCTTGATATTTACAAAGGTATATAAGTTAAAAAGGAGGAGGATTGATTGCTTGGCAAGCCTATGGTAGGAGTAAGTTCCATGCCGCTCTCGAGTGATCCACAAAAATACATTTTCGGCCGAGTGTTGAGTGATCCCCGTGAGGTATGTGAACTTGTATATAAATAGAATTTTACATAGGCATGTTATGCCCTAATAAGTAATTTATCTTATGAAAAGTTTTAAATAAATCATGACGAATAGGATTGTAAATAAATAAAAATAAAACTTAGTGAAGAATCTTGGAAATCCCGACACTCTACGACAAGCCCAAAAAACCTTCTTTTCTACCCATTCCATTTGGGAGTGTAAATAGCCACATATTAAAGAGTTTTGCTTGAGGACAAGCAAAGATTCAAGTGTGGGGGTATTTGATGTGTTCAAAATGTAACATATAAATTTCATCAAATGAGGCATAAAACTAACCCTTTTTAGTACTAATGTTGGAAAAAGTGTGCTTTTGTCTTCCTTTTGTATTTTCAGGATTAAATGAGCTCAAATTAACAAAAGAAGCAAAAAGACATCAAAATCTAACAAAAATACAAGAAAAGGAACAAGACGTGGCATGCCCGACCCCACAACAGCATCTTCCCAAGCAAAACAAGAGATCAGAAGCCTGAACACGCCCCGTGCTCAGCCAGCACGGGGGCGTGCCCAAGTGTTAGCAGAAAAGACAAAGTCGTAGAAGCTTCTATTGCCCACCACGGGGCCGTGCTAAGCGGACACGGGGCCGTGGTCAACTATAAGATTCGCACAATCCAGGCAAATCTTCATAGTACAAAGATTCTTCTGCACACGGGGTCGGGCTCAGCGGACACGGGGGCATGGTCAACTAATAAGACAAAGCTGCAATTAATGAAGAAAGAGAGGATGTGGACACGGGGTCGTGCCCACTGGACACGGGGCCGTGCCCGAGCTTCTGTTCAGCCTATAAATAGGAGTGTTTGGCTCAAGCTCAAACCATCCCTTGGCACACCACCTCTCTCACACTTCACCCACCACCCACCACCACCATAACACCATCATCCACCACCATCATCCATTTTCCATCGTAGAGTGTGTGAGTCATCTCGGGATCCAAGATTGATCGTAAGAGTTCTTGACAATCAAGGCCATGTTTGCCTAAGTCTCTTACATCACTTGGTGAAGACAAAGTGTCTAGTGTAATACTTTTTATTTCTAATCTTTTGCACTTTTTATTTGGTTTTGTATTAATGACTTTAATAACTAGTTGCTTATGTTGAAGGTGATCTTTCCTTATCGTTTGTCCGTGGTGTCTTGGCATTATTTTACTTTATATATAAAATAAAAGATTTTCACCATTCATATCTCCACTGTCTATATGGAGGTATGTTGGCTACCTGGTCGGGGGTTAAGGGAACGGTTTGGTAAAGGTCTTGCCATTGTTCAGCGTTTAGAGGTCCTGCAATGGACCTGGGTCAAATTTAGTAGGACCTCCTTCAATACTTAACGGTATTGGATGGCGGGGGTCCAAACTCTTTGATCCCCTCATAAGTTAACTACTATTAATACTATAACCACGCTATTTAGGACTGTATCCCTGCTGACTCAGACTACTTAGTCGAGGGTAACGTCACCTCCAAAAGAGGGGCCTACCATAATTTGCATTAATAACTTAATTAATTATCTTCCAATAATCCACCATTTTAGGATTGTATCCTTGCTGACTCAAACTACTGGGGTGAGGGTAACGTCACCTTCAAAAGAGGGGCCTACTACAATAACTAAGATAATCTCTTAATTATGTGCAAAAGTGCAGAAATAATCAAAGGTTACACTAGATACGAGTCGGAACCAAGTGATTCATCTTGTCTATCTGTTTTTTTCTTTTATTTTTATTTTCAGCATTTTAGTTAGTTTTTATTTTTCTTAGTTAAAAACCTTTTTCTAAACTTTTTATTTTGATTAGACGTTGAGGATAAACCGGTACTAAAAGCTCTTGTGTCCTTGGACGACCTCGGTATCTTGCCAACACTATACTACGCTCACGATGGGTGCACTTGCCCATATGTGTGTTTAGTGTTAGTAAAATATCGTGTTTTATAAATTTAAAACTTGGCTAAAATAAGTGTTAAAGGGGCTTAAAATATACACCTAATATATATAACACTTCACACGCATCAGGGACCCTTTGTAAGTGTTCCTTCGTTCTTTTTATGCGTTTTTAGCTTGAAAGTCAAACTGTGTTTGACTTTCTGCATTGACCAGTTTATGGTCAATGCGAAGTTCGTTTGAACTTCATAACGTGAGCGTAATCACGATGGTCATAGTCCCTAGTGACTATACCTACTGATTACCACGTTATCTAGGCTTAGTGACGAGTCGTAGTTTCGGCCAAAATGCGTGTTCTCGCGTATTTTGTAACCAAACTACTTTTAGGTATCAAAACCGTTTGTTTTGATACCAAAACCTGTTTTCTAACTTAACTAAACATGTTTCGACATGTTTAGCTCGTCACTTTTTAGATTAGTGCTTATGTAGAGTCGTAAGTCAAGCGGTCTAATCAACCGCTTAGACTTACGAACTAGACCCGTTTGGTCGATCATTAGGATCCGACCAAACACATTAGGTAACCATAGTTGTATAGGGAATAACCTTTCAAGGTTATACCTTATGGTCACCTAGTTTAAGTAGTTGTATGATGGGTAGTTTATATGCCTTAGGTAAATTACCAAAATACCCTTTTCATGTGTAATTGGTAATTAAGCATATGTAACCTAAACTTTTGTCATTTAACTGATTATGTAACATAATTAAGTATGTTAGGGCATATAATACTTGTCATAGGACTAGTTAGGCGGTCTGAACGCGTTATACGCGAACGACACGTTAAAGTAGCATAAGCTACCTAAACGGGTCGTGACGGGTCGTAAGCACTTAGGTTAGGTTTCCTTTAGTATGTAGGCCTTGTTAAACCATATCATATGAGTTCCCACGCTCATTTGGTTCACGAGACCTCATACTATCCAATCCCCCGATTTAGGTCCAGTTATTTATGTAGTTACCTATATTAGGTACCGTTTGATTTCCGGGACTCCTCTAGCTTGCTTGCTTGGTCGTTGTTCAAGACTTCTAAGCACTCTCAAGTGAGTACATAGTCCCCTCTTTTACTGTTTTCAAACCGTTTTGGGGTGAAACATGTGTACCTATCTGTTATTTTCATGTTTTCAAAAGTATAATTGATTATACATATTTGTACTTATCTTTTTACAAACTGAATGATTATTTATGGTTTAAACTCTAATTTTTCTTAAAGATTATAAAATAAATGTTTGGAATAGTACTTATTTGGTTCACCAGGCCGGTTGGTAGTATGATATAGCGCTATAGGATTTGACACCCCATTCCTGTTGTCATGGAATGTCTGAAACCAATTTGTTTCTCCATCCAAATAGGGATTGCCTTTGTGGTATCCCTATAGTCTCAAAGGTGTATTTTGATGCACTAGGTCTGAATGAATTCTTAAGTCTCATTATTTTTTTGTATATTAAGTTATACTCCCAAAAGTATAGTTTGATATGCTCTCATATGTGACAATGTACAAAACCAACATATATTTTGTTAATCACTAAAACATATTTTGATATGTTATTTACAAAACCAAAACATAGTTTAATATGTTATTTATCACATCCAAAGCATATTTTGATATGTTATTTACAAAACCAAAACATAGTTTAATATGTTATTTATAAATCCAAAGTATACTTTTGATATACTACTGAAAATTTATTTACTTTAACAACTAAAGTGTATTTAATATACTATTGTTTTGCAATTGGGTTTTAGGGTTAGTGTTTAGATA
This sequence comes from Helianthus tuberosus, assembly GCA_030545235.1. NCBI lineage: Eukaryota > Viridiplantae > Streptophyta > Magnoliopsida > Asterales > Asteraceae > Helianthus > Helianthus tuberosus. The sequence goes on along the minus strand of CM060386.1, from coordinate 43,121,414 downwards.
ACGGGACGGGTGTAATATGATGAAAACATGGTAGATACGCCGCTGGTACTTCTTATATATAAGTGTTTTCATTGCATTACATACCATGGCGTTATTTAGTACACTTGGGTTAACGGTTTTGAAACTGAAATATATTTTAATATATTACTTATTCGACTTTCTTAGAACCAAAGTATATTTTTATATATACTATGAATCTTTTTATCAAAATATTGTTTTTCAAACAATATAATTTTTATAACAAACTTATTCTACTTACTTATTAAATTCCTATGTCTTATTACTTTAAATCATTCGATTTCTTACAAAAGATTTATAAAAGAAAACCTTTTTCAAGGATCATGGCTGCTTTTATTAAAACTTTTTCTTTAAACTCATAAGTCATGAATCCTATTTTCACAAAACCTATGTATCTCACAGGCATTTTTATGCTGACGTACCTATTTTTACACATGTTTCAGGTGCTGCTTTGTGATGATTGATGATATATGCTACACTTAGGATGGACTCGTGCCTTAGCGACTTGAAAACTTGAAAGATAATAGTTGTACTTATTTGATTGTATTAAAACAATGAGTTCATTTATTCAATAAAACAAAATTATTTATTCCATGGTTGTGAAACAATGATTCTGTTACAACACTCCCCGACGTTCCCGCCACGTTTTGTTGTTCTACGTGGTCGGGGTGTGACAGTTCATGTTTGCGTTTGTGACGTACGGAAGCACAATATATTCGCAAAACTAAATTTATAAATATAAAATATTCCTATAAAATTTGTATTTGTCGGCATTGTCAGTATTTCGTATAGTTTCAGTTCGTTACCGTTTAATATTACGCAGATCTCTCGCAGATCGTCATAATCGTACTGTAAAGCCGGTTAGACGTTCCTAGACACTCCAAAAGCCTAATTAATTTAATTTGCGTCTTAAACACTATTTATTATCATTCTAATGCTTGTTTTGTGCGTAATTAAGAGCCGTAAATCATCGGTTGTCACAACCTTCCACAATTTCCCCTATGTAGTGGAAATTTCTTAGAATATGTTTGGCCCTGTGATAAGATCTAGGCTCTTTAGCTTGAGCAATAGCACATGTGTTATCACAGAATATCTCGATGGGTTTCTTAATGCTTGGAATCACATCAAGGTCGGTTATGAATTTCTTCATACAAGCAGCCTCCTTTGCAGCATCTGATGCGGCTATATATTCAGATTCGGTGGTTGAATCTGCCACCACACACTGCTTGGAGCTTTTCCATGAGATAGCTCCTCCATTTAGAGTGAATACAAAACCTGATTGTGAGCGAGAGTCATCTTGGTCAGTTTGAAAACTGGCCTCAGTGTAACATCTTAAAGTGAGCTTTTCTTCTACTCCTCCAAATACTAAAAACATATCCTTAGTTCTTCTCGGATACTTCAGAATGTTCTTGACAGTAGTCTAATGAGCGATGCCAGGAGTTTGCTGATAATGACTAGTCATGCTTAAAGCATGCGAGATGTCAGGTCTAGTACATAACATAGCATACATGATATAACCAATAGCTGAAGTATATGGAAGCTTTCATTCGCTTAAATTTTAATGTCCGTTGAAGGAGATTGTGATTGTTAGACTATGTATGCCCAAGACACATATTAAATTAATGTGGCTAGTACGTTATGATCCAAGTCAGGTCATACCCAATAACAAGCTAGACAAACACCTATAATATTTATTTATGATATGATCAATCAAATAAATATTAACACTTATAATATTTAGAAATTGGTTTTCTAAATAATTGCACTTGAGAAACTAATAAATTATATGGATAATTTATTTTGAGAAAATATTTTGTTTTGTTATTTAATGGGTCAAATAACACTTAAAAGGTTGCAAAATTTTTATAAAAGGTTATATTATAATTTTATAAAAGTTATAAATTAAAACCAAGACTTAAAAATGCAAAAGAAAAAAAATTATCATTGGTTGAATGGGGTGGCAAAGGGGACGGCCTTGGGGGTGCTTCCCAAGGTGTTTTCACCACTAATATTTCATGCAACTCTTTAAAAAAAATATATACACGATTTGCTTGTTTTTTAGAACAACCATTCTTATCATTTTTCCACATACTTTTCTCACAAATTCAAGTGCAAAGAACTCTCAAAATTCTCTTGAGAATTTTCGGCCAAGGGTGGTTTTTAAGAGAGTTCACTAGTGAAAATCCTAGCAATCTTAAGGTGTTCGTTGAAAGCTTGGGGTATACTAGCTTGAGGCTTTCTTGTTTGGAAGCTACCATCCAAGAATCATCATCATCTTCCATCTCCTTGCTCTTTGAAAGGTTGTTTCTTAAAACACCCTATGGTTGTGATTTTGATAGCATGCATGTCATGTATGGATCCGGTTATTGGGTTTTGCATTTAAAATGGTTTTAAATCTTGTAAAGTAACATGTTTTAAATATATATTACGCTGCGTTTTAATTTTATTTGGATAAAATTACTTTGATAAACATGTGAAAAACCCAACAATGGCATCTAGAGCCGCTTATATGAGTGCATGCTTCATCGGATTTAAAATATTCGGGTTTTCGGGTTTGGAGAAACCCTATGGCCGAAATTTTATCCATGGTTTTCCTTTGTTTTTTCAAGATTTATTTTCTACATGCATAAAGGAATCTTGAAAAAATTATGTCATGTGGATGTTTTGTTTTGTTTGGACAAAAACCCACACTTTTCGGTTTTTTCATTCTTGACCGAAAATGTAGGTTGTAAAAGGAAACCATTTTTGCTCTTGAATTTTATATATATTTGGATATATATTTTGGTGTTCATAACCTAGCCATGACCTTGTGTGAATATGTTGAATGATTGTGTTTGTGATTTATATTTAATTATTTCAAAGGTTGTAATAATTATTTATCTTTGTTCTTCCATTTGAAAAATATGTAATTTATTTATTTTAATTTGGTATCTAAGTAAATAGATTAGGTGCATTTTATTTTACTATAAAAATGTATTAGGATACTTTTTTGTAAAAGAAGATGCACACAAAAATGCGGATTTGGTTTTGGCTAATTCGGGCCAAAAGAACTTCATAGTTCTTAACGGGATTTTAGCCCGATAACCAAAACACATTTTTTAAGTCCAAAGGAGTTTGGAGGTGAATATAAAAGACATTTGGAAGCTTAAAGAATGTGAAGAAATCACAACACAAGATGAAGACTTGAAGCATTTGGATGCGGGATCAAGTGGGAGTTCAACGACACATCTTTTGTGTCTATATTCACCCTTTAGGAAAGACCTTTTGACACACTTGTTTCGGCTAACAAGTGTGGTCAAAATAGTTGGCTATGGTTATGCACCTTTTTGACATATGTGTTGTGCTTGTATGGTTATTTTATTTATGGTTGTTTAGATGATATTTAGATATACATGCTTAACAACAAATAATCCGTAACAAGCTTAAAATTGGTTCTCAACAAAATCATTAAAATGGTTAATAAAAGGTTTTATTAAAAGTTAATGATTTTATAATAAAATGGGTTTTTTTAAAAGAACCTTGAAAATTGGTTTTCACTAAAGTACCATTGATTTGAATGCATGCAAATATGTTGGACCGTTTTGTGACCCTGAAAAGTCAGTTAAGGACGTTCATCTTCACGTATAAAGGCGGAATCAATACACGCAAAGTAACAACAGCTTTTCTCTTTAATTTCTTCTTTATTTCTGCTTTCTGAATTGATTTTGACAGAGTTTTGTTACCACAAGCAAGACAATGTTTCGCTCCAACGTACACAACTGATCTACACATGAGGTATATATAGGATGGCTGGTTCGCTTATATGGACAGTCCATATAAGCGAAACCTCATGTTGACACATAAGCGAAACTTACCTAGTGACCACATAAGCGAAACCCTAAGACCCTATAAGCGAAACCTTATCTAAACAATGTACATATAAGCGAAACTAACATATTAAACCCTATTTTGACTTCCAAACTCCAATCTTTACTATCTTGGCCCAAGACTTAATGCAGACGAAGTCAACAGACATTCCGTGCACTAACAGACTCCCCCTTGGATGTTGACGAAGTTTTCGGCTCCAAGTCTTCAGTCTTAGTCATTCTGCCTTCTCGTTCAGATTGTAACATTGTAAGCATCCTTCACTTTCTTGATCAGCTTCACGCTTTAACTCTTACACCAGAATCTCATCACTGGCTCTATCATCAACAGCTTTATCATCAACAGGCTCCCCCTTTCATCAAGCTTCCATGCTTTTAGGGATCGACACCTCTCTTTTCAGCTTATCTTCAGACTCCCCCTTAGATTCTGCTCTCGGGATCGTAGTCTGGACTTTTCCTGCAATCACTCATACAACTATAAGTAACAACATTTTAAACTTCCAGATATTGTAATCTAATAATTCAATCTCCTCAAAATCACTTCTCATAAATTTGGCAGTTTCATCGAATCGTCTCGGAAACTAACTCTATAACAATATAAGCATCCAAATCCCCCACAGTTAATCATCCAAGTCCAACTTAATGACCTTGGAGATATCACAAACTGTTTTTGAATTTTTGATTTTAAAACTTCAAGTTTCAAATTAATGAACTTGTTTTATTTTCAGAAACACAATCAGCTTACTTAGATTTTGAAACTCAGCACTCAGACATCAGTTGTCGAAAATAAAGCAGAAATCAAAATCTTTTTGTATTTTCTGAAAACATAAAGCAGTAGAGAAATATGTACAAACATATTTACAGACAATATTTTTGTTTGAGTATGCGTTAGAGGATCATATCAGTTTCTGACAAGTCACAAGTACCGTTGAGCTTAATTACACATTAAGAATTAAACAATTCACTTAGATTGTCGATATACTGGTCCACTTAAATTTTCATACAAATTTCAACTGATTCAGGATACGAATTAGATATTTTAAGAACTTAAACCCATTCATGTGTCCCACCTCTTGAATATACTCCCGTATCCAGATCCCAATATTCAGTCTTACAGGTAATTATAACCCAAATGATATCTGTAAGGGGTTAATAATTTATGGAGAATCATGAGAGCTCAGGTCAGAACTACCGTTCAGCAGAGAGATCATGACTCAACTTGGGTGTGTCCCCTTTAGAGGATCTTTTTTACAACAGCATTGCTAAGCAATTTTATTGTCTTATCATATATGCTGAGGGTGATGCTATGTTTCAAGCATTTGCGGAAAGTATTATTCGAGGACTAGGTCAGAACTTCCATTCAGCAGAAGTCCCGGAATAATACCCCAGACATCATTGAGTATAAAAACCTAGTATATCAGATTATGAGACCTTTCAAACGAGATTTCAGGGGTTACCTATATATCCAAGTAGTGTTCCCCAGGAAATAAGCAAGTGTTTGAATTTAGGTTTATATCCCGAAAAAGTTTACTAAGTGTATAAAAATCTACCGACATATCATCAGTGAGACTGTTTAACACTTTTTAATTCTTTACAAATCTTTAGCGTACTGTAACTGTCTACTGATGTACTATCATTTCCTTTTTTTTACGCAAAAACTCAATTTTCATTTTTTTAATGTTTTTGGCTTTTTCAAATTTTTCAAATGTTTTTGGATTTTCTAACAATATTTCTCCCCCTAAAATGCAAAACCATTTAAAGAAAATTTGACAACCAACACTGATAGCTTTGTCTCGCCATCCATTTTCTGCTTCTCATGCACTGATTTGTAGAAAATATAACATACCCCCATGATTTACAACACATTGATCTTAACAGTTTGAAAACCGTTTTTCAATCTGATGAAAGTAATCATGCTTGTTCAGCCGTGAGGGTTTCGACGTATTCAATCAACATACATTCAAAACGAAAATTAAAGATAACATATTTTTGGTTTTTCAAATTTTAACAAAAAGTAAAAACATATTTTTGGTTTTAAATTTTTTTAGGATTTTGAAAATATTGTTTATTTATGTACAGAAATTGATAAACTCCCTGTCTAACCAAACCAGGGTCCTGCAACCTCTTCCTGTGCCAGGCTGCTCCAACTACCATTCTCACAATTTTCAGCTTTGTTGAGCACCTGCACATTCAAACTTTATCAATCATTTGAACAATTTAGCCGAGGTTTGTTGGACCTTAGGCATTTCAACACAATAATGTTCATTTAATTTCGGAAACTCTTTGTCATTTAAAACTTTTTCAGCATTGACTTCAACTTTCTCATCTTTTTCCGATGTCACTTGTTTCTTAGCACTCCACATTTGACCTTTCGGAGTACCTCTTTTGTAAAAATTTGTCTCTTTTTGAACCTTTTGATTTTGAATACCAATTTTAGGTTTCCAAAATTCTTGAGGTTTTTTCATATCAACAGATGTTCTCCAACTCTGTGTTGTTCTGAATCTGGGTGTGTGAGAATTCCAGGTCTGTCTTAAATCGAACCTGTTCGGTTTTGATTTCCAATTTTGATTTGAAGCAAACTTGTTTGTATTGTACCTCCAAGTTTGTTTCACATTCTCAAATTTCTGTTTTTCAACATCAACAGGCTTTGGATTTGGGCACTTTCGTGCAACATGTCCAATCTGATCACATTTAAAACACACTTTCTTTGAAACATCCTTGACCTGTTGTTGTTTCTTTTTCATAGCATCAAACTCCTCATTAGACTGTTGTCCAAATTTGAGTTTTTCCTCTTCTTTAAAACTTTTTCCTTGAACAAAACTCATCTTTTGTTGCAAATTTGGTTTTTTACTTTGATTCCAATTCCGTTTCTTTTTATAACCCAAACCAGCCTTCATGTTTTTCTTCTTAAAACCAGGTTTGTTATAAAAAGATTTATGACCTTTACCAGCAAACTTTAGAATCTCAGACTTCTCAATCTCAACCATTTTAAAAACTTTATCAACCTTCTCTGAAATCACATTCTGAATCGGAAATACAACATCTAAGAATAGTTTGTCCGATCCAATCATGGTATAAACCAATCCTTGTGAATCATCATTCAATTTTTTCTCGGATTTTGTGTTTTTCAGATAACCATCATAAAGATTTCCTTCATCTTCATCCTGTGATTCAGACTTACCTTTTGTTGACTCATCTTTCAAAACGCTTTCAACAACCTTACTTACCACCTCTGAATCATTAGCATCATCAGATTTGGAGTAAGTCACATCGATACTTTCAGGTAAGTGGTCAGCTATGTTCAAACCCTTTGCCACCTTTTCCTCATCATAAAAAGTATAATTGTTTCTCAATGGTGGTGGTACCTGATGAAATTCTGAACCAATACCCTTTTTGCAATTTTCAGTATCTTTGTCATCTGGTGTGATGTTGAAAATGCGTTCGAGAATGTACGAAGAGTTATGATAACTTTGAAGTTTTGTAACAATCTTTTCTTTTTCAGCCAAGACTTGTTTAAGATTAGCAATTTCATCAACACATTTGTTTAATTCAATTTGCTTTTCTTTAAACTTTCTTTCATACATTTCTTTAGTGACTAAAGTTTCTGACAATCTTTGATCAAAACTTTTGACTTGGCTCTTCAAAGTATCATAAGCTTCTTGTACTCTCTGACTCGACCACTTTAAAGAATCATACTGTTTTTGTAAATCTTGACATTTAGATTCTTTTTCAACACAATCGACACATTTTGTAGAACACAGTTGTCTATAAACATCATTATCCTTTTCAAGACCTTGACATTTCTGTGTCAAATTTTCAACTTTTAGTTTCAAAATTTCTTCTTTTTCAATCATATCTTTACATTTTGTTGTGAAACCATTTTCAAGTTTGCTTAATTCATTATCTTTTGTTTTTATCAATTCATCTTTTTCAATACAGGCTTTGCACATTTCTATGCAATTCCTGCATTTGTTTTCTTTTTCATCAACCAATTCAACATTCAATAGATCAGAAGATTTTCTAACCTCAGTTTCATTCAGCACCGGTTCTTCTGACTCAACTTTCTGATCTTCCTCCTTTTCTTCATTCTGAACTTCTTCATTCTTCTGCGTTTCTTCAGCTCTCTGTTCCTCTCCAGCAAGCTTTGCAACAGTCTTCACTTCTTCAATCATCTTCTTCAATTCTTTTTTTTTTTCTTCAGTTCTACCACCTTTGGTAAACTTGCTTCAAAAACTTCTTTTAACTTGTTCATCAAATTTGGCAAATAGCTTTTATCAGAAATCCTTCTTGTGTTGAAAGTGCCCTCACTTGGAAACACATTGGTTACAGAATCAAAATCCACTTTTGATGGACCAACTATTGGATTACCCTGTGGATCCATGTAATACTCTAGTTCTTCATTCCATCTCTTGGCTCTTTATGCTTCCTTAAATGGTTCATACAATTTGCCAATCTCCCATCTCGCACTGTCTCTTCTCCACCAAGTATCATGATCATCATTTGCAACAAATGCATATCCAACTGCATCTTCTTCAGGGCAAACTTGACTCCAATCGTAACCTTCATCATCATATATAACTGCAAGAGCCCTTGATCTTTCTTCTGGTTGCTTTAATCTTGGTGGTTCAGATTTATTCTGATGATAAATTGCTTTCTTGTAATAATCTTCGTTGAACGGGTTTGCAGAATCATCATCAGCATACGCATTTCTACACTCGCGCTTAAAGTGACCTCTTTGTTTGCATTTGAAGCACGTCACCTTAGATTTATCAAATCCCAGTTTGGTAGATGGTCCACCAATTGACTTTCTCCCCGTTATCTCCATGAATCGCTGTGCTCGATGAACCGCACTGGCCATGCACCATCTTATATCCATCAGTTCCATCTCCTCGGGGTCTAATTGATCATAATCTTCTTTCGTCAAGTTGGTATTGCCAATCTTCCCTGCCACGAGGCTTTCATACGATTCAAGTACAGATGCCAAGAAAACCATCTGTTGTTTTGCCGATTCTTCGCTGAAATTCTTCCCATTCTTCAGATCCACTGCGATATTACACTGAAACAAATTCTTGGAAGCAGATTGACTTGAAGTATTTGAAGAAGATCCACTGTGAAAACCACTGTGAAGACTTTCATTGTTCACTGAGCTTGAGCTTTCTGCAGAAAACGCTGTTCTTGGAGACCCAGCCTGCGGTACATTTCCTCTGTAGTAAAGTTCTACATTCTGCTGATAAGCTGGATTGTTGACTTTAGATCTCTTTATCTCCAACTCATGGCTTTCAAGCCTTTCAATCAGCAAATCCACTTTTAATTCTTCAGGCTTGATTGTATTTTTCAACATTAGAGCGAAGTATTGCCACTCTTGATCATTTGGCAATGAATCAAACAATTTATCCACCAGCTCCTCTTCAGAATATAAGATTTGGTGTCTGGTCAGCTCCATTTTCAGATGTCCGAATCTCTCAATCATTTTACAAACAGACTCATTTTTCATACAATTGAATAAATCAAACTCTTTACGCAATAATTTCTTTTTGTTTTTAACAATTTCATTACTTCCTACACAATTTCTCCCTAACGCTTCCCACAAACTCTTTGAAGTTTTCTCTTGTTCAAGTAACGAGATAATATCCTCTCTCACTGACTGTTTGATGAATGTGATCATTTTATATTCAGCCACAACATTTTTTATATCTTTTTCTGTAAAATCTTTTGCATCTATTAACTCTCCTCCCTCTTTTACTGGTTCAACGTATTCATGTGTCAGTTTTAACCAGCTTTCAGGAGCGAAAGCTTTTACCCAACCTTCAAATCTGTTTTTCCACCAGTTATAATCTTCAACTTTCATTAGCTTCGGTGGTTTTTGTTGACTTCCATACATGTTCTCGAATTTCAAATTCTCTGAAATCTCCTTCGAATATTCTTTCATCTCAGATCTTCTATCTGACGATTCGGAAGTGAATGCGTTGTAGAATGTGTTATAGAATTCTTCACCGTTGCTTGACATCTTCAAACACCTGAGAACAAACAAACAAATTCAATCAGTTTAAACAATATCAAGTAATCTGAAATACACTAACACTCTATTGTCGTGAAATAATCTTGACACGATAAAGTTCACTTTCAAAACAAAATATGACACTTAGGCGAAATAGCACACAATGTAGGTACTCTTGAGCGAAATCAACAATATGTCCCTTTGAACGAAATCAGTCTGAATGACTGATAAGCAAAATCAGGTTAATGTCACTATATGCGAAACCACTCTTTGTCACGAGAGCGAAACCTAAGATGTCCGAATAAGTGAAACTGGTATGTTCAGATAAGCGAAATCAAGTTGTTGTCCGTATGAGCGAAAGTGATAATGTCCGAATAAGCGGAACTACTCAATGTACTAATGAGCGGAACCTACAATGTCCGTAAAAGCGAAACCTTTGATGTCTGTAAAAGCGAAAGTGACTAGTACGTATGTCCGAAAAAGCGAAACATGGTTTTTAGTTGATTTTTACCATTTTTAATCCGTATTTCAACCTGAAACTTTCTAGGGTTTGTTATTACTGTATTTTACACATTATATTCAAAAATCAGACAGTTTCAACCGTAAGAACTAGTGTAAATCGAAAAAGTATGAAAGAAAGTGAGTAGAAGTAAGAGAATTTTGTCGAGTCAGCTGTAGTAGTATGAACTCCTCGTCCTGAAGCTCTGATACCACTTGTTGGACCGTTTTGTAACCCTGAAAAGTCAGTTAAGGACGTTCATCTTCACGTATAAAGGCGGAATCAATACACGCAAAGTAACAACAGCTTTTCTCTTTAATTTCTTCTTTATTTATGCTTTCTGAATTGATTTTGACAGAGTTTTGTTACCACAAGCAAGACAATGTTTCACTCCAACGTACACAACTGATCTACACATGAGGTATATATAGGATGGCTGGTTCGCTTATATGGACAGTCCATATAAGCGAAACCTCATGTTGACACATAAGCGAAACCTACCTAGTGACCACATAAGCGAAACCCTAAGACCCTATAAGCGAAACCTTATCTAAACAATGTACATATAAGCGAAACTAACATATTAAACCCTATTTTGACTTCCAAACTCCAATCTTTACTATCTTGGCCCAAGACTTAATGCAGACGAAGTCAACAGACATTCCGTGCACTAACAAAATATATGGTACATAAAGTTTTCTAAACTAGAATTTTGGAAAATAAAAATCCCTTTTATAAAACAAGTCAAACACCATCCTTTTATACAACACTCGAATCACTTGGGAACTCTTTGTGGGATAAAGGTCACCTAACCACATTTGAGGAAACTTGTATATTTGAGGTGGGGTTACCATGTTTGTGGGATAAAGGTCACCTAACCACTTATATGTGTAAACTCACACATGTGTATAAGTTGGACGACTTGATTTGGAAACCATGAACTTAGGGTCACCGAAGCATGGGGAACAAAGGTGTTGATGGGATTAAACATGCTAACTAAACATAAAGATGTTTAATCGATCCCATATGGCTAGAAGTTGCAAAGGGTTGCAATCGTCAAACGTTGACCACCTTGTTAATTTAAATAATGGGATAAAGGTTACCTAACCAATATTTAAATGTAACGTTGGATTCTAGATTTTAATTATTAATTGTCTATGAGACATAAAAGGGTATTAATGATTAAAATTTTAATAATATCGAAAATACTAAAATTGAACTTTGTTAAATTTTGTAGATGGCCGCTAACAATGCAAACCATATTACCCAAACCGTCCATAACCTATCACTAAGAACCATTCTTGAAAAGGATCGTCTCAACCATAACAACTTCATGGATTGGTTTCGAAACTTGAGAATTGTTCTCAAGCAAGAGAAGATATCCTATGTGTTGGATGATCCTATTCCCGATGAACCTGACGAGGAAGATGTAGAAGCCTACAATGATTGGGTTAAGTATACCGAGGACTCCATGCAAGCCTCATGCCTCATATTGGGAACTATGATTCCAGATATTCAAAAGGACTTTGAACATCATGGGGCATACGACATGATTACTCAATTGAAGGAAATGTTCCTACAACAAGCAAGGGTAGAACGCTTCGAAATGGTTCGAGCGCTTCATGCATGTCGAATGGAGGAAACCCAATCGGTCTCATCTTACGTACTTAAGATGAAAAGCCACATTGATCGCCTCGGGAGGCTCAATTGTCCTGTCTCTAAAGAGTTGGCTACGGATTTCATCCTCAACTCTTAAACAAAGAAATTTGAGAGCTTTGTTATGAACTATAACATGAATGGATGGGACAAGAGCATTTGTGAACTTCATGCAATGCTCAAAACGGCCGAAGCAGGAATGGGTAAAAAGACTTTACCCATTCTAACGATCAATGAAGGAGGCAAGAAAGGGCATCACCCCGACACCAAAGCAAATGTTGCCAAGGGAAAGGGACACATCAAAGGGAAGGGAAAAAGAAAGGCTAAAGCAGAACCACCAAAACCAAAAGAGAAGAAGGCAAAGGTTGCCACAAGCGATCCATGCTTTGAGTGTGGAGAGATAGGGCATTGGAAAGGGAATTGTCCAACCTATCTCAAAGAGTTGAAAAACAAGAGGGATGCGGGGCAAACCTCAGGTACAATCTTTATGATACATGTTGATCTAAATGTTATATCTTCTAACACATGGGTATTAGATACCGTATGTGGAACTCATATTTACAATTCGTTGTAGGGGTTCAAAAGAAATAAGTATTACAAGAAGGGAGACGCTAGTCTCTTGTAACACCCCGAAAATATAAAACTTTATATTAGAATTATAAAGTATAAATAAACAAGAATTCACTAACTATGAATTTTTAACCTAGTTAACTACAAATCTAGAAGTAACTTATGATAGGGTTAAAAACAACCAAACATTAAATAGAAACGAAAGATGAGGGGCTTATGTTGCTAAACTTGAAACTTAATTTCATAAAAACAAAAATTAAAACAGACCAAACACACTTTGAGTGTGTCTGGTCGTACAAGACGCAGGAGGGCGATAAAGGTTCTTCACCAAACCCTAACTCTCACAAAAATTGATCAATTGAAGGTTCAATTCAGCCCAAAATCGAAATCTGAACATAGATTAGTGATCCTCATCACAAGGGGTTACAAGGTATGTAAAATCTGATGTTAATTCTCTGTTGGAAATTCTCACGAAATTAGGAAAATCTGAAAATTATGATGCATGTTTATTACTTGGGTAGATTAGAAAAGATACAGTGTCTAGGAGCAAAACCTAGACAACAATATGTGAAATCATGATAAAATTCTAAAAATTTCATAAACACAATGAAGGTGATTCATGGGTTTTGTGAGATAATGGTAAACACTAGGATGATAGTGGTTGTTCTAGTAATGTTTGATATGTATGAAGTGATTTCAGAATTTTAGAAGATAAAGTTCATGTAAAATAGTTGATTTATGAAGAATTAAGGCTATATGATAAGTGGAGAACTTGATAATATATAGTGTAAATTTCTGCCCTTAAAGTGTTCGCATAAATGCCTCAAAGAAGGCTTAAATCTGAGAATTTAAGTTAAACCGCATGATTTTGATGTTTAGGCAAAATATGCGAATTGTGAATTGAAAAGAGTTCTAAACATGTTTTGGTTGAACTCAATAGGAAAGGATACCGGAGCTTCAAGCGGACAAGCCGGTGGCGACTTGCGTTTGAAGGGCGTGCACTAAAGGTATGTAACTTGACCCGTTACATTAATCGAATTGTTGTTAAATTTTGCGAAGTCTCAATTAGGGATAAATATGGTGTTGATTGTAGCGACCATGATCGTTACTTGTATTACTAGTCTAAGAGTGTCAAAGAATCGTTTGGTAGTCGTCATATTGGGGAATTCCATAAGATGAACCAAATGGGTCGATTAATTGTGCAAGTTGTTGTTTTAGTGTTTTAGAGAATCAAAATAGAGATACTAATCACAAGAGCATTAAACCATGAGATTGGTAAAGAAATGCAAGTGATGACAAGCCCGGGATATTGGGTATAAAGTATCATAAGTTACTAGTTAAATAGTAGTATTTTGTGTCAAGTAGGAATGGGTCGAATAAATGCATAACGATATATAAACTTTCTGTCCGTAAGATGAAGTTTTGGCATGTCTATCGTAATAGGCATGTTGGTAATGAAATTACAGACGTATAGGAAAAAGAATCATTAAAAATGGACTTACGAATCATAAGTTATGGCCATTTTAATTTGGAACTTGATTAAAATTTGAGCTGGGAATCTGCAGCATCAAACAACTGAACAATCTGTGAAAAACAGGGCCTGGCGTGACGCGAGGGGCCTTGGCGTCACCCGGCGCCCCTTGATCCGAGAAAATTTTATTTTCTTGATTGTTTGACCCTTGGAACTTGTTTGTATCCATTTTAATCTTATCAAAATTAACACTTGTTGTGGTTTTGATCTTAGGTGATGTTGGAAACTAACCGGAAGATGATCGAGCAAGCTTTTGAAGAACCGAACACTATTTACAAGCTTCCGCAATGTTTTAATCTTAAAAAGACTATGTTTATGGGTTGTAAACAATTTGTTAAACAACTTTTGAATGTTCTAACTTAGTCGTTAGTTGACTAAGGTTTATGCTAATTATTAACTTAACTTATGAAACTTATGTTAATTTGATATCTTTTGTATAAAAATGGCAAAAATTATTATTAAATTCAAGTAAAATTAGACGGGTGTTACAAGTTGGTATCAGAGCTTAAGGTTGTCAACAAAGTGTTCGGTTCGAGCTTGATCAATTGTCTGGTAAGAATTAACTTATTATGCTAACAAAATATGTCTTATGTAAGAATGAGAAAGGAATTGATGTGCATGGGAAGAGCGTGTTAACACACTCAAACCCGGAAAGTGCATTAAATATGAACGGTTAAAGCAAGTTAAGAACTTGGCTAAACCGAAACAAATGAAGCAATGTTATGAATGAAATTTTTAACGTTTAAATGTAAACATTTCAGTTTCAAGATGTCTGATGGAAATGATGATAATCCGGTGCAAACAAGTACCGAACAAATGAAAGAGATAATTGCCGAAGAAGTAGGGAAGGCAATTGAAGGTAGTCTATCCGGGTTTATAGACAAGATTCAAAGCACGGTGTTGTCGCTTGTTGAAGAGCGAGTCAAAAGGTTGGAAGATAATGTCAACCTTATAAAAGAAAAGTCGGGAGAATGCAAAGGGTGTTCGTACAAGGAATTCATGGCGTGTAAACCGCCAATCTATAACGGGGAGGTTGACCCGATAATTTGCCAAAGATGGATAAGTGATGATGTGCTAAAAGTGGTTAAAAAAAACTACTAAAATTAACCTAATCTAGACACTCTAAGCTTTAAATTTATAAACTTAGACTCGATCTAAAACTAAACCACGCAACCGGCAAGTGTACCGATCAATGCAGTATAGCTACAGTAAGTCCGAGTATCGAACCCACGAGACTCTCTAATTACGCTAATTAGACTCTATCTAGACCTAGACTGACACGGACTCTAACTGTTGATTGGGGGGGGGGGTTACGGAAAATCTAAGAAATCTATATTAAACTACTAAGTAGACTAAATCTAGACTAAAAACGAATTAAGACTAAGGACTTTTCTTATGTGAGAACGGGACCACCTAGACAAGAATCCTGGATTGTTTTTAAGAGATTACCGATTAAGTTAAATGCACGAGTTATGGAACCGAGATCTTAAAATACTAAACCTATTAAGAACCAACGAGGCCCCTCGACCCTTCTCAAGGAGAAACCTGTGGCACTACCTAGGCCGTTAATTCTACCGGTTATTGGACGCCTTCCCAGTTGTCTAATTATTGTGTAAGTACCCTAATATTGACCTATTCTTTCCCAATCCTAGATCTAGGGTAATTTGAAGTAATAGATTTGACTTGATAGACTAATAAGACCGACAGGTAAACCAAGACATAACCTTTCCCAAGGCCTATCTAAAGCAATTCGCCGGGTAAGACCTACCAATAGCCCCTCACTTCCCAGTTATTAGGACTAGTAGAACACTAAGACTTAGTAAATTATTATCAGTTACTTCTAAGGATTATTGCGCAATTCTCCCTAAAGAGTGAAGGTTTTCTTATGTGATATAGACACTCACCGAAACCCTAAACCCTAATATGACTCTACGTTGTGATATAGACCGTCACTAAGAATCATACGAAGCAAATAATAATAATAAACCAATTCAAAGCATGCATATACATCAAATCATTAAACCAAACTCTTTACAAATCACAATTAATCCATAACAATAATGCAATTAACAAAAACGGTAAAAACTCTATATCAATCCATTCATCAAAGTCTAGGCGGTTTAAAAGGACTAGCCAATAATCATAACCACAAAAAAGAAACAAGTCTTGAATAATAAACAATCCATAGTAATCAAGTTTTAAAAACACAAAGTTATTAAAAACTGAACACTGATAAATCGCAAACCCAGACGTGAATCTTGATCGCGGCTTGACCCCTTGCCAATAAAGCTCTGAATTTCGTCCCTTCTGACGTATTCGTCTTCAGCCGTCTGTCTCCGTGCGTCTCCAATCCCCTCGTCCGATGTTGATCTTCGTATTTATATATCAGCCACCCTTCAAGTCAACCGAGTTCTCTTAAAATTTATTCTTGCATCACAATTTTAGTCCAACTCAAATTCTCACGAACTGGGCCTTGTAGCGTTTTGTAACCCATCAGCCCAAGTCTCCATGCGTGATCCGATATGCGGCTCCCAATTATAATTCACCATAGATTCCCAACCAATTGCATCTAAATATGCCAAGCCCAACAATTCCATTAAATGTGAGCTGCTGGGCTTTCCTTTTTGATGTTTGGCGGCCCGTTAAGATTTATTCCATAATTCTGAATTTCATCCAATAAAGATGCACGTGCATCTGATCATTGTTATATCTTTTATTGAAAATCATAAATAGCCTCCCAACAATATTAATATTGATATATGGCACTCTATTTTTTCAAAGGGTATTTTAGCAGCCCAAATTTCATGCGGCAATTTTAATTCCGTTGCTGGCGCCTCACTCTACTCAACTGGCTTGTCATTTTCATATTACTCGTTTTTGCTCCATTTGCACCAGAACCTGCCAAAACACGATATAATATAATATAATACTAAAACTAAAAATAATAGATAAAAACTATACAAAAATTATACATTTTACACGGGACAAATATGTGTATTTTACCCAACATCAAATATCCCCACACTTAACCTTTTTTTCGTCCTCGAAAAAGAATTATGCAAACGGAATCATAGTCGGAATAGTCGAACGGGCCAAAAGCTTAAGTTATTTTATTAAAACCGAAACTCGTGTTAGCCGCGATTGCAAGTATATCGATCCTCTTAAACCCAACCCGGTTCCAAGCACTTATCATGCAATTTAGTTCAAGTTCGGTCAATCTATCTAGGGTCTCACGCTAAGAATCGCAAGTCCACCTAATCCCCCCTCAAGCTTATAGGACAAAAGGAACAACCACTGGGTTATTTCCTAACCGTTTTATACCAAGATCAAAAGAGTTTAAAATCAAATCTATTTTTTCATTTTTTTTTCTTTTTCTTTGCTTGCTTTTTCTCTTTTTTTTTTTTTTTCATTCGTGAGACTAGACGATGTTTTCCCTAACCAAGCGGTATTCCGGTTGTAGAGTCGCTATCCCCAACCACAGATTACTTAGGTTTCGGTACTTTTATTCGGCAAATCGATTTCACACATCCCAGAGGCATTCCGGCTGTAGAGTCGCTATCCCCAACTCGGATTACATAGACCTGTGTTACTTTCATTTAGTTTCTAGCTCACTTTTTTTATTCTATTTTTTTTTTCAACGAGATAATGACCAAAAACTCAAACGATCTTAGCTTATAACGGCATCCCTTATACTATTTTTGGCGGTTTCAATTTCCTCACTCTCCCTAGATGAGAACCCACTAGTAGACCGACAATTAGGTATATTTTAAATCAAAGGAACCCAGAACCGAATCGAGCCTACCCGCATATCCCAAACTAGACACAAGCACGATTATTTTATTCTCATATTATCATTATTTGAAACCGAACAAAAACCCGACCTTTCTATCATTTTCCGTTTTTATTTTGCAAACTTCTTATTTCAAAAGACATTTTTCTATTTTTTAATTTTTTTTTTCTTTTGAAATTTTTTAATTTTTTTGTATTTTTGATTTGTATGACTCAAACTAACCTAAAAAGCAGTTACCCATCCCCACACTTGAGATTTGCATTGTCCCCAATGCAGAGACGGAAACTAAAAACAAAATAAGAAATAAGAAATAAAAATAAAAATACATAGAGAGTTGGAAAAGACTTAGCTGGTTAGGACAAAAGTCAGTGCCAGCCGTACGAGTCTTGAATCCAACGAACGATCGTATAGCATTTCCTTCGCGATCGTTGCCTAGTCTATGTAACACCCCAAAAATGGGTTTGGTAATTTAAGGGGGGTAGACACGTCATGAAATAAATAACTAGGCTACTTAACCTAGTTAAGGGTATGGTCAAAAGTATTAAATGATGAAGGTAGTGTCAGTTATGTTTTAAAGGAAAACCCGAGGGGCTAAAGTGGAACAAATGAAAGTTTATTTACTAATTAAAAGAAATCAACACACAAAATAAACACACACATCGTGTGTGTTCGAGAAAGAGCCAGGAGCTCCATGAGAGCTCCACAAACCCTAATCATGAAGATCATCAAATCGGAAGGCAAGATGAAGCTTAAATCCATAACCGAGCATGGATTAATGATCACCAACACGAGGGGATCATAAGGTATGTCTTAAATCTAAGATTGGTGATCATGTGTTAAGTGGGTTATGTTCAAATCCATGAATTTATATGAAATTAAGCATGTAGAGGTATTAGAAACACCAAATAGAACTTGTGTCATGAACAATTTCAAGTAATTGGGTGATTTAGAATGAAACCCATTTCATGAGTGTGAAGATGATGATCATGATGAACTTGTAGATGTTATAGTGTGATCTTATGATATATAAGGTGTTATATGATAGACTGAGATAGATAAACTTGATGTGGAATTTATGATTATGAGATGTTGCTAGAATGTGATAGTTCATAAGATGAAATAGGGAAGAACATGCTTAAAGCACTTGTACCTTATGCTTAGGAAATGATATGCACACCAAGTGTTTGATGAAATGCTTAGGAGAAAATGATAAGTGAGATTGTATGCTAATCATGTTATGATGAATGTGATGACATGTACGGATAGGAGTCATGTCAACATGGACCCAAGCATGGAAGGGCAACGGGCCAAGGATAAACACGGAAGCTATGTTTGAACTCGGACACATGAGGTAAGTGAACTCCGAACTTACCCTTTTATTTGGTAAAGTAGTTGTGATATATGGTAATTATTGAATGTAGTTTGAGAAGATATGAATCGTTGTTATTACTAAGTTAAGCTTTAGTACAAAGGAGTTGGGAGTGGTTAAGAAAGAGATTCGATTAAGTTGGGTAAAAAGGGAACTTACATAATGAATTAGGCATAAAGATGATTTAAAGAGTTATACATGTAGGATGTAAATTGTAAGTACATGTATAAATATAAAGTGAATACATGCTTGAGTGAGTATTTAAATATATGCTGAATGAATAAGATGAGTTATGGGTATTCTAGAATATGTTCATATGAAGGGAAGCTAACGATACTAACCGTTTTCTATTGAGAATTAGTGTAAAGTATAGGCATGTTAACAATGTGAAGTGAAGGTTAACTCCGCAATCCGATGCTAGTGGTCGAATGGATGCATGAAGGGGCTGGTATAAGAGAAAGCAGGATATGTTGACGCCTTACTATGCATGTGTTAATATTTACTTTTTATTATGTCACCTGTTGCTAATGATTTGATTGAATGTGGTGACTGCAGGCCGTACAGGGTTTTGGATGTTTCATCAAGAAGTGTACGCGGTTGAAGATCGAGTCGAGACATGGATTGTACGTGGGGGTGTATGTGGTCACTTAATTCGATAGAAGTATATTAGTTTTTGATTAATTTATAAAAAGGGATTGATGTATTTAAGTGAAGGAAAGATTATCATGTAATAAATTTTTGGTTTGTACTTTCCGCTGCGAATCTTAGGTTAAAACGTGTTAGGGCGTCACAGTCTACTTGGGTTATATCAATAAGGCAGCTCCGAAATCACCCGAATGGAGATTGAGTACGGGTGGTACAATCCAAACCTGCACAATCACAACAAAACAAAACAAAACCCAAAGCAGTACCGACTCTAAAAAATCGACTCAAAAACTACTAAGACTCAATATACAAAAACTATGACTCTATACAAACTCTACAAAACCTCCCCACACTTAAACTTAATCAGGAGGTTTCTCTTTTATCTGAACCCGGTCTAACCCGTTTAATTCCACCCGGTCCTCATAAACATTTAAAATTTTTGTAGTGGAATTATAAAAGATTTTTAAATATTTAACCGGGTTAGAACACAAAAATTTGAACTTACCTGGCAGGAGCCGCTGAATCACGATCCCAGGTGTTCTTCTCATAGCCTTCTCCTGTGGTTTTGAACTTTTACTCGCATTCGCTAGTAGTACCACGGGCCAGCTGTGGTGTTTTTCCTCTTCCACCACCACTTCTTCTTTTTTTATGTCCGTCATTGGGTTTCTTGCAAGTAAAGCTTCTAAATATGCAAGGTCCCCCTCCGGATCAAATGTACCTCCTTCTTCATCTACCGACAAACCCTCTAACTCATCCGCAAATTCTCTCTCCCAAAACAGCTCATCTTCACTTCCCTCATCCTCTTCATCTGACAAATCTCATATTGGTTCGGTGGGATAAGACTTAGCATCAGAAGAATCCAGGTCAATAGGATTACCTGCCATTAAGAGAGTAGAAAGAGCAGAACAAGGTAGAGAGAATAAAAGAAAACTAACTAAAAAAAATTACACAACTATACAAGTAGCACAAATTATGTCAATCAAGTCCAATCAAAGCTAATAAACGCAATCGCCAAGAGTCTCCGGCAACGGCGCCAAAAACTTGATGTGCTAAAAGTGGTTAAAAAAACTACTAAAATTAACCTAATCTAGACACTCTAAGCTTTAAATTTATAAACTTAGACTCGGTCTAAAACTAAACCACGCAACCGGCAACTGTACCGATCAATGCAGTATAGCTACAGTAAGTCCGAGTATCGAACCCACGAGACTCTCTAATTACGCTAATTAGACTCTATCTAGACCTAGACTGACACGGACTCTAACTGTTGATTGGGGGGGGGGGGGGGGGGTTACGGAAAATCTAAGAAATCTATATTAAACTACTAAGTAGACTAAATCTAGACTAAAAACGAATTAAGACTAAGGACTTTTCTTATGTGAGAACGGGACCACCTAGACAAGAATCCTGGATTGTTTTTAAGAGATTACCGATTAAGTTAAATGCACGAGTTATGGAACCGGAATCTTAAAATACTAAACCTATTAAGAACCAACGAGGCCCCTCGACCCTTCTCAAGGAGAAACCTGTGGCACTACCTAGGCCGTTAATTCTACCGGTTATTAGACGCCTTCCCAGTTGTCTAATTATTGTGTAAGTACCCTAATATTGACCTATTCTTTCCCAATCCTAGATCTAGGGTAATTTGAAGTAATATATTTGACTTGATAGACTAATAAGACCGACAGGTAAACCAAGACATAACCTTTCCCAAGGCCTATCTAAAGCAATTTGCCGGGTAAGACCTACTAATAGCCCCTCACTTCCCAGTTATTAGGACTAGTAGAACACTAAGACTTAGTAAATTATTATCAGTTACTTCTAAGGATTATTGCGCAATTCTCCCTAAAGAGTGAAGGTTTTCTTATGTGATATAGACACTCACCGAAACCCTAAACCCTAATATGACTCTACGTTGTGATATAGACCGTCACTAAGAATCATACGAAGCAAATAATAATAATAAACCAATTCAAAGCATGCATATACATCAAATCATTAAACCAAACTCTTTACAAATCACAATTAATCCATAACAATAATGCAATTAACAAAAACGGTAAAAACTCTATATCAATCCATTCATCAAAGTCTAGGCGGTTTAAAAGGACTAGCCAATAATCATAACCACAAAAAAGAAACAAGTCTTGAATAATAAACAATCCATAGTAATCAAGTTTTAAAAACACAAAGTTATTAAAAACTGAACACTGATAAATCGCAAACCCGGACGTGAATCTTGATCGCGGCTTGACCCCTTGCCAATAAAGCTCTGAATTTCGTCCCTTCTGACGTATTCGTCTTCAGCCGTCTGTCTCCGTGCGTCTCCAATCCCCTCGTCCGATGTTGATCTTCGTATTTATATATCAGCCACCCTTCAAGTCAACCGAGTTCTCTTAAAATTTATTCTTGCATCACAATTTTAGTCCAACTCAAATTCTCACGAACTGGGCCTTGTAGCGTTTTGTAACCCATCAGCCCAAGTCTCCATGCGTGATCCGATATGCGGCTCCCAATTATAATTCACCATAGATTCCCAACCAATTGCATCTAAATATGCCAAGCCCAACAATTCCATTAAATGTGAGCTGCTGGGCTTTCCTTTTTGATGTTTGGCGGCCCGTTAAGATTTATTCCATAATTCTGAATTTCATCCAATAAAGATGCACGTGCATCTGATCATTGTTATATCTTTTATTGAAAATCATAAATAGCCTCCCAACAATATTAATATTGATATATGGCACTCTATTTTTTCAAAGGGTATTTTAGCAGCCCAAACTTCATGCGGCAATTTTAATTCCGTTGTTGGCGCCTCACTCTACTCAACTGGCTTGTCATTTTCATATTACTCGTTTTTGCTCCATTTGCACCAGAACCTGCCAAAACACGATATAATATAATATAATACTAAAACTAAAAATAATAGATAAAAACTATACAAAAATTATACATTTTACACGGGACAAATATGTGTATTTTACCCTACATCAAGTGATGTTGAAGGGGTGTTTGAACGGACCCATTGTGAAGTAGGCGACTTTGTTGCTTACGGAACGGGTCAATTAAGAGGCCAAGCTAAGGATTGGTGGGACAATAAAAAGAAGGAAATGGGAGCCGAAGCGGCGAGGGTTATGACTTGGGACGAGTTTAAGGTACCATTCCTTAAACACCATAGCCCCAAAGCGGTTATTAACAGGATCAAAGAAGAATTTATCCAGTTAAGACAAAAGGGAGAATCAATTGATAAGATCATGGACATCTTCATGGATAAGCTGAGATTCTGTGACGAGTTAGTCACCACTGAAGAGCAAAAGATATACTACTATTACAACATGCTGAGTGTCGAGTACCATGAGTTCATGACTCCGCCAAAGTACGAAACCCTCACGGAGATTATCAACCCCGCCCGGGAGCGGGAAATAGAGTTAAAGAAATAGGTTGAAAGGGGTGAACGAAGGGCACAGGATGTGAATCCAAGCCCTACAAAGAAAGCTAGAACTGCTGAAACAGGGAAGAAGGTGGAGGCTTAAGGCGGGTCGCCAAGTTGTAAAGTATGTGAAAAGGGGCACAAGGGTGAGTGCCGTTTCAAAGACAAACCGTGTCCGGTATGTGGGAAGACGGGGCACACTGCATCGCTATGTCCCGGAAAAGTTTCTGTTTGTTACAAGTGTTATCAACCCGGTCACAAGAAGTCTAAATGCCCCGAGTTGGTGGGAAAGAGAGACACAAAAGAGTCTCCAACAGAAGCTCCCAAAGCGAAGGCTAGGTCCTTCCAACTTACTGCGGCTGAAGCAAAAACAGAACCCGATGTGGTCTCAGGTATATTCACAATTAACTCAATTCCAGCACGTGTATTGTTTGATACGGGTGCGAATAAATCCTTCATTTCGCATGGATTTATTCGACATCCTTCATTTGTATTGACGAAATTATTTGTGCCCTTAGAAGTTGAAATAGGGGACAACAAAAGTTTTATAGTTTGTGATGTTTGTCGAGGCTGCAAATTAAGTATCGACGATGAGGAATACTTGATAGACCTAATCCCGATGTCAATGGGGGAATTTCAAGTAGTCGTTGGGATGGATTGGCTATCTCAGCACCATGCAAAGGTCGTGTGTTTTCGTAAAGAGATAAAACTAACATCTCCGAGCGGGAAACACGTCACCATCTATGGCGAAAAAGGAGGTAACCCCATAGTATGCTCAATGTTGTAAGCTCACAAGCTTATGAAGCGAGGATGCAAGGCATTCATGATATACGCAAATGAGCCCGAGAAAGAATCACGAAAGATTGAAGATGTACCGGTAGTACGAGACTATGAAGATGTGTTTCCGGAGGATTTACCGGGGATACCGCCTGAACGGGAAGTAGAGTTCGGGATCGAATTGATTCCGGGCGCAAAACCGGTAGCTAAAGCACCGTACCGACTCGCACCGTCAGAATTACAGGAGTTGATGTCCCAAATTCAAGACCTGCTTGACAAAGGATTTATAAGGCCGGGTGTGTCTCCTTGGGGCGCACCGGTACTGTTCGTGAAAAAGAAAGACGGAAGCATGCGGATGTGTGTTGATTACCGGGAGTTAAACAAACTCATGGTAAAGAACCGATACCCGCTTCCGAGGATAGATTATTTATTAGACCAATTACAAGGTGCGAACTGGTTTTCAAAAATTGACCTTAGATCGGGGTATCACCAACTAAAGGTCAAGGAGGAAGATGTGCCGAAGACGGCTTTCCGCACGAGATACGGACATTACGAATTCCTTGTGATGTCATTTTGGCTAACAAATGCACCCGCGGCTTTCATGGACCTCATGAACCGGGTTTGCAAGCCAATGTTGGATAAGTCGGTCATCGTGTTTATCGATGATATTTTGGTGTATTCTAAAAGCGAAACTGAACACGCACGCCACTTACAAGAAGTGTTAGAGACACTTAGACGAGAAAGGCTGTATGCGAAATTTTCTAAGTGTGCCTTTTGGTTACGAGAGGTACAATTTCTGGGCCACATCATAAGTGCCGACGGAGTATTGGTGGATCCGTCAAAGATCGAGTCCGTATCAAAATGGAATCCCCCGAAGAACCCTTCAGAAATTAGAAGCTTTTTGGGGCTCGCGGGATACTATAGGAGATTCATTCAAGATTTCTCCAAGATTGCGTCACCGCTAACAAAGCTAACCCGGAAGAAAGAAAAGTTCATTTGGGGTGTCGACCAAGAAAGAGCGTTTCAAACGCTAAAAGAGAAGTTAACACAAGCTCCGGTACTGACATTACCGGACGGGGTAGAAGATTTGGTGGTTTATTCGGATGCTTCACTATCGGGGCTCGGATGCGTTTTGATGCAACGGGGCAAAGTTATAGCTTATGCCTCGAGGCAATTGAAGATACACAAGAAGAAATATCCCACGCACGATCTCGAGTTGGCTGCGGTGGTATTTGCCTTAAAAATATGGAGGCACTACTTATATGGGGTAAAGTGCACCATATTCACTGATCACAAGAGCTTGAAATACTTCTTCGATCAGAAGGAGTTAAATATGCAACAAAGGCGATGGCTAGAAACGGTGAAAGATTTCGACTGTGAAATACACTATCACCCCAGAAAGGCAAATGTGGTAGAGGATGCTCTGAGCAGAAAAGCGGACTATGTCCAAATACGTGTAAGATCGATGTAGCTCGTGGTGACCTCGGGTATACTTGAACGTATTCGAGAGGCGCAATTAGAAGCAGTGAAAGAGGAGAATTGGAAGAAAGAAAGAATAATCGGTCAGTTGAAAGATTTGTCGGATGGGAATAACGGGTTGAAGACTCGATCCGGAAGGATATGGGTTCCAAATACTTGTGGGGTGAAGACGCTTCTACTTGATGAAGCTCATAAATCCCGATATTCAATTCATTCAGGTGCGACCAAGATGTACAATGATCTGAAACAAAATTATTGGTGGCCTGGAATGAAGAGGGATGTGGCGAAGTATGTGGAAAAATGCTTGACATGTCTATAAGTCAAGGCGGAGCACCAAAAACCATACGGCAAACTCCAACCATTAGAAATCCCAATTTGGAAATGGGAACATATTACAATGGACCTATTAACCAAATTGCCTAAGACAAATCGTGGTTTCGATGCCATATGGGTAGTGGTGGATAGATTGACGAAAAGTGCTCATTTCATTCCGATTCGTGAGACTTATACGTCAGAGAAGATGTCAGAAGTTTATACTAATGAGATAATAGCACGTCATGGAGTACCGGTATCCATCGTGTCTGATAGGGATACCCGGTTCACTTCAAATTTCTGGCGAGATTTCCAAGAGCAAATGGGAACCAAATTGTTCATTAGCACTGCGTACCATCCTCAAACAGATGGACAGAGTGAAAGAACAATACAAATATTGGAGGACATGCTACGGGCGTGTATAATCGACTTTGGAGGAAGTTGGGATGTTTACCTAGCGTTAGTCGAGTTTTCGTATAATAACAGCTACCATGCTAGTATTAAGATGGCACCGTATGAAATGCTCTATGGTAGGAAGTGCCGAACCCCGGTATGTTGGGGTGAAGTGGGTCCACGGGAACCCCCACCAAGATGTAGTACGAGCCACTAATGAAAAAATTGATGTGGTTCGGGCACACTTGAAAGCGGCCCAAGATAGACAAAAGGCGTATGCTGACAAAAGGAACAGGCCAATCGAATTCCAGGTTGGCGACAAAGTTATGCTGAAAGTATCGCCGTGGAAGGGAATAATACGATTCAGAAAAAGAGGAAAGTTGAGCCCAAGATTTATTGGGCCATTCAGAATCACTGAACGGGTGGGTAAAGTAGCTTATCTTCTAGAATTATCCGAGGAGTTGAGTGGGATTCAGAGCACATTCCACGTGTCACATCTCTGAAAATGTTTGGCAGACGAAACTGCTCGTATCCACTACGATGATATCGAGGTGGATAACAGCCTCAACTATGCAGTAAAACCAATTACGATTTTAGATCGTAAAGAGAAGAGTTTGAGGAACAAAGTGATTAATCAAGTCAAGGTCAAATGGGAGCATAGGAAAGGTTCGGACACTACGTGGGAGTCCGAAGAGGAGATGCGACGTCTCCACCCTACATTATTTGGTACGTACTTCGGTTTGGGGGACGAAACCCTTTTAAGGGGGATGGACTTGTAACACCCCGAAAATGTAAAACTTTATATTAGAATTATAAAGTATAAATAAACAAGAATTCACTAACTAGGAATTTTTAACCTAGTTAACTACAAATCTAGAAGTAACTTATGATAGGGTTAAAAACAACCAAACATTAAATAGAAACGGAAGATGAGGGGCCTATGTTGCTAAACTTGAAACTTAATTTCATAAAAACAAAAATTAAAACAGACCAAACACACTTTGAGTGTGTCTGGTCGTACAAGAAGCAGGAGGGCGACAAGGGTTCTTCACCAAACCCTAACTCTCACAAAAATTGATCAATTCAAGGTTCAATTCAGCCCAAAATCGAAATCTGAACATAGATTAGTCATCCTCATCACAAAGGGGTTACAAGGTACGTAAAATCTGATGTTAATTCTCTGTTGGAAATTCTCACGAAATTAGGAAAATCTGAAAATTATGATGCATGTTTGTTACTTGGGTAGATTAGAAAAGATAAAGTGTCTAGGAGTAAAACCTAGACAACAATATGTGAAATCATGATAAAATTCTGAAAATTTCATAAACACAATGAAGGTGATTCATGGGTTTTGTGAGATAATGGTAAACACTAGGATGATAGTGGTTGTTCTAGTAATGTTTGATATGTATGAAGTGATTTCAGAATTTTAGAAGATAAAGTTCATGTAAAATAGTTGATTTATGAAGAATTAAGGCTATATGATAAGTTGAGAACTTGATAATATATAGTGTAAATTTCTGCCCTTAAAGTGTTCGCATAAATGCCTCAAAGAAGGCTTAAATCTGAGAATTTAAGTTAAACCGCATGATTTTGATGTTTAGGCAAAATATGCGAATTGTGAATTGAAAAGAGTTCTAAACATGTTTTGGTTGAACTCAATAGGAAAGGATACCGGAGCTTCAAGCGGACAAGCCGGTGGCGACTTGCGTTTGAAGGGCGTGCACTAAAGGTATGTAACTTGACCCGTTACATTAATCGAATTGTTGTTAAATTTTGCGAAGTCTCAATTAGGGATAAATATGGTGTTGATTGTAGCGACCATGATCGTTACTTGTATTACTAGTCTAAGAGTGTCAAAGAATCGTTTGGTAGTCGTCAAATTGGGGAATTCCATAAGATGAACCAAATGGGTCGATTAATTGTGCAAGTTGTTGTTTTAGTGTTTTAGAGAATCAAAATAGAGATACTAATCACAAGAGCATTAAACCATGAGATTGGTAAACAAATGCAAGTGATGACAAGCCCGGGATATTGGGTATAAAGTATCATAAGTTACTAGTTAAATAGTAGTATTTTGTGTCAAGTAGGAATGGGTCGAATAAATGCATAACGATATATAGACTTTCTGTCTGTAAGATGAAGTTTTGGCATGTCTATCATAATAGGCATGTTGGTAATGAAATTACAGACGTATAGGAACAAGAATCACTAAAAATGGACTTACGAATCATAAGTTATGGCCATTTTAAGTTGGAACTTGATTAAAATTTGAGCTGGGAATCTGCAGCATCAAACAACTGAACAATATGTGAAAAACAGGGCCTGGCGTGACGCGAGGGGCCTTGGCGCGGCGCCCCTTGATCCGAGAAAATTTATTTTCATGATTGTTTGACCCTTGGAACTTGTTTGTATCCATTTTAATCTTATCAAAATTAACACTTGTTGTGGTTTTGATCTTAGGTGATGTTGGAAACTAACCGGAAGATGATCGAGCAAGCTTTTGAAGAACCGAACACTATTTACAAGCTTCCGCAATGTTTTAATCTTAAAAAGACTATGTTTATGGGCTGTAAACAATTTGTTAAACAACTTTTGAATGTTCTAACTTAGTCGTTAGTTGACTAAGGTTTATGCTAATTATGAACTTGACTTATGAAACTTATGTTAATTTGATATCTTTTGTATAAAAATGGCAAAAATTATTATTAAATTCAAGTAAAATTAGACGGGTGTTACATCTCTTCATGGGCAATGGAGCGAAAGTTCAAGTTGAAGCCCAAGGAGACTATGTTCTAAAACTTCCAAGTGGTTTGGAAATTTGTTTGAAAAATGTTTTGTATGCTCCAAGTTTGACTAGGAACATTATTTCTGGTTCCCTTTTAAGACAATATGGATTTGATTTGAAGTTTGTGAACAATGAAATTTATGCTTTGATGAATGACATGTTCTACTTTAAAACTACGCCTTCAAATGGTATTTATGAACTGGTTCATGATGATATATCATTTGATAATTCGATGTACCAAGCAAACACCAAGAAACTCAAAATGGATTTGAGTGAGACCTATCTTTGGCATTGTCATCTTGGTCATATAAACAGAAATCGCATGCAAATACTTCAAAAGAATGGTCTTTTGGAAACAAATGAAATTGGTTCATTTGATACATGCGAATCTTGTTTACAAGGTAAAATGACTAAGAAACCCTTTAGTGGCACCAACCAAAGGGCAAAAGATTTATTAGGTATCATACATTCGGATGTATGTGGTCCTTTGAAGCCAATGACTAGGAATGGTGAAAGATACTTCGTAACTTTTACCGACGACTATAGTCGTTATGGTTTTGTGTACTTGCTAAGACACAAAGATGAATTTTTGAAACGTTCAAAATCTTCCAAAACGAAGTAGAGAATTAACTCACTAAGACAATCAAAGTTCTTTATTCCGATAGAGGAGGTGAATACCTTAGTGATGCTCTTCAAGATCATCTTAGGAGTTGTGGGATCATCTCACAACTTACTCCACCTGCAACACCACAACATAATGGTGTGTCTAGGAGGAGTAATCGAACTCTATTGGATATGGTTCGATCTATGATGGCTAGAAGCACATTGCCTCTATCATTTTGGGGTTACGCTTTGCTCTCCGCGGCTCGTATATTAAATATGGCCCCAACCAAGAAAGTGGATAAGACACCTTTTGAAATATGGCATGGAACGGTTCCATCATTATCATATTTGAAGGTATGGGGTTGTGATGCTTATGTGAAGCAATACACCCCAAACAAGTTAGAAGTACGATCCACTAAGTGTATCTTCGTAGGATATCCTAAAGATGATATAGGATATTATTTCTACGATCCAACAGAGCAAAAGGTATTTGTTGCTCGAAAGGCTAAGTTCTTGGAAGATAAGTTCCTTATGGAAGGAGCTAGTAGAACAGTGGAACTTGATGAGGATCAAGAACCACAAGTCGATACACATTTGGTTGATACTAGCACTCAAAAAGAGGTTGTTAAAGATGATCAAATGGTTGATCAACATACATAAAACGTTCGCAGATCTGGTAGAATTAGTAATCCACCTGAAAGATATGGATTTTTCATGGATGGATGCTATGTGGTAGATTCAGATGAACCAACCACATACCATGATGCAATGTCGAAATCCGATTGCGACAAATGGCTTGAGGCTATGAACGTAGAGATGCAATCCATGTATGACAACCAAGTTTGGGAATTGGTTGTGCCACCTCTTAACTCCAAAGTAGTTGGAAGTAAGTGGGTTTTCAAGAAGAAAACGGACATGCATGGTAACTTGGATACTTATAAAGTGAGACTTGTAGCAAAAGGTTTCACTCAAACTCAAGGGGTTGATTATGATGAGACCTTCTCGCCCGTGGTGATGCTAAAGTTGATTAGGATATTATTTGCCATAGCTGCATATTATGACTATGAGATTTGGCAAATGGATGTCAAAACGGCTTTCCTCAATGGATATCTTGATGAAGATGTCTATATGGTTCAGCCTGAAGGTTTTGTCGATCCAAAACATCCTAACAAAGTGTGCAAGTTAAAGAAATCAATCTATGGATTGAAACAAGCATCGAGAAGTTGGAATCACCGTTTTGATGAAGAAATTAGGAATTTTGGATTCATCAAGAACGGCGATGAAGCTTGTGTATATAAGAAAGCTAGTGGGAGCACCGTCACTTTCTTAGTATTGTATGTCGATGACATTCTACTATTTGGAAATGACATTCCAACCATGGAAGGTGTAAAAGCCTGGCTTGGAAGATGTTTTTCCATAAAAGATCTTGGAGAAGCTTCCTATATGTTGGGAATAAAGATCTATAGGGATAGATCAAGGCGCTTGATAGGTTTAAACCAAAGTGTATACATTGACAAAGTCTTGAAAAGGTTCAAGATGGAGAACTCTAAGAAAGGTTTGGTACCTATTCAAAAGGGGACAATATTGAATGTGACTCAATGTCCAAGCTCAAAGGACAAGCAAGAAAGAATGAAATGAATCCCATATGCTTCTGCTATAGGATCCATAATGTATGTAATGATATGCAATAGACCGGACGTGTTATGCGCTTTAAGCATGACAAGTAGATACCAGCAAAATCCAGGTAACAGTCATTGGATGGCTGTTAAGAGCATATTGAAATACCTTAGGAGGACTAAGGATATCTTTCTAATATATGGATCTGGTGAAGAGGAACTCGTTGTAAAAGGTTACACGGATGCGAGTTTCCAAACTGATCGAGATGGTTCTTGATCACAATCTGGGTATGTCTTCATTTTGAATGGAGCTGCAGTCTCTTGGAAGAGCTCGAAGCAGGATGTTGTAGCATTGTCCACTACAGAATCTGAATACATCGCCGCTTCATTGGCAGTGCAAGAAGCTGCATGGTTAAAGAAGTTCATTGCCGACCTAGGGGTAGTCCCTACCATTCAAGACCCCCTAGAGATCTTTTGTGATAACGAGGGTGCGATTGCTCAAATCAAGGAACCTCGTGCACATCAAAAGACTAGGCATATTGAGCAGAGATTCAACTACATAAGGGATGAAGTTGAAAAGGGAAAGATATATATTCGCAGAGTTCACACCGATCAAAACATTGCGGATCCACTCATGAAGCTCCTTGAACGGCCAAAACATGGGGGTCATACTTGTGCCTTAGGACTTCGATATTCTAGTGATTGGATTTGATCTATTTTGTATTTGGATATTGGAACAATTGTTATTTTAACTCTTTTATGGTATTTTGAGTTATGTTCCATTTTAGCATGTTTAAATCCGTGAATAAATTAATTATTCTAAATGTCCGTAGTCGATCATACTTGTGGGAACAAATATGAATGTAAGACTATTATGAACTTGGATTGGTGGATATTCATTAGGTATGAATATAGAGCAAAGTGTTGCTGCCAAAGTTCATAGATATTTGTGGGATACAAATATTGGACTGGCCCGCTCTCAAATGTTACTGCATGGAATCATTTGTGATTGATCATAAGTAAATTTGAGCAAAGGCGAATATCATAGTATCCTCTGACCTGAGATACATATTGGGTCTTGATATTCACCAAATATTATACCTTGACTTAGTTCTTCGCTGTCTGTAATAAGACAGTACATAAGGCTAAGCTCAGGTGTGGTATGAGGTGATTGTGAGAGACATATGTAGTCAAGAAAGGATTTGTTCCTCTTATTCGTTGAGAGTAAGATGTCTATGGCCTGCTAAAGTTAAATCAACAGAGCATGATCACACTATGTCTCTGGATTTGACATGACATCTGTAACAAAAGGATAAATGATAGATTCACCTAAATCATGTTCAAGTAAGGGACTTGAAGGGGATGATGTTATTGAATGGCACTTCGTCATACGTATTAGGGGTAGTAAACCGTTGTTAGGCGTTATTTACTACTTGCATCAATCTTCTATGTATCTTGTGCAAGTGGGAGATTGTTGGATTCTGTATGCCCAAGACACATATTGAATTGATGTGGCTAGTACGTTATGATCCAAGTCAGGTCATACCCAATAACAAGCTAGAAAAACACCTATATTTTTTATTTATGATATGATCAATCAAATAAATATTAACACTTATAGTATTTAGAAATTGGTTTTCTAAATAATTGCACTTGAGAAACTAATAAATTATATGGATAATTTATTTTGAGAAAATATTTTGTTTTGTTATTTAATGGGTTAAATAACACTTAAAAGGTTGCAAAAATTTTATAAAAGTGTTTTTATAATTTTATAAAAGTTATAAATTAAAACCAAGACTTAAAAATGCAAAAGAAAAAAAATTCTCATTGGTTGAATGGGGTGGCAAAGGGGACGGCCTTGGGGGTGCTTCCCCAGGTGTTTTCACCACTAATATTTCATGCAACTCTTTAAAAAAATATACATGATTTGCTTGTTCTTTAGAACAACCATTCTTATCATTTTTCCACATACTTTTCTCACAAATTCATGTGCAAAGAACTCTCAAAATTCTCTTGAGAATTTTCGGCCATGGGTGGTTTTTAAGAGAGTTCACTAGTGAAAATCCTAGCAATCTTAAGGTGTTCGTTGGAAGCTTGGGGTATACTAGCTTGAGGCTTTCTTGTTTGGAAGCTACCATCCAAGAATCATCATCATCTTCCATCTCCTTGCTCTTTGAAATGTTGTTTCTTAAAACACCCTATGGTTGTGATTTTGATAGCATGCATGTCATGTATGGATCCGGTTATTAGGTTTTGCATTTAAAATGGTTTTAAATCTTGTAAAGTAACATGTTTTAAATATATATTATGATGTGTTTTAATTTTATTTGGATAAAATTACTTTGATAAACATGTGAAAAACCCAACATTGATTTGTTCAACACAGTCCCTTTAGTCATAGGAACACCTCCTTTCTTGCAGTTTTCCATCTTAAAGTGTGTCATCATTTTGTCTATGTATGTACTTTGACTTAGCCCAAGAAGCCGCTTAGATCTATCCCAGTAGATCTTGATTCCTAGAATATAGGCTACTTCTCCAAGATCTTTCATTGCGAAACAAATTCCCAAATAGTGTTTAACTTTGTTAAGCATAGGGACGCTGTTTCCAATGATCAGTGTATCATCCACATACAAGATGAGGAATGATATAGTGCTCCCACTAGCCTTTCTATAAACACAAGGCTCATCTTCATTTTTGACAAAACCAAATTCTTTGATCTTTTGGTCAAAATGAAGATTCCAGCAGCGAGAAGTCTGCTTGAGTCCATAAATGGACTTATTCAGCTTGCATACCCTATTAGGAAATTTTGGATCAACAAAACCGTCTGGCTGAACCATATAGATATCTTCAGAGAGATGCCCATTAAGAAAAGCGGTTTTGACATCCATTTGCCATATCTCGTAGTTATAGTACGCGGCTATGGCAAGCAATATCCAGATCGATTTGATCATAACAACGAGCGAGAAGGTCTCATCATAGTCAATACCCTGAGTTTGAGTGAAACCCTTCGCAACTAGCCGTGCTTTATAAGTGTGAACATTTCCATGCGTATCGTTTTTGTTCTTGAAAACTCATTTTCTCCCTACTGCCCTAGATTCGGGGGGTAGCTCAACCAAGTCCCATACTTGATTATCATGCATAGATTGCATCTCAGCGTTCATGGCTTCCAGCCATTTCGCTGATTCAGGATCTGAGATAGCAGATTTGTAGTTAGCAGGTTCGTCATTAGACTCATCTACTGCCAAGACTTCAGCACCTTCAAGATGCCAAAGGTATCTGTCGGGTTCTTTACGAGTCTTGCTACTTCTGCGAACGCTAATGTTTATATCTGGTTCTTCAACAACAATTTCTTGTTGTTTAGATTTTCCGACTTCATCGGCGGTTGTTGTTGGTTCTCGAATTTCTTCAAGATCAACCACATTATGTCCAGTTCCTCGATTAAGAAGTTCTTCCTCGAGAAAGTGCCCCTTCTTTTTGATGGAAATAACATTTGCATCAGGATGGTAGAAATACTAACCGACAAAAACAACCTTTTCGCCTCGAGGATCGAGCTTATCATCAGCATCACTTGTGATGTATGCATCACATCCCCATACTCTTAGGTATTCCAATTTAGGTTTAAGCTCATGCCATATCTCATATGGGGTTTTGTTTACCTTTTTAATCGGAGCCAGATTGACAATACGGGGGGGGGGGGCAGTTCTCACACCCCCAAAATCAACATGCGGAGTATCACCGCTTGGAGGCGTGACTGACCAGGATCAAGCCACCAATCATATTGAACATAGCATATAAATAAATGTAAAACCCAAACATAATATAATTGTTGTCCAACAAAGCATAGTCTAAGTAATCAGCGGAAGCATAATGTTTAAAACCAAAACAAAAGTTCAATTGTATCAAATGTTTGACATTGTATATGACAATCCATGTCCCACAACGACCACACCTCCCCGTGCAAGCTCCATGAGTACCAAACGACCTGCAAGGCATGTAACAACGAGTCAACAACAAAGTTGAGCGAGTTCACAGTTGGTTGATTAGGTATTGCTTTCGTTTCAATAATCGTAAGTTCGTTTTGTACACCACGTTTTAATCAGTAACCCTGTTTCCCAAACCATCTCTATTATTAGTGGGGGCTTCCCATGTGAATTACCAGACCGTACCATATCGACTATGTAGGTCCCGTGAGCCGTGCGGATCGTAACAGAATCGTCGATCTAACCTAGAGTGCGGAATCCTCTAGATCAGATTTCACAGAAAACGAGTAGAAACAGAATCAAGAACACGATACACTTTCAATCCGGTCTTCTATTGATTATCCAACATAAACGTTTACAATCAATTCAAGACCACTCGAAATCTCTTAGCCACTCTCTATAGATTTCGCACTCCCCTCTTTCTTTCCTCTAAGTGTGTGACCCCAACCCTTATCCCAAGCCTTGTTTATATAGGACAAGGTTTGCACATGGGCTTTGGTCTGGGCCAGGCCATTCTCCAAGCCCATTACAACAAATAACTCCCTAACCAATAATGCAAAGCCCAATACAAAATATCCAAAGACTAAATAAACAAACTATTAAGCTGTTGTCACAAAACATGCACCAACAAACTCCCCCTTGACAATAGCTTCATAGTGTAACTTTGTCTTCAAACATCTTGCAGTCTTTTTGGTCTTTGGATAGCGTCAGCTACACAGTTTCTGACATCAACAAACTCCCCCTTAGCTGATGCTTCCAATCTCCAAAATTTTCATTCGTTGTAGATCAGCGAACTAGCAATCTTTGGTTAAGCAAGTATCTCCAAATTCTTCCATATCTCTCTCTCTTTCTGCAATGTAGTAGAAGGATCCTACCATGCATCTTCACACGTTCTTCACTTCACTCTCAATCTACACTTTACTTGTATTCTGCACTTCATTTTGATAACTGCATCAATCTGTTTAGAAACACAAGCAAGTATCTCGAAAAACCATTAGCCTTTTTCACATTTAAAGATAAACCAATATTTTATCTTTGTTTGCAAAAACAACTATCTGTCAATTCAAAATGGGAGATCTTTTAAAAAGAAATATTTTTGGTATTTTTGATTTTTCAAAACAAACTAACAAACTAAATTAAACTCAAAAATATTTACAATACTTCCTTTTTTGAGTATCATGTGCAAGAAGATCATATCAGCAAAATCAAACTGTTTTCACACTATTAGATAATTCTTTATTTAATTTTTCATGAAAAGCAGTTCAAGACGATTACCAGTATGTTTGTCCACCTAAACAAAATGCATGAACATTTCAAGTACCATTACCATATGATACGTTAAGGTAATATTAATTCTGATATATTAGCGTGTACCACTTCAGGATATACCCCCGCGATCAAGGTATGCACAAAGATTCATCGTAGTAGGTGAGTATACTGAATTCATCCGTTTTGTTTTTCAACGTTTAGATAATTGGTGAACAGGTCAGTACTTCCGTACAGCAGAGAGACCAAAATATCTAACGAGGGCTAAGACAAATACCATTTTGGTACGATTTATGCATTTTGCACTTATTGAATGACTCTCTGTGAGAGCTTCTTCATATTCAGGGTTTTGGCATTATTAGCTCTTTTAAGATATCTTGAGTGTGTCTAGGTCAGCATGTATCTGGATGCAGCAGAAGGACACCCCTGATATCCCCAGATGAAATAACAGTATAAAGACCCAAAACTTCAGATTTTGGCAATCTATCAACGCAAGATTTAAGGTCATTAAACCATACACCACTGATGTGTTCCCCACTCATACTCAGTCCATTTAGGTTTATATCACATTGGTAAGTTGATTATTTCATGCTTTTCCCTACTGGTACATCATATGATGAAGCTGCTATCACACTTAAGCATTTTAATTCAGTTCGAGTGTGACAGTCTAACTTGCTGATGTACTATCATTTCTTCTTTTTCACACCATGAAAACTCATTTTTGATTTTTCAATGTTTTTGGATTTTTTTTTTAATTTTATAACTTACTCCCCCTAAACACACGCACTATCTAAACCCTTTTTGGCTTAGAGGAATTTCTCCCCCTAAATTTTTGTTTTTGTGGAGTAAGTTTTAAAAACATAATTTAAAAACACAAACAAACTCCCACCTTAACCTGACTACAGTTTTTCACGTTTTCAGTTTAAAAACAATCAAAATGATCACAGAAGTAAATAGTTCATTACCCATGTTAACCTACTATTCACCTCAGATGCTTTACAGAAATAACCACTATCGAACACATCTACAGTCCTTCTTGGTCATCCTGCATTCACTCAACAACTCAGTTAGTCTTGAGAACCCAAGCCCTGATAGTCTTGGGTTTTCCAAATTCATCCATTACAGGAACATCCATCCAATATCCATCACACTTC
The DNA here is from genome assembly GCA_030545235.1 of Helianthus tuberosus. Lineage (NCBI taxonomy): Eukaryota > Viridiplantae > Streptophyta > Magnoliopsida > Asterales > Asteraceae > Helianthus > Helianthus tuberosus. Next base: position 43,083,674 of record CM060386.1, on the reverse strand, counting down.
AGTGGATCCTTGGGCAACTTTTTATCTTGATACCTTCTTCTCCCATAATCATACCATGAATTTTGAAAAAAATTTGGATGTTGTTGAACATTCGAGTTACTAAAACCCATATGTCCATTTCTTTGTTGAAAATTTCGATTACCAGCAGTTTGGTATCGATTTTGATATCCAAAATTTTTATTTTGACTTTGAAAACGATTTGATTTACCACTATATTGACTAAATTGTGGAGAAATACTTCTTGGTCTATCAAATCTTTTTGAAGTTGAGGGGTTTGATTGAGATTCAGGTTTCTTTGTCTGACAACTTGGTTTTACACTATTGCTTGACCCAACCTGATTCCCATCCTTAACCTCATCAACTTTTTTTTTACCTTTCTTCAAAGGACAACAACTCGCCACGTGCCCTTTATTGTGACATGTAAAACAGGATCTTTTCTTATAAGTTTTCTTTTTGTTTGATCCCTTTTTAAATGTGTTGGTCTTTTTGTCTTTGGTATCCTCATCCACTTTATGAGGTGTACCGTTAGACCCAACAGATTCTTTCAAAGAAACTGGACTATTTGGCAAGTCCACAGTTATCGGATCCACTACTACTTGTGCATTGGTTACAAAATCAGTTAGCTCATCATCAGTTGGTAGAAAAGGGTAGTCTTGATTTTCAGAAGATGAAGCTTTAGTAAACCCCACCCCTGTTTTATCATTACTCCTTTTTAAACCTTTTTGAATTTGAGTCCTGGCTAACGAAGAATTTTCAAAATTGTTTAACTTCCCCTGAAGTTCTACAATTTTGGCTTGTGCATCAGCCAATTCCGTGCACTTTTCTGAAAGCTCGTTAGTCTTTTCTTTCAGAGTTTCACGAGCCAAATCAATGATCTGTAATTGTTCATTGACTTTGCTTGTTAAACTACTGATTTCTTGTTCATTTGATTTGAGTTTTATTAAACAATTTGACTCTCGTTTAATCAAAAGAACATTTGACTCTTTTAACTTTTCAGATTCAGCTGACTGAATTTTGTTTTGCTCCGATAGTCTGTCAACTTTACCCTGTAGTTCAGTGCAATTATGACATGTATGACTTACAGATTTTGCTGATACCTTCACTTCTGCTGTAAGTCCATTCACATTAGTCAAGCTCTTTGAAACTTCTGCCTCAACCTTTTCAGCATTCTCCTCATCTGCTTCCTTCTTCTCTTCTATCTCAGCAGCTCCTTCTCCTATCTTCACAGCTGCAAACTCAGCTACCAATGCTTGATCACATGTATTCAATCTGGAAGGAATCTGATAACGTTTTTCCAAGGCTTCCCACAGCTCTCTAGAAGTCCCATACGTCTTGAAAGTATATTTAACACTCTCAGGCAAGGACATCTTTATTGCTGCGAAAGCTTTCTTCTCAGCATCAACCAGCTGTTTCTCAGATTCATCCATCTTCTCATAAGAAATTACTTTTACCCTTCCGTCAAAACGACGTGTGGGAGCAACGTATCCGTCAATCATACAGCTCCACATTCTAGCATCCTTACTTTGAACATATGCCTCAACCTTCTTTTTCCAGTCATCATATTCATTTACATTTATAAGCTTTGGCCAGTTCTTAACAACCTCACATCCATTATCTATCTTAGCCATCACGCAGCGTAAAAGTTTAAATGAATTTTGGTAACCTGTGTCAAAATCCAAATCTAACTTCTCTACTGGTCCTTGTCGAGCCTTTACCGTAAGCGAACTGATAAAACCGTACAAAATATTTTCTGAAAACTGTTTTTATCAAATTATACCGTTAGATTCGTCTCGAAATTTCGATTCCAATGATGTATAATGTCAAAAACCTATTTCCAGATTTTCCAGAGTCAGAAAAGGTCCGAAATGATCCTATATTCGAAATGGTTATCCGAAATCAGCTACACTGATCCGAAATGACCACTTGCTGGTCCGAAATGAAACAAACTGATCCGAAATGGACTCAACTTATCCAAAATCAGACCCTTTTATCCGAAATGAACCCCTTTCAATCAGAAATGGTCCGAAATCCAACTGTTTGATCCGAAATGCAAGTTCAACTGGTCCGAAATGCTTGAACTGTGTCCAAAACGGTCTATTCGCATCCGAAATCAGCTCCTGCTGATCCGTAATCAGCACCTGCTGATCCGAAATGCTAGTTTCTTATCAGAAATGGATCAGAAATCCTTGATTTCTATCCGAAATGATCCGAAATTTATGTTTTTTTGTCCGAAATCCAAGCCTTTTGATCAGTAATGATCCGAAATGCTTGTTTTCTGGTCCGAAATCAACAGCAGAACTCAAGAACAGCCTCAAAAACGCATCCAAAAACTCCGATTTTCTGCAGAAACGATTCTGAACCAAGCCAATCAAGAGCCTAACGCTCTGATACCAATTGTAGGTCCCGTGAGCCGTGCGGATCGTAACAGAATCGTCGATCTAACCTAGAGTGCGGAATCCTCTAGATCAGATTTCACAGAAAACGAGTAGAAACAGAATCAAGAACACGATACACTTTCAATCCGGTCTTCTATTGATTATCCAACATAAACATTTACAATCAATTCAAGACCACTCGAAATCTCTTAGCCACTCTCTATAGATTTCGCACTCCCCTCTTTCTTTCCTCTAAGTGTGTGACCCCAACCCTTATGCCAAGCCTTGTTTATATAGGACAAGGTTTGGACATGGGCTTTGGTCTGGGCCAGGCCATTCTCCAAGCCCATTACAACAAATAACTCCCTAACCAATAATGCAAAGCCCAATACAAAATATCCAAAGACTAAATAAACAAACTATTAAGCTGTTGTCATAAAACATGCACCAACAGACTACTACGAAAATAAGTTGTGCCCTAAGTCAATGTCTATCAGCATTGACCCTTTTCCTTAGTCCCTTAGTACACGCCCGTTCGAACGACACGGTGTGAGGTTTGTTAAACCTAATAGCGCTATTAACTAATGACCCGCTCGCTATCGGCCTCGGCGATTAAGTAGATATAAAATGAGGGACTTATGATAGAGTTTTGGTCCAGTATGTTTAATCTTGTTGTCCTACCCAAGGAGGACGAACGTACGTATCCTACCCAAGGAGAATACGCGAGGCTTAATCTTGGCATCCTACCCATGGAGGATGGCCGTACATATCCTACCCAAGGAGAATATGTAGTTTCCGTTTTAGTTCATTAACCCATTCCCAACCCTTGGGAATCCCATGCCTTGGAAAGAGTGTGAACTCACCTCGGTTTGCCCGGTATGAATAACTACTTGTTTCCAAATAATTCAATCCAAGCCTATAGTGTTTATGCATGCGTAATCAGTTGATACTCACATAGTTAAAGTAACAATCACGATCATCACATATATTCGAGCAATAATTAACACATAGCATTTAACAGATATACAAGCTCATGCAACCATGCTTTACAATTATCAGTTACTTGTACTATCCTTATCAGTTAACACAGTCTTCACTAACCTAGTTAACTACTAACAGAATTAACCGAGTTACTGTGCTAGATTAAAAACTTGCGAAACATACTTGTTTCATCGTGAACCCCTTCGGCGAAACCCCTGGTTTTGTCGTGCATCCTTTCGGCAAAACTCACCCGTTTCGTCGTGATTACCCTCGGCGAAACCCCCTGGTTTCGTCGACATCGGCGTTTCGTCTAATTGGTCAGATACGTCGTGTAACTGATGATTACCCAGAAACCCTAACCAGCGATCATCATCATACGGAAATCATACAATAATCATTCAATCATCGATACCACTTTATCATACCAATTCATCATGCCACCTAACATCTAGCATGTACCCTAATTCACAAAACAACCTTATACAATCTAGATTACAACTCGTATGTATTTCAATGATAAGATCTATTCAACATAGTGTCATATCAACAGTCATATCGGCAGAAACGTGAACGAATGCAATCTCATGAAATACTATCACATAGTTCTTAAACAACCGATTTGCACAAGAATAGTAAAAACCCTAATCACATGATTCACAATCTAAACATTAATCATAGTCAAAACCATTCAGAAGTCAAACTTTCTCATTACGATATCTATTTACACATAAGACAACACGTAGATCGAATCAATAAACATGACTAACCGGTTAAGATGAAACACAAGAATTTCCTAAAGAGATGATGGTGAGAGGTGATGGCTGCCGCAGGAAGGTGGAGAGGATTCTAGGGTTTCGATTTGATTAATTTATTCACGAATGCAAAGGTTAGCGTAAAATATGCACACGTAACTGAACTGGGACCTTAATGGGCTTCGGCGTAACACTGGGCCGGCGAAACTCTGGGTTTCGTCGAGATGAAGATGGCGAAACTCCCTGTTTCGTCGAAATGGTTTTATGGCGAAACCTTGGTTTCGTCGAGCTTATACAATGTGAATTAGTTTAAGGTTTTAACTTATTCATATATGTTACATATCACCAAACATATCGACACAAAAGTCACATAACGTCTCCACATATATTCAACATGTACGGTTACAAGGCAAACAAGTCATATAAGCAAACAACTAAACAATTAACGTACAATTAGTGTGAAGATGGAATCTTGAAAACTCGAGTTGTCACATTATCCCCAACTTGAAAGAAATTTCGTCCTGAAATTTAGCATGCGGTTACTGAGGAAGCTAGTTAAGTTTGCGTGGTTTACTGGTTTTCCTGGGGTGTCACATCATCCCCCCGTTGATTTGGAATTTCGTCCCGAAATTCCGCAGTAGCTTCAGCCTCAATAGTTGCATTGTTCCCGAACAACTGGGGATACTTGAGTTTCATTTGATCTTCTCGTTCCCAGGTGAACTCTGGGCCACGGCGGGAGTTCCAACGAACTCAAACAAGAGGTTTTCTGGTATGCTTGAGAACCTTCACGTCTCGGTCTGTAATCTCTACCGGTTCTTCGATGAATCGCAACTGGTCGTCTATAGTGAGCTCCTTAAAAGGAACTATGAGGGTCTCATCTGATAGACATTTCTTCAGATTTGACACGTGAAATACGTTGTGAACTCCACTGAGTTCTGCAGGTAGGTTTAGTTTGTAGGCCACTTTTCCTATTTTCTCGATGATTTCGAACGGTCTGACATAACGCGGATTGAGTTTGCCTCGTTTGCTAAAACGAACTACACCTTTCCACGGTGAGACTTTGAGTAGCACTCGATCCCCAACCTGGAACTCGAGTGGTTTCCTGCGCTTATCAGCATAGCTTTTTTTACGGTCACGAGCTGCCGCCATTCATTGTCGTATTTGTGCAATCCTTTCCGTTGTGTCTACTACAAGTTCTGGACCCGTGATCTGGCTGTCACCAACTTCTGCCCAGCAAAGAGGTGATCGGCATTTACGCCCGTACAATGCTTCAAACGGAGCGGCTTGGATGCTGGTGTGGTAACTGTTATTATACGAGAACTCCACTAACGGTAGATGTTTCTCCCAGCCGTTACCAAAATCAATCACACATGCCCTAAGCATGTCTTCAAGGGTTTGAATGGTGCGCTCAGACTGCCCATCCATTTGTGGATGATATGCTGTGCTCATGTCTAATCGTGAGCCAAAGGACTTGTGCATTGCTTGCCACAATTCAGAAGTAAAACGTGCATCACGATCGGAAATAATGGAGGTTGGCACCCCGTGCCTCGAGACAACTTCCTTAAGATAAACTTCTGCTAGAGTGGAGAACTTATCCGTTTCCTTGATAGCCAAGAAGTGTGCAGACTTTGTGATTCGATCCACGATCAACCAAATAGTATCATTTCCACGTTGAGATCTAGGCAGGCCAGTAACAAAATCCATGGAAATTTGTTCCCATTTCCATTGTGGTATCTCTGGTTGTTGGAGTAGGCCCGATGGTTTCTGATATTCGGTCTTGACTCTCGCACAAGTCAAACATTTGCTGACGTAAGTTGCTATGTGGGCTTTCATGCTAGGCCACCAGTACGTAGTCTTCAAGTCGTGGTACATCTTATCCGAACCAGGATGTACTGCGTAACGAGACTTATGTGCTTCATCCATCACAAGCTCGCGTAAATTTCCATAGTGTGGGACCCAAATGCACCCTGTAACATAACAAGCGCCGACTTCCTTTTGTTCTAATCATTTCCTTGATCCACGTAGGGACTCTGCCCTGACGTTCTCTGCTTTCAATGCTTCAACCTGAGCATCCCGTATCTGAGTAGGAAGACTAGATTGGACGGTAAGTTGTAATGCTCGCACACGCTTAGGCGTAGTGTCCTTTCGACTGAGGGCATCAGCCACAACATTGGCCTTTCCTGGATGGTACATGATCGCGCACTCGTAGTCATTCAAGAGCTCGACCCATCGACGTTGTCGCATGTTCAACTCTTTCTGTTTGAAGATATGCTCGATACTCTTGTGATCGGTGTAAATGGTGCACTTGGTACCGTACAGGTAATGTCTCCAGATCTTAAGTGCGAAAACAACTGCTCCCAGCTCCAGGTCGTGTGTAGTGTAATTCCTTTCGTGAACTTTAAGTTGGCGCGATGCATAAGCAATGACTTTATCCCGTTGCATCAACACACACCCAAGACCCTGAATTGACGCATCACAATAAACCACGAAATCATCTGTGCCCTCTGGCAATGAGAGAATAGGTGCGCTGCAAAGTCTATCCTTTAAGTGCTGAAATGCTGATTCCTGTGCATTACCCCAATGATAGATGACACCCTTCTGAGTTAGTGAAGTGAGAGGCTGTGCAATCTTGGAGAAATCCTTGATGAACCTTCGGTAGTAGCCCGCCAAACCCAAGAATTTGCGGATTTCTGTTGGTGTGCGGGGTGCAGGCCAGTTCTTGATCGAGTCTACCTTGGATGGATCAACATGAATCCCATCCTTGTTTACCACATGGCCTAGGAAATGGACTTCACGAAGCCAGATGTCGCATTTCAAAAACTTAGCATAAAGTTGCTCTGTTCGAAGCAGTTCCAAAATAATCCGCAGATGTTACTCGTGTTCCTCCCGACTCTTAGAATAGATCAGGATGTCGTCGATGAATACAATAACAAACTTATCCAGATAGGGCTTGCACACTCTATTCATAAGATCCATGAAGACCGCTGGTGCATTCGTCAATCCGAAAGGCATAACCAGAAACTCGTAATGGCCGTAACGAGTTTTGAATGATGTTTTAGAGATATCCTCGTCTCGGACTCTCAGTTGATGGTAGCCTGACCTCAGGTCAATCTTCGAATAGTAGCTCGACCCTTGCAGTTGATCGAACAAGTCATCAATGCGTGGAAGTGGATATCGATTCTTTACGGTCACCTTGTTGAGTTCGCGGTAGTCAATACACATTCGGAAGGTACAGTCTTTCTTATTCACAAATAATATTGGAGCTCCCCAAGGCGAAGAGCTAGGACGTATGAAACCCTTTTCCAAGAGTTCTTGTAACTGTGCAGATAGTTCTTCCAGTTCATATGGAGCTAGACGATAAGGTGCACGAGCTATGGGCGTTGCTCCAGGGGCTAGCTCGATTTGAAAATCGACTTGTCGATGAGGCGGAAGACCAGGTAATTCCTCTGGGAATACCTCAGGAAAGTCACGTACGATCGGGATATCTTCTATCTTCTTTTCTTTATTCGATGAGGCTCTGATACCAATCTGTCACACCCCCAAAATCCACATGCGGAGTATCACCGCATGGAGGCGTGGCTGACCAGGATCAAGCCACCAATCATATTGAATATAGCATATAAATAAATGTAAAACCCAAACATAATATAATTGGTGTCCAACAAAGCATAGTCTAAGTAATCAGCGGAAGCATAATGTTTAAAACCAAAACAAAAGTTCAATTGTATCAAATGTTTGACATGGTATATGACAATCCATGTCCCACAACGACCACGCCTCCCCGTGCAAGCTCCATGAGTACCTAACGACCTGCAAGGCATGTAACAACAAGTCAACAACAAAGTTGAGTGAGTTCACAGTTGGTTGATTAGGTATTGCTTTTGTTTCAATAATCGTAAGTTCGTTTTGTACACCACGTTTTAATCAGTAACCTTGTTTCCCAAACCATCTCTATTATTAGTGGGGGCTTCCCATGTGAATTACCAGACCGTACCATATCGACTACTACGAAAATAAGTTGTGCCCTAAGTCAATGTCTATCAGCATTGACCCTTTGCCTTAGTCCATTAGTACACGCCCGTTCAAACGACACGGTGTAAGGTTTGTTAAACCTAATAGCGCTATTAACTAATGACTCGCTCGCCATCGGCCTCGGCGATTAAGTCGTTATAAAATGAGGGACTTATGATAGAGTTTTGGTCCAGTATGTTTAATCTTGTTGTCCTACCCAAGGAGGACGAACGTACGTATCCTACCCAAGGAGAATACGCGAGGTTTAATCTTGGCATCCTACCCATGGAGGATGGTCGTACATATCCTACCCAAGGAGAATATGTAGTTTCCGTTTTAGTTCATTAACCCATTCCCAACCCTTGGGAATCCCATGCCTTGGGAAGAGTGTGAACTCACCTCGGTTTGCTCGGTATGAATAACTACTTGTTTCCAAATAATTCAATCCAAGCCTATAGTGTTTATGCATGCGTAATCAGTTGATACTCACATAGTTAAAGTAACAGTCATGATCATCACATATATTCGAGCAATAATTAACACATAGCATTTAACAGATATACAAGCTCATGCAACCATGCTTTACAATTATCAGTTACTTGTACTATCCTTATCAGTTAACACAATCTTCACTAACCTAGTTAACTACTAACAGAATTAACCGAGTTACTATGCTAGATTAAAAACTTGGCGAAACATACTTGTTTCGTCGTGAACCCCTTCGGCGAAACCCCTGGTTTCGTCGTGCATCCTTTCGGCGAAACTCACCCGTTTCGTCGTGATTACCCTCGGCGAAACCCCCTGGTTTCGTCGACATCGGCGTTTCGTCTAATTGGTCAGTTACGTCGTGTAACTGATGATTACCCAGAAACCCTAACCGCCGATCATCATCATACGGAAATCATACAATAATCATTCAATCATCGATACCACATTATCATACCAATTCATCATGGCACCTAACATCTAGCATGTACCCTAATTCACAAAACAACCTTATACAATCTAGATTGCAACTCGTATGTCTTTCAATGATAAGATCTATTCAACACAGTGGCATATCAACAGTCATATCGACAGAAACGTGAACAAATGCAATCTCATGAAATACTATCACATAGTTCTTAAACAACCGATTTGCACAAGAATAGTAAAAACCCTAATCACATGATTCACAATCTAAACATTAATCATAGTCAAAACCATTCAGAAGTCAAACTTTCTCATTACGATATCTATTTACACATAAGACAACAAGTAGATCGAATCGATAAACATGACTAACCGGTTAAGATGAAACACAAGAATTTCCTAAAGAGATGATGGTGAGAGGTGATGGCTGCCGCAGGAAGGTGGAGAGGATTCTAGGGTTTTGATTTGATTAATTGATTCACGAATGCAAAGGTTAGCGTAAAATATGCACACGTAACTGAACTGGGCCGGCGAAACTCTGGGTTTCGTCGAGATGAAGATGGCGAAACTCCCTGTTTTGTCGAAATGGTTTTTTGGCGAAACCCTGGTTTCGTCGAGCTTATACAAGGTGAATTAGTTTAAGGTTTTAACTTATTCATATATGTTACATATCATATCACCAAACATATTGACACAAAAGTCACATAACGTCTCCACATATATTCAACATGTACGGTTACAAGGCAAACAAGTCATACAAGCAAACAACTAAACAATTAACGTACAATTAGTGTGAAGATGGAATCTTGGAAACTCGAGTTGTCACAGCAGTCATAAAAGCATGACCCCAAAAATAATGAGGCAAGTTAGTTCTACACATCTTCGATCGAACCATATAAAGTAGGGTTCGATTTCTCCTTTCACTCATGCCATTAAGTTGGTGTGTGTCAGGTGGAGTGTGTTCTGAAATTATTCCACACTCTATCAGTTGATTGAGGAATCTAAGCTGAGGTATTCGCTACCTCAATCTGATAAAAAGTATTTTTTATCTTTCTATCAAGTTGGTTTTCTACTTCGTTTTGAAACTCTTTGAACTTTTCAAAAGTTTCATGCTTACGCTTCATAAGATAGACATAAGCATATCGACTATAATCGTCGATGAAAGTAACGAAATGTCTTTCATGGTTTCTTGTCATGGTTCTGAAAGTGCCACATACATCTGTGTGAATGAGTTCAAGCAGACCATTGGCCGTTTACCAACACCAGTGAAGGGACGTTTTGTGAGTTTGCCAGCTAAGCAAGATTCACAATCATTAAAGGAGTCATGTCCAGTGGATTAAAGAATCCCCTCGGATTGGAGCCATTTTATGCGCGGCTTATGTGGCCAAGTCTACAATGACATAGAAAGGTTTCATTAATACCAGCTTTGTGATGTGCTTAAAATACAACATATAAATTATATCAAATACGGCGTAAAATCATCCCTTTTTCAGTACTAATGTTGGAAAAAGCCCGTTTCTTTGTTCCTTTTTATTAACAGGGTTAAAAGAGCTTAAATGAACAAAAGGAGCAAAAGAACAGCAAAAACCAACATAAAAGGCAATGAATACGGATTGACTCAACTCGCCGAGCCCCCGATCACATCCAAACCAAAGAAATAGCAAAATCTGAAGCTCTGGCATGGGGCCGTGCTCATCTAGCACGGGCCATGCCCAGTGGGAATTCGCTGCAGTAGAAAAAGACAAAAACAAAAGACAAATTCAAAGCTCAACACGGGGTCGTGCTAAAGCAACACGAGGCGTGGTCATCACTAGGATTTCCAGAATCTGAAAAAGTACAGCAAGTACATTGGCCATAGGCCATGCCATTGACACACGGGGCCGTGTTAGTACGAAGTCTAGCACTCAGTTAATGAAGAAGAGAGAGCCTGATGGCCACGGGGCCATGCCAGGCGGGCACGGGCCGTGGTGGACGTTTTGTTTTCAGCTATAAATAGGGGTGCTTGGTTTCATTCTAATCCATCCCTTGGCAAACCACTTCTCTCTCACTTGACACCACTCCACCACCACTACAACAACATCATCCACCACCATCATTCATTTTCCATCTTTGAGAGTGTGTGTTGTAGTCTCGGGATCCAAGATTGATAGTAAGAGTCTTTGTCAAACAAAGGCCATGCTTAGCTAAACTCTTACATCACTTGGTGAAGACATGTCTGTTATGTATTTTCCTTTATGATTTCCAATCTTTGGCAACGTTTTAATTAGGTATGTATTAATGACTTTGATAACTAGTTTTTTATATTGAAGGCAAATTTATCTAATCATTCTTCATATGTCGTTGATTCACATATTCGTGTCTTTAGGGTCTATATAAAGCGCGCTAATTTCCTGGAAGGGGATTAGAAGGGTGGTTAGGTAAATTTTATGTCTCGTTCAGTGTATAGATCCTACGAGAACCTGGTTCAAGCTTAGTAACACCTCACTAGTCGGAGCGGGCATTACCCACCACGGGAGAGGTGCAAAATGCTTAAATCCCTTATCTATAAACTACTATTAAAACTTTAAACCAACCCCACGAGAACTGTATCCCTGCTGACTCAGACCGACGGGTTAAGGGTGATCGCTGCCTGGAAGGGGACCCACCACTTTTTGCATTAATAATTTACTTAATTATCTTTTAATAATCCGACCTAGTGGGATTGTATCCTTGTTGACTCAAACCACTAGGTTGAGGGTAACATCGCCTTCACAAGAGAGGCCTACTACTACTAGATTAGATCTGTTCAAGCGAAATCCTGTGCTTATATGTAGGTATGTTGATTTCTCATTTGGTATGCATTCCGAAAAGTTGTACCGAATTGCTGCCGGTTTGTCAAGTGAATGTTTTAATGAGAAACGAGTATTAAAGTGATATTCTTCTGTTTTCTACTCCATTCTATCTGATTCTAAATTGTTTAGGTGTTTCCGCCACCTAAATAGTGTGTATTCACTCAAATTGACTCATTTGATCGGTCAAATCGATCCTACAATTGGTATCAGAGCCAGTTATGAGTAAATACACCTGAATCAGTTGGTTTTTCTACACAAAATTTGATTTCTGGACTTTGCCACGGACAAAATGGACTGAGTTTTTCACAGTGTGTGTAAAAGTGAGTTTTAACAAATCCTTGAGAGTATCAGCTTAAAATTCAGACTAAAACTGATAGAAATGGCCTGAAAACCAGATTTCGCTTGAACAAACAATCTGATTTAGCTTGAAAGTGTTGGTATTTTGAAGCGAAATTGTTGTTGGTTTGAAGCGAAATTGTGGATTTCGCTTGAAATAATCTGATTTAGTTTGAAAAGTTGTTGTTGGTTTGAAGCGAAATTGTGGATTTCGCTTGAAATAATCCGATAAAGTATTTTGAAGCGAAATTGTGGATTTCGCTTGAAAAAACTTGTTTTGAAAAGGTTATTGGCTGTTTGAAGCGAAATCGGATTTTGCTTGAACTGTTGTTTTCGCTTGAAGTGCATCAGAGATTTCGCTTGAGTTCTAGATTTCGCTTGAAAGCTATTCTGCTTGAAAGTGAGATTTCGCTTGAGAAGTCCATATTGTTCGTGATTTTGTCGATCATCTGATTTTGTGAAAAGTGTGTGTTTGAAAAACTTAAAAATATTCGGTAAATCTAAAAATGAAAAACCAAGATTTTTACAATTTCTTCGCCGGCAGTGGTATGACAGCAGGACAGACTTCGGGTAGTATTATTCAGAACGTTAATATGGAAAACGAATTGGGAACAATGCAAAAACCACCCAAGCTGATGAGTTTAGATGAATTTTCGGGATGGTCTGGAAGATTTCAGAACTGGGTTCAGGCTAATCACTTTGAAAGTTGGTTGAAGGTTGAGGCACCATATTCTCCACCTCTAGATGCTCGTGAACAACCAAAAGGAATTGGAAGTTTGACGCAAACAGAGCAGAATGATTTCAAAGCAGAGAAAAAGATGATTAGCATTCTTGAACAAGCAATAAAGGAGGATATTTTGGTGTTGTTACAACACGAAAATAATGCTTATTCTATTTGGAAGGCATTGAAAGCAAAATTTAAAGGGAGCGAATCCATGCTAAAGAACAAAAAGGCGTTGTTAAAGAAAGAATTTGACATTTTCAATTACATGAAAGGTGAAACCACAAAAAGTTTGATTGATAGGTATTGCCATTTAGTATTGGAGTTGAAGAGATTGGAAATTACCAAGACCAATGAAGAATTAATCGACAAATTGGCAGATGCATTGCCATATGATGAGTGGGGTACATATCTAATGATGTTGAAAAACAGTGCAGGCTTTGAAAACTTGAATCTTAGTGCTTTCATAGAAAAAATCGAAGCTCAAGAGTTGGAATTGTTGAAAATCAAGAAAATGAATTTAGCAAGTGTACAGCAAGATGTGTCTCTGTATTACAAAGGTAATCCTTCAGTTTCAATCAATCAAAGTCCAAAAATACAGACAGGGTTCATTGTTGATAACACCTCAAGCGTTTCTGCAAACAATCCTCAATCCGGAAATTTTTCTCCATTCACGAACTATGATCCAAACTTCAAAGCTCAAGAGCAGTCTTCATCTCAAAGCTCTACAAGTTCAAATAATCAGGCTTATGTTTCTGGGGTGCATTGCAACATCGCGGTGAATATAAAGAATGGAAACGAGATCACAGAAAAAGCTGCAAAACAACACATAGCAATGCTTGCTTCAGTTCTTGAGGCTTATGAGGGCTTAGTAGCAGGGAGAATCGGTAATCCTGACATGACGAAGGAGGATTACGACCAAATTGATCCCGAAGAACTTGAACTAATTGATATCAAATGGGGCATGGTTAGTCTGGTGAGGAGGGCTCAACGTTTCATGGAAATTACAGGCAGGAACAGTTTATCAGGTCCCGATCAGAAGTTAGGGTTCGATAAGTCGAAAGTTACTTGTTTTAAATGTAAAGAACGTGGTCACTTCAAACGAGAATGTCCCAACCGTGAAGTAAACAATCATCAAAACCCGTTCACCAATGATTACTACAAGCAAGCGATTTATCACCGACCAAATCAACAGCAAATTGTTCAAAGGCCACAAATTGAGAATAAACCGGAAAAAGCAATGATCGTGAATCAAGACGATGAGAAAGTAGCTGCAGGTTTCAGCTGGGATAAATATATCCCCGGTAGCGATGGATAGGCAATGATGGCTGAAGTTGTTGAAATTTCTGAGATGGTGTCTGAACCAGAAACAGTTACTGAAGATGGTTCTATAGTTGTTGAATAGGTTTCTGTTGAAAATGTGGACAATTTTGAAGAAATAGCTGCTGAAGTTCATTACTCTCAATCTGAGCAGGAGGTATTAGCTAGTTCTTTGAGATCTATCATGCCTCCTAAAATTTTTGAATCTTTTGCAGGTTTCTTTGAAGAACCGACGACTGGATTGTGTCCAAGATATGAGGAGAAGAAAGAATTTGTTGAAGAAATGATCGATGTGACAAAGGAAATGACCGAAGACACTTTGAAAGAAATTCCTGACAAGGCTCTCATGGCGAAACTGAAAGAGGTAGACACAGAACTTGTGAGGTCCGAGTCTGTCGGTATCGAGTCAGTTCAAAAGGAGTCTGATCAGGAGTCAGGAATTGAGGAGGTCAAAACTGAGAAAGTGTCTGAGTCAGAGTCGAAAGATGTCGGTAAACAGGAAGTGAAAACTGCTCATGAAGCAGAGGTTGTTGAGAAATTGGATTCAATATCTGAAACACCATGCCAAAAGTGTTTACAACCGTGCATGGAGTGTCTTGAAAAAGACATTAAGTTTCAGGAATTGAAAGAACATGCTGACATGTTAAAATTTGATCTAGGACAAGTCAAAGAAGCATATGATACACTAGTCAGATCAGTTAAAATGATTAAAGATGAAAGTGTTGAAAATGATAAAGCCACAAAACTTGCAAAAGCAACACTTTTTGACAAACAAGTGGAAGTTAATTTTCATATTGACACAATCGCATCATTAAAGAAAGAATTGGAATTGACTAAAATTGAAAATGAGCGAATTGATAAGAAATTGATGAGCTATGTTGCATCGTCATATGTCCTTGAGCAAATTGTTCCACAACAGCTCAATGCTGAACCGGTCTTTAACAGTGTTCCACCCCCAATGTGGAATCATTACACTCAAAAGTATCCAGATGGGGTGGAAGCGGCATTGAATCTCAAGTTGAAAACAATTGAGGATGAATTACCAGAGAGCATTGATGTTACATTCTCTCTGTCCGACACTGACAATGAGTCACAGGTTATCAAGACCGTTGTTGACCAAGTGTTAGGCGAAGAGAGTGATAACTCGGATTTTGAAACTGTGAAAACACATTTGGAAAGTTCCAGTTCTGAATGTGAAGATGGAAGTAATTTCTTGGATAGGTTCATACCGAAATCGGACAAGAGTGCGAATGATGATCTGATTATGGTAGTATACACTATGATTGGAACAGATAAACTTTACTCCGATTTCGAGTATCCTCTTCAGAACGTTAAAATTGAAAATGTTGAAAAGGTTTTCAAATTGGTTGAAATTGACATTGATGTGATAAACAACAAAGAATTCTTTTCTAAACCTAAAAAGTCATTTGTTACGTCATGTTCCAACAACTTGGGCAAAAATAAGTGGGAAGGAAATGGTAACAAGAAAAATGGTAACAAGAAAAATGGTAACAATTTGAAGAAAAAAGGAATTGGTTTTGAAAAGGGGATGGCTAAAAAGAGTGATAGACCAGTATTTCTTGCTGGTCCAAGTGTGGATGATGAGAAGGAATACATTTTTAGTCAAAAAGCAGTTGATGATTTCAATGCGGCTAAGAAACTGAAAGTAGAGTCATTCAAGTCAACTTTTGTCGAGTATGACAAGAGAGTTTGTTATCGCTGCAATGAAATCGGGCACATGGCAAAACAATGCAAGAAAGTTTTCGAAAAACCTGTTATTAAACATGTTGTTCAAAAACCTCAACCTAAGTCATCAATTGACAAAAAGGGTAAAAAACCAATGGTTTCACAAATCCGCATTTTGAAGAGGGGTGAATCGTTGAAGTCGGAAGATAAGCCAAAATCGATATTTGAGATTGGCGAAACTTCAAAGTCTCAAAAGACTTCAAAGATTTATCCAAAAACGAAAATTTTTGAAAATCAATTATGGGTTGCAAAGTCAAAACCATCGGTAGAGGAGAAAAAGATGGAAAACATTTTGAAGAATGAAACAAAAGTTTTTGAAACTAAATCACAATCAGTTGAGGTGAAGAAAATGGAGAATGAGTTAAAGTTTGATTCAAAAGCTTTTAATCCCATTATTCAAAATATTTTCGGAAAAATGGTTGACAGAAAAGTCAAAGGGGTAAAGGAATTTTATGAATCAAAGGTAGGTGTTAATGATAATCATAAATTTGAGTTTGAACTTGACAAATTTCTTGCAGATTTTGAGTCAGAATTTCCACCAATAAAAAATGAAGTAAAACCAAAAGCTAAAACTGATGTTCCGAATGTCACATTTGACTTTCCTAAGACTGATGAGAAGTGTGATGTAGTGTTTGGGAGTGTTTCAGAAGTCAAAAAGTCATGGAGTTCATTGTTTGAATGAATTTGTTATGATGTTTGCAGGGGCTGCCCAAGTCTATATTGTCAAAATGGATCATGGATAGTGGCGCTTCACGACATATGACTGGGACGCTTGCTTTGTTATATGATGTCAAATCTGTAAATGGAAGCTATGTTGGATTTGCCGGTAACCAAGGTGGAAGGATCGTTGGTCAAGGAACGCTGTCAAATGGCGTGATTTCATTCGACAAAGTGAACTACATAATAGAGTTAACAAACAATTTACTCAGTATTTCACAAATCTGTGATAAAGATTTTAGTGTACATTTTACAAAAACTGAATGTGTGGTTTTGAAACAAGGGTTTAAAATCCCTGATGAGATGGTGTTGTTGCGTGCTCCACGGGAGTATGATCTTTATTATCTTGATATGAACATCGCAACACCAACAACTCATCAGAAACAGTGTTTTGTGTCAAAGACTAAAGCAACAGAAAAAGATTCAATAATGTGGCATCGTAAGATGGGCCACATTCATGTTCGCAAAATGAACTTTTTGGTACATAATGATTTAGTTGATGGTGTAAATTTGAAGAATTTTCACTTAAATGATGATTGTGTAGCATGTAAGAAAGGAAAGCAAACTCGGAAGTCACATCCATTGAAGATGATGAATACAATCAGGTTACCTCTTGAGAGATTGCACATGGATCTCTTCGGGCCTGTCAATGTAAAGAGCATCAGTGGAGACTTATATTGCTTGGTGGTGACTGATGATTTTACGAGATTTTCTTGTGTAGTGTGCTTGGAACGAAAAGATCAAACTTTTGAGTCTTTGATGGTGCTTTTCAAGAAAATGGAAACGGTGTATAAGCTGCCAATTCGGAGGATTCGGAGCGACAACGGAACGGAATTTAAGAACAACAAGATGTACGAATTCTGCAACGAGAAGGGAATTCTTCATGAATTCAGTGCCCCGTACACACCACAGCAAAACGGCGTAGCTGAACGAAAGAATCGAACTCTGATTGAAACAGCCCGTACAATGTTAGCCGATTCCAAGCTACCAATCTTTTTCTGGAGTGAAGCCGTATCAGCAGCCTGTTACACTTTGAATAGAGTTCTCACTGTCAAGAAGTATAAAAAGACTTGCTTTGAGCTGCTGCACCGTTATAAGCCGAATCTTGAGTTTTTGGAGCCATTTGGGTCTCCTTGCACTTTTATTGACGAAAATGGTAAATTTGGCGCTAAAGCTAATGAAGGTTTCTTTATAGGTTACGCTAGCCCACTCAAGAGGGTGTTCGTACCATGTCTGAGTAAGGTGATTCAAGTTCAACACGTGGATTGTCAAAAGCATACTCCATCAGCACAACTTCCCGGACAAAGATTCCTGTTCGACTACGATAAGCTCTGGGAGTCGTTTCATCTGCCGGTCGAGCCGAGTAATGAGGAACTAGCTCTTTTGTATCTATATCAGCAAACTGTGTCAGAGGAGCAAGTATCTAGTCCGATAGAATTTTCTCAACCCACCGTGGGTACTCACGATGATGAAGCAGGACCGAGTGGAACAGCTCACGAATCACCAGAGGAACCAGTTCCATCGTTTGATGAATCTGACGACTCAGAAGCGGAACCCGCTCCGTCTTTTGACGAGGATCCAACGGAAGCTGAGGATCAAACTGTTGATCTTGACATATCGAGTTTGGAATCGGAAGTGAATGTGCCTGATAATGCTATGCCACGGACATTGTTATATCATCCCTCAGAACAGATCATTGGTGACCTGCAAAGTGGTGTCAAAACCCGACATCAAATAGACCAAGCTCTTACATGTTTCTATTCATTTATTGCTGATATGCAGAAAGAAGTCTCATTAAAATGTTTTATTTCGCAGATAGAGCCCAGAACTTACAAAGAGGCATTGACCGAGGATAGCTGGGTGAATGCAATGCAGGAGGAACTGCAACAGTTCGAAAAGCTGGGCGTCTGGAGACTTGTCGATTTGCCACAAAACCAGAAGTTAATCAAGACAAAATGGGGTTTTAAGTGAAAACGTGATGACAGAGGTGTCGTGGTGAGAAACAAAGCGCGACTTGTGGTTCAAGGCTTCAGTCAACAGGAAGGAATAGATTATGATGAAGTTTACGCACCGGTTGCCAGACTTGAGGCAATTCGGATTTTTCTAGCCTTCGCGTCATGGAAAGATTTTAAAGTATATCAACTTGACGTAAAATCTGCCTTTCTTTATGGAACTATCAGAGAAGAAGTTTATGTGGGGCAACCGCCGGGGTTCACAGACCCACAGCACAAAAACAAGGTGTTTCTACTGGACAAAGCGCTGTATGGACTTTACCAGGCCCCGAGAGCCTGGTATGAGACGCTTTCGACATACTTGTTGGAGAATGGGTTCACAAGAGGTACAGTAGACAGCACTTTGTTCACCAAGGAAGAGGCAGGCCACATGTTGATAGTGCAGATATATGCTGACGATATCATTTTTGGATCCACCAACGATGACATGTGCAAAGAATTTGAAAAGGTGATGAAGAAAAAGTTTGAGATGAGTTCAATGGGGGAGATGAAGTTCTTCCTCGGGCTGCAAGTGGAACAAATGTCCGACGGAATCTTCATTCACCAAACGAAGTATGTGAAGGACGTGCTCGATAAGTTCGACATGACAGATTGCAGTCCTGCATCCACCCCCCTCGCACAGAATCATGGAATTTGTCCAGACGAGAATGGTGTGAAGATGGACGAGACATTGTACCGATCAATCATTGGATCTCTGATGTATCTCACGGCTTCCCGTCTAGACATCATGTACCCGACGTGCCTCTGTGCCAGATATCAGTCAAATCCAAAGCAGTCACACCTGACCATAGTGAAACGTATCTTACGGTATTTGAAAGGCTGCCCAAGCATCGGCTTGTGGTATCCTCGATTGGGTGACTTTATTTTATCTGGTTTTGCTGATTCTGATTTTGGGAGTTGCAAGCAAAATGCAAAGTCCACCACTGCTGGGTGTCAGTTCTTCGGAACTCGACTTGTTACTTGGCAGTGTAAGAAACAAACTGCAGTAGCGCTCTCTACTTGCGAGGCTGAATACGTTTCAGCCTCCAGCTGTTGTTCACAGATCCTTTGGATTCAACAGCAGATGCGAGACTTCGGTTTGCAATTCTTAGATACTCCGATCTATGTGGACAATGAAGCGGCCATAAACATCACTAAAAATCCGGTTCACCATTCTAAAACAAAACATATTGAGATCCGTCACCATTTTATTCGTGATTGTCACGAGAAAAAGTTAATTCGGATTGAACACGTGCACACCGATGATCAGAAAGCGGATTTCTATACTAAACCATTTGACAAAAAGAGATTTTATTATCTTTTGAAATTGAACGGGATGAAAAATCTGCAATCTGGGAGGGTTATTGAATGTGAAGCCGAGATGGGCGGTGATCTGACGTGAACCATGTCGTGTTGTCAAATTTGTTTGTACAGTTTATTTTTCTGCTTTTCGATAAAAACAAAAACACAAAAATATGTTTTCGTTTTAGGGGGAGAAATTCGCAGAAAAATACAAAAACATGATAAAATCTAAAAAACCAAAAACATTTGAAAAAGTAAAAAAAAGAGTTGTGTAGAATAGGGGAAATGATAGTACATCAGCTAGACGGACACAGTATGCTAAAGAATTGTAATGTATAAAATGCAATTAAGCAGTCTCGCTAAAGATGTGCCGATAGGTTTTCACAAAATCAGTAGATCAGTTTGGGATATAAACAAAAATTTACTTGCGTCTACGTGGGGAACACCTCCAGGATATATAGGTAACCCCTGAAATCCTGTTTGAAGGGTCCCGTATTCTGAGATACTAGGTCTTTATGCTTAGTGATATCTGGGGTATTATCCCGGGACTTCTGATTTTGCGGAAGCAATGGCCTAGTCCCCGGAGAATACTTTATGCTGCTTTGAAATATAAGCCTCCCCTCAGCACAAAAAATGATAACACATTGCAAAATGGTTAATCATGTGCTGTTGAAAAGAAGATCCCCAAAGGGGACCCACCAAAAGTCAAAGCCGTCATCTCTCTGCGTATCGAAAGATCGACCTGAGCTCTCACGGCCCTCACAATTAACCTCTTACAGATATCATCTAGGTATACTCACCTGTAAGACTGAATACTGGGATCTGGATACGGGAGTATATACTGAGGTGGGACACATGTAGATGTTTAAGTCCTAAAACACTAATTCTGTATCCCGGGCAGATTGAAAGTTCTGTGAGAATTTAAGAGGATCAGTATATCTGCAATCTACGTGAATTGTTTAATGCTTAAAATGAAATAACAGCTTAACGGTGCTTGTGTCTAGTCGGCAGCTGATATGATCCCCTAACACACTCACAAAAAGATTGTGTGTACATAGTTTTTAGTATATATAGTTAAAATCCAAAAAGATTTTTGTTTCTCATTTTATTTTCGACAACTGACATTGGGAATCGGAAGATCAAAGATTTGTGCAGATCATGTCTATATTTGATAAGGGCTGGGTAAGCTAGTGATGCAGAACAATGATTGGTACAGTGTTAGATAATTGGAAAGTGTTTGGAAGTTCAAAATGTTCAAAAGTTCATTTGTTTGAACTATTTTCATAATGAAATAATTGTGTACTTCATAATTCGATCAACCAAAGTTATTAACTTGGACTTGGTAGGTCAAGCAGTTGATCAAGGTCATTAACTTGGACTTGGTTGACTAGGTGTGACGGTGTTTAATCAGAAAAGTGTTAAAAATCAATTTTTTTTAAAAAAAATGAGAAATTTAGTTGTTTGGATTCTTTATATAGTCAAAACTATATAGAATTGTGATAGAACCAGATCATCAATTCTGGTCATTTAAAATGTCTATTCTTAAAAATGTATGAGATTTGCAGGTAAAAATTCCATATTAAGATCCCGATAGCTGAGTCTTAGGGGGAGTCTGAAGAAGAGCTTGATGTAAAATGAAGCTTGTTGCTGGTAATCCGGGTGTTGATCCCAAAAGCAATGAAGATTGATGAAAGGGGGAGCCTGCAATAGAGAAAGAGAAGCTTAGGAAACTGCTGAAGAAGCCTAAGTTTAGAAAAAGAGAATTTCAAGTCCCTGTAATGTTTGAAGACCAAGACTGAAGACTCCGGCTGTATCCAAGGGGGAGTTTGTTGGTACACGATGTCTAAAGCCTACGTCTTAGTCTAAAGAGTCTAAATATGTCAAGATAGTATAGTACAGGGGTCTAGATGAAAGATTAAGCTTATATGTTAGAGATTTCGCTTGAAAGAGTGTTATGTCAAGCTCAAGCGAAATTAAGTGTGATGATTTCGCTTGAGATCTGTTCAAGCGAAATCCTGTGCTTATATATAGGTATGTTGATTTCTCATTTGGTATGCATTCCGAAAAGTTGTACCGAATTGCTGCCGGTTTGTCAAGTGAATGTTTTAATGAGAAACGAGTATTAAAGTGATATTCTTCTGTTTTCTACTCCGTTCTATCTGATTCTAAACTGTTTAGGTGTTTCCGCCACTTAAATAGTGTGTATTCACTCAAATTGACTCATTTGATCGGTCAAATACGATCCTACAAAAATGCCCAAAGTGCATAAATCATCAAAAGGGTACATGAAAGATAAGTCGGAACCAAGTGATTCTTTCTTGTCTATCTGTTTTTTTTATTCTATTTTCTGTTTTTAGTTTATCTTTTTATAGTTTTAAATTCTTTTCTCAAAGTTTGATTCGATTAGACGTCGACGGTAAGTCGGTATTAAAAGCTCTTGTATCCTTGGACGACCTCGGTATCATGCCATCACTATACTACGTTCGCGATGGGTGCACTTGCCCTAGCGTGTGTGTAGAGTGATTGTGAAATATCATGTTTTATAAATTTAAAACTTGAAATCGGCGAGTAAAAAGAGCTAAAAATATACTAAAAATATATACACCCGTACGCACGTCAAGTTTTTGGCGCCGTTGCCGGGGACGCAAGGATTTTAAGAAAGCTTAAAATTTGTGGCCTAATCAAATTCTAACATTTTTTTCAAAACTATGCGCCCGTTTTTTAAACTTTTTTATGTTTATAGTAGGTTTAACACGGGGCCGTGCTGCTGGGACATGCCCCCGTGCTGCAAACTTTACTTCAAAACTTTTCAAACTCCCAGATATAGAACTTCCGACGGGGTCGTGCCAGTTCAGCCCGGGGCCGTGCTCAATCTTCTGTTAAATTTTTAAATTCTGTTTTCGATCTGGAGGCTTGTTATTCTTCAGGGTATCTTCCAATACAATGGATTACTACTTAGAAGACTACACCTATTATATTGAGGATGATTATGAGGAACCTTATTATACTATTTGCGGGGAATCCCATTCGGTACAACATTGTTACCTTTTTAAACCATCAACCTCATACACCACACCAACTTATTCATACACCACTTATGAAGAACCAAGTTTTGAGCTTCCAAAGTCATACTTTGATTGGGATGCCAATCCGTTTGAAACTTACGACATACCACCAACAATCACTCCCAAAGCCAAAAGACTCATACAAGGTCTCAAAAATCTAGAACTCTTACTTAAGAGATCTCGTGAAAAAGAAGAGGCTATTTGTACTAAAGAGGTAATAATCGAAGAGGTAAAAATAGAAGAACAAAATGAAAAACTCATGCATGAACCAACTCAAGAGGAAGGTAAGCCTAAAACTAACGATTCTAAACTAGATCAAACTTTTTCAGAAATTCACGTTTTACAACCTTCTTTTGAAAATCATTGTTTGGTTTCTTCACATGCTAAGTTTTTAAAAGAGTTGAACACTTCTACTAAAATCGAAGAATTAGTAAGCGTCACATTAACATATGATCAAACTTCACTAATAAAAGATGAATATCATGAAATAAACATAAAACTGGCACCATGATTTTTTCAAAACGTCTTTGTTAGTAATGTGCTAATTTATAAAGATCTTTGCGTTAACATAATGCCAAACTATATTTTCAAAAAATTAGGTACTAGTGATTTTTCTCCTCTTAAAATTCATTTCTCAAATCGCAAAACGATTAATAACATGGGAATGGTTGGAGATGTCTTAATTCAAACAAGCCAAGAGGTGGTCCCAACCGACTTTGTCATCTTAAATGATGCCAACTCTTTCTAAAATCCCATCAAGCCTTGACCTAACGGAAACAAAACAACTTACCACTTCGATTAGGGGCTGAAAAAGGGTATGTCAATCTTGACCAACCAATGAAATATCCAATTCATGACGACGACCCCCTAATTGAAGATGAAGTGGAACCACCCGAAACGGAAGAAGAAGAAGAAGAAGAATTCGTCGAAGAGGAAGTCGCTATAGAACAAACCTTTTCAGCCATCGTCCTTAATAAAGAGGAAAATAAGAGGTCTCTCGAAGACCCACCGCCACTTGAACTAAAGGAACTACCTAAAGGTCTAGAATACGTCTTTTTAGACGAACATGGTAAGCTCCCCATCATCATTTCTTCTAAACTAACACTTTTTGAAAAATAAAAATTAATGAAACTTTTGATAAAAACATAAAAATGCAATCGCATGGAGGCTCATGGATATCAAAGGCATTAACCCATCCATGTGCACCCACAGAATTTTGATGAAAAATGACTATAAAACGGTAATACAACCACAATGTAGGGTAAATCCAAACGTACAAGAAGTGGTTAAAAATGAAGTCATCAAGCTACGAGACGCCAGCCTTATCTATCCTTTTTCCGATATTCCATGGGTAAGTCCCGTCCAAGTAGTTCCAAAGAAAGGAGGTATAACGGTAATAACAAATGATAAAAATGAATTAATGCCAACGAGAATTATCACCGGATGGAGGGTTTGTATCGACTATCGTATGTTAAATGAAGCAACAAGGAAAGACCACTTTCCTTTACCATTCATTGAGCAAATGTTAGAAAGATTATCCGGTCATAAATTCTATTGTTTGCTTGATGGTTTCTCCGGTTATTTTCAAATTCCAATAGCGCCGGAGGACCAGGAAAAACAACTTTTACATGACCCTATGGAACTTTTGCTTATTGATGCATGCCTTTTGGTCTATGCAATGCCCCCGCTACGTTCCAACGTTGCATTGTGGCCATCTTCCACGATATGACAGAAAAAACTATGGAAGTTTTCATCGATGAGTTTTCTATCTTTGGAGATACATACGACCAATGCCTCGATAACCTTGAACGAATGCTATCCCGATGTGAGGAAACTAACCTCGCCCTTAATTGGGAAAAATGTCATTTCATGGTAACGGAAGGAATAGTACTCGGTCATAAGATTTCAAACGAAGGAATGGAAGTGGATCGTGCCAAAATAGACACTATTTCCCGATTACCTCCACCTTCCTCCGTTCGAGCCGTTCGAAGTTTCCTAGGACATGCCGGATTTTATAGGCGATTTATCAAAGATTTTTAGAAAATCTCTAGACCTCTAACAAAATTACTTGAAAAAGACGCACCATTTTTCTTTGACGAGGAATGCAACAAAGCATTTATAACCTTAAAGGAAATGTTAGTCAATGCACCAATCATGATAGCGCCCGATTGGAAATTACCTTTTGAAATCATGTGCGATCCAAGTGACTTTGCAGTTGGAGCTGTTCAAGGACAACGAAAAGAAAAACATTTCCACCCAATATAATATGCAAGTAAAACTCTTAAAGATGCTCAAGAAAATTACATAAAAACTGAAAAAGAGTTACTACCCGTAGTATTTGCTTTTGATAAATTTTGTTCCTATCTTGTTCTTTCTAAAACAATAGTCTATACGGATCATGTCGACATTCGATACTTCTTCAAAAACAAGATGCCAAACCACGTTTGATCTAGTGGATTCTACTCCTCCAAGAATTTGACATTAAAATTAAAGATAAATGAGGAGCCAAAAATACCGTCGCCGATCAATTTTCATGCTTAGAAGATACCGCTTTGGAGCCGACTCGAGAAGAGCTCATTGTTGATGCATTTTTTAGTGTCTGTAACTAGTCTTACTGATCGTTGTATTTTGTACGGTCTTTTAAGGTTTATCGAGTATGTATTTGATGTCGACCAAGTCGGATATCCTCCTATCCACTTGTGTCTGACTTGTTTGTCTCATTTGATATGTTATGTTTAATGAACAATGCATGTTGCATGACAAGGGTATAATGGTCATTGTGTGTTTATATGTTCTATCTGTTTGCTGTCTGTTTACAGCAAACAGAACAGCTGATGCAGTCCTCGACGAAACAGGTCTGTTTCGTCGAACAACTCACGACGAAACAGACTTGTCTTTAATCATTTTGTTTCGCCGACAGTCATGGCGAAACAAACCTGTTTCGTCATCTTATGGGCTGCTTCAAGCCCAATGTTTGGCCCATATTCTGTTTCGCCGAGACACCTTGTGTTTCGTCGACTGTTGGGCCCAGGGACTATATAAACCAAGTCTGCTTTCACTTTGAAGGTAGATGAGATAATACCAGTAAAGAAACTCTGTCGAAATTCTGACTAAACTATGTTTGTATCAGTTTGTAATCGGTTCTCATCCCGTTTAATCAATCGAGTGTGTTTCATTGATTAATACTTTGTTGTTATTGCTTTATATGTTTGATTTGGCATAGTTACGTGGATTCCGCACACGTGACCGTGTTTGTTATAAACAAGTGATTCGGTTCGTTATCGATCCTCAGATTTCGGGACCTATAAGTGGTATCAGAGCATTGGCTCTTATCCTTGTTTAAAATCAAACATTGTTCGGTTTTTATCAAGCTTTTGTGATTGTTTTTCTGAAAAATTGTTCTTGAAAATTCATAATTTCTGGAAAAATTTTCATAAAAATCTGTTGGTTTCTTGTTATTTGCTAAAGAGTTTTATCAAAAACCTTTTTAGATTGTTTGTTTATGCTTTAAATCGGGTTTTTATTGAAAGTCTTGTGCATTTTCGTGTTTCGGAAAATTATCGGTGATCGGAAAACTCATCGGAAAACTCATTGTTCTTGAGTGTGTTCTTCATATCTTCATATTTGTTCTAATAACATTTGTGAACTTGATCTTTAAATTGTTGAAACCTAAGTGTTATAACATATTATACATTAAATTGACTTTAGTGTAAAAGAGTGATCATTATTTTCTGAGAAAAACATGTTGCGTTGAAAAACGGTGTTACAAACATCACTTGTGTCAGAAAAATATCTAGTTGTCTGAGACTTATCATTAACGAAACAAGTAGGCGACGAATCAAATCCGTTTCGTCAAAAATATCTTGGACGAAACAGAAATCTGTTTCGTCATAATATCTTCAACAAAACAAGTCTGTTTCGTCAACATTCATTTCGACGAAACAAGTTTGTTTCGTGGAAAGTGTTTCGTCGGGTGTGTGTCAATTTTACACAGTGGACTTGCAGAAGGGTTCTAATTGTTTGTTTTCAACTGTTTGACTAGGTATTATCATTTATATATCAAACATGAGTAACAAAGGTCTGTGGGATTGGAGTTCGGACTCAAGACCAAGTGAAAATCAGCCTTCGCTTGCCGATTTAATGAACCAATTGCCACAAAAACAACAATCAATAAATGCAGGTCAATGGGCAATGGTTTCTAATCAAAATCAAAACATTCAAAATCTATTGCTCAGTGAGAGTGAGACGGGAAGCAACAATCACCCGCCAAAGCTAAATCACATGAACGACTATCCATCATGGAAGGGTTGTTTTCATACATACATTCAAGGGCAAAAACGTTGAACTTTGGACGTGTTTCACTACTGAATGTAGCCCGGAACTAGAAGCAGCAGCATCAACTGCCGCTGGTATTTCTAATATGCTTGAAGAAGACAAGAAAGCCTATGAATTAGAGAAGAAGGCGTTTGCTTTTCTAACACAAGCTCTTCATAAAGACATCTATCATCAATTTTCTTATAGTAAGAGCACAAAAGCTTTATGGGATGCATTGGAAACAAGAGGAGAAGGAAATGCAGCTTCTAGAAAAATACGCCATGATCTTTTGAAGAAAGAATATGAATCATTTCAATCTTTGGAAAATGAAACCTTAAATGATATGACTTCTCGTTTCTATCATTTGATAAGTGAAATGAGTTCTTATAAGGTTGTCACGACTCATGTGGAAATGATTGCACGTTTAGCTGATGCTCTACCTCCTATATGGAGTCCATTCATTGAACTTCTAAAGCATACTGGTGCTCTGGATGGGGAAAATGTCACTATCTATGGATTCGTTCAGAAGTTGGAGCACAAGAACGAAGAGGAAACTAGGAAATCTAAAAGGATTGGAGCTCCTCAAAACACAGAAATGTATTTGCCTGGTTTTGCTCCTTCAGCTAGTTCTAGTTCTGTTCAGCAACCTAAGCTTCAAACGGCGTTTGTTTCCAACACAAACTCATCAACTCAACCAGAGTTTGATTTAGGTGCTTATCTTTCACAATCGCTATCCAAATCTCAATCTCAACCTCCACCTCAAGTTACTACTACTCAACCAGAGTTTGATTTAGGTGCTTATCTTTCACAATCAATGTCCAAATCTAAAGCACAACCACCACAACAAGTACATTATACCAACAATCCTCCACCTCAAAACCCGAACACTGTCAAAGTTGATACTTCGAACCTCTCAAAAGTTAGCATTGAAGTAGCAAAGGAGCACATGGAACTCATTAATACAATGGTCAGTGCCTACTGCGGTTTGGTAGCAGGTCAAATTGGGAACATCAGTATGACCAACAAAGACTATCAACAAATCGACCGTGATGAAATGGAGTTGATGGATATAAAGTGGGCGTTTGCAAGTGCAGTTAGAAGGGCAAGGGATTTCATGAGTAGAACAGGAAGAAGTTCTTTGGATAGTAAGAAGGAAACGAAGTACGGGTTTGATAAAGAAGCAGTTACATGTTTTAATTGTGGCGAAAAGGGTCACTTCAAACGTGAGTGCACCCGACCAGCCAAGCAAGGCAATCAGAACCCGTTCAGAAATCAGACAAGTACTTCAAATGCAAATCAAGGCACTCAAGAAAATCGTGGAAAAGGGATAGTAGCTGTGAACAATACTACCAACCAGGACCAGTCTGGACCATCTAACAACACTCATGCATTGACTGTTCAAACAGATGAAGGGTGTAATTGGTCTTTACAATTAGGGGGAGGTGATAATGAAGGAGGAGGAACAGCGTGCTATGCAAAGATCATCAATCACATCAAGCACGCTCATAAAGAAGAATTTTCTGAAAGTGACGACAGTTCGGGTTATACCGGGAGTTCGGATGAAGAAAGTTCTATTTCGGGAGATGTGAAAGAAGAAGCGACTTCTATTGATGACTTGTTGAATGAAGCAGAGGAGTTGAAGTCTCAGAAATCTGTTCTTATCAAGAAAGCTGGGATAGCATCTAAGGAAATGGAGAAGTTCTTCTCTGAAGACGGATCTTTTTCTTTTCAAACTGCCTTTATGGCAAATGTTTCAGCCTCTTCGAGTCAGGTAACATCTGAAACTCCTAGAATATGTACTGATTGTGCTTATATGAAACAGGAATGTGATAGAGTGAAACTTGAATGTGACAAAATTCATGGTCACAATCAAAGTTTGGTTGTTGAGATGTCAAAGTGCAAAGAGGCAAATATGGCTTTAAAAAGAAACGAAAAGGACTTTAAATCTTTAATTGAAAATTTAAAGAAAAGTGTTTCCGAAACTACTAAAGTTGTTTATCACAAACAAGTTAGTATTAACAAGTATATAAATATCGTTGAGGAAACCAAAAAGGAATTAGCCATTGCAAAATGCGAGCACGATGCGATCAAGCAAAAATTGGAGAGTTATTCTAACTCCCGATTTGTGCTCGATCACATAATTGATGTTCAACAACTGAAGAAAAACAAGAGTGGTGTTGGGTATAAGAAATGTCCGCCCCCTTTGAGACACAATTATGTTGCACCACCTGATGAAGAGGATATGCCTCGTTTTGAACCCAGTGTGCCTCTTAATTATGAGGAATTTACTACTGGATTAGGGTTCAAACCGAACAATTCCTCGGGAACCTCATCTGTTGAAACAGAAACTTCAACAACAGTGAGTCAAAGTCCTCCAACTGTTGAGGATTATGATTCATCTGATGATGAAACAGATGCTAATGACCAGGATGAATCACTTGATGAGAAAAAGGGAATAGAAATTCCAATTGAGAATCATATTCTTTGTGATCCTCCTATTCCTGTTGTGCAATAAGTTACCAAACAAGTGATTAATCCTGTCATGGATGACAAGAAACCTGTGTCTACCATTAAGAGTAACAATGTGTTGTATACTTTGGTTGGTGATTCTAAAATCTATTCAGATAATGATTTTCCAATTAAAAATGTCAATCCATCATCGATTGATAACGTTTTTGAAAATAACACAAGTAAGTTTTTGGGAAAGTCGATTCAGGGAGTTACTGTAATTCAATGTGATCCAATTCCTAAGGCTGAAATCAAAAAGCAATTTGGAAATCAAAAATCCCCAACAAAGCAACAACCTTTTACTCCTAAGGGTAAACAACCATTTCAACGAGCTCAAAGGTCAAATGTTTCTAAGTCAAAAGTTGAAACATCAAGAGCTCGTTATCAAAAGAAAAACAATGATGTCAGATTTGTGGCATCTGAGGGTACTGATAAAATTGAGACTTTTGCAAACAAATTAAACACCGATTTTGTACAACAAGTCAAGATTTTAAAGCGTAACAATCAAAACAATTACACTCAACATTCAAACGGGTGTGATGAAAAGGCAAGTACCTCAGGTTCTACAGGTTCGACATCTGATTATCGATCTGGTTCTCCTAAGTTTGTTGAGAGGAGAACGTGTTTTAAATGTGGGGAGTTTGGGCACATCATCAAAGATTGTGCAAACACTCCGAAAGAGAAATTTGTTGAGAAAGCACCACCTGAAAAGATTCACCCACAATGTCGTCCCGTTTCGCCAAAACATGATAAAAGAACTGTTAAAGAACAGGAAACGAAACAACGACATCAAAATGTGAAGAAAATAGAAAAGGCTTTAAAATCTGAGGTCAAATCTGTTCCAAGGGAACCAAGTTCACCTTTAAAACCAGAAGTTTCAAAATCTGTTTACAAAACTCAATCTGGTAAACAAAAACAAACTTGGAAACCTATGAAGGGTGAAAGTTCAGGGGGAGTTGTTAGCTTAGATAATCATCAACAGATCGAGATCACTATTCGTGACTCTCAGGGACGACCCAAGACCACTATGGCTTGGGTCCCCATCCTTAACTAATCATTGGATGATATGTGCAGGGTGTTCCAGGAGGAACTATCAGTGGTCATTGGATTGTTGATAGTGGGGCATCCAGGCACATGACGGGCGACTTACGGCTTCTGTACGATGTGAGAAATATTAGAGGAGGCTATGTCGCGTTCGCAGGAGACAAAGGCGGATATATCACCGGAGAAGGAATGATCTCAAATGGTGTGGTATGTTTCGAAAAGATTAATTATGTTCGTCAACTTGATCATAATCTTCTCAGTGTGTCGCAAATCTGCGATAAAAAGTTCACCGTGCATTTTGATGATGCCGGTTGTTATGTGCTTAAACCTGGATTCAAGATTCCTGATGAATGGATTCTCTTATCGGCTCCAAGAATTAATGACCTTTATATTCTTGATATGAGCCAAGCTATTACGTCATCTGCGCAAGTAACATGTTTTGTCTCAAAAGCCACAGAGAAGGAGTCTATTTCTTGGCACAGAAGAATGGGGCACATTCACTTGAGGAAAATGAACCATTTGGTGAAAAATAACCTTGTGAATGGTGTGCCTGTGAGAAGCTTTCATCTACAAGATATCTGTGTTTCGTGCCAAAAGGGGAAACAAACAAAGAAATCTCACCCTCTGAAGAAAATCAACACTGTTAGCATGCCTCTCGAACGTCTTCATATGAACCTTTTTGGACCTATGAAGCACAAGACAACATTCGGAGATGCTTACTGTCTGGTTGTTACTGATGATTATTCTAGATTTTCTTGGGTAGCTTTTATGGCACACAAGAGTGATACTCCTGGAATCCTCAAGGATCTTCTTACAATGTTGGAAAATTTATACACGTTGAAAGTGAAGAGGATCCGAAGCGACAATGGAACTGAATTCAAGAATCGTGTGATGGATGAGTTCTGTACTTCTAAAGGCATTCTTCATGAATACAGTTCTCGCTATACTCCACAACAAAACGGTGTCGCTGAGAGGAAGAATCGCACGATTATTGAGACTGCAAGAACGATGTTGGTAGAGTCGGAGCTTCCTGTTCAATTCTGGGCAGAAGCTGTGTCGACTGCTTGCTACACTTTGAACAGAGTTCTTACAGTTAAGAGGCATGGCAAAACTTGTTTCGAACTTCTACAGAAAAGGAAACCGGATCTTTCTTTCCTTGAACCTTTTGGCGGTCCATGTACCATGATTGACCCAGATGGAAAGTTTGGCGCAAAAGCTATCGAAGGTTTCTTCCTTGGATATGCAACTCCAAATTTTCGTGTATGGAATCTGACCACCAAAAAGATTGAGCTTTGGAATGAAGTAAGGGTTCAAAGGTACACAAATCCTGTTAGAGCTCCGTGTGATCTTTGGATGTTCGATTACGAAGGGATATTCGACTCCTTTAATCTGCCTACCTTTGATGAAGAATCTGCAGCTGTTCAAATGTTATTTGATAGTGACAACGCTGCTGGCTAACCATTGGTAAGACCTGTTATTGTTAGCCCTCAAGGTTCTAATTCAGTTAACAATACTGTTCAAAATGAGGTATTTGAAGATGCCACTGACTACAATGAGTCATCGGACGATGATGAATATCTTGATACGACTGAAGGCACTTCTGCCCCGGTTGTTCCTGTTCATGGCACTTCTTTAGAAACTCCTCAAGTGCAGATTGTTGATACTGCTGAAGGGAATGCATCCACTTCCACGCATATACCCGGTGCGGAGTTGATTGCCGATCTTAATCTTAACAATTTGGGTATTAATGCTAGTGTTTCTGAAAATCCTGAATTAAGGATTCACAATACCCATCCCCAGCAGAACATTATAGGAGATGTCCAAAGCGGTGTGCAGACGCGTAATCAGCTGAGAAATAACCAGAATGCTGGTTTATATTCAGCAATTAGAGAATCTGGTCTTCAAAATGATTGGTCCTTTGCGTGTTACGTTTCACAAGAAGAACCGAAGTCTTGGAAGGAAGCTTTAAAAGATAATTCTTGGGTTGAAGCCATGCAGGACGAACTGCAACAATTTCAAAAGCTTGGTGTTTGGAAGCTTGTTGAAAAACCAGAGAATTACAAGAAAATTGGCACTCGATGGGTTTATAAATGCAAGAAAGACGACCGTGGAGTGGTTATTCGCAACAAGGCGAGATTGGTTGTTCAGGGTTTTCGCCAGATAGAAGGCATTGACTACAATGAAGTTTATGCACCTGTTGCACGTCTGGAAGCTATTCGGATCTTCTTAGCTTATGCTTCTTTCAAAGGATTCAAAGTTTACCAGATGGACGTTAAAAGTGCTTTCCTTCATGGTATAGTTCAAGAAGAGGTGCATGTCGAACAACCTCCAGGTTTTGAAGATCCTATTCACCCCGATCGGGTTTGGTTGCTAAACAAAGCTCTTTATGGTTTACATCAAGCACCTAGGGCTTGGTACGCAACCTTATCCAATTATCTTCTGGAGAATGGATTTAGACGAGGTCTTATTGATTGCACTCTCTTTATCAAGGAACTAGATGGAGATCTTCTGCTGGTGCAGGTATACGTTGATGATATAATATTTGGTTCTACTAATGAATCTTTGTGCAGGCAATTCGAACGTGTTATGCAGGAAAAGTTCGAAATGAGCACTATGGGGGAGATGAATTTCTTCTTGGGCCTACAAGTACAACAAACAGAGTCTGGGATATTCATCCATCAGACTAAATATGTTGGTGACATTTTGAGCCGATTCCAAATGTCAGATGCAACGCCCATTGGTACCCCACTTCCGCAGAATCACGGGATTACTCCGGATTTGAAAGGAGAAAGTGTCAACTCTTCTTATTATCGCGCCATGATCGGATCTCTCATGTATCTCACTGCTTCAAGGCCTGACATCATGTATCCAACGTGCCTGCTTGCAAGATATCAAGCAAACCCGAAGGCCTCTCATCTGTCAGCTATCAAAAGGATTTTTCACTATTTAAAGGGATGCACGGACCTTGGTCTTTGGTACCCTAGGGATGATAGCTTTGAATTAATTGCATACAGTGATTCTGACTTCGGTGGTTGCAAAATCAATGGCAAATCGACAACAGCAGGATGTCAGTTCTTAGGAAATCGCCTGGTCACGTGGCAGTGCAAGAAGCAAACGTGTGTTGCTACATCAACATGTGAAGCAGAATACATTGCTGCCTCAAGTTGTTGCTCCCAAGTTCTTTGGATACAACAACAAATGCGCGACTACGGTTTTGAATTCCTATCTACTCATATTTTTGTTGATAATAATGCTGCCTTACAGATCACTAGAAATCCTGTGCAGCATTCCAAGACTAAACACATCGACATTAAATATCACTTCATACGTGATTGTTTTGACAAGAAATTAATCGATGTCGTTCATGTCCCCACTGATCACCAACGTGCCGACCTGTTTACAAAAGCTTTTGATAAATCACGTTTTGATTATCTACTTTTGGTCAATGGCATTAAGGTGATACCCGAGTAAACTTCTTTGGCTGATCGTTTTTGTAAATATTTTCTTTATAAACTCTAAAAATTCAAAAAGATTTTCGTTTTTTCGTAACCTTTTAGCATTTTAGGGGGAGTAATTTCAAGAAAATACAAAAACATTGCAAAACTTCAAAATCCAAAAAGATGTCTTTATTTTTCTGTCTTTACGTTTGAAAAATTCAAAAATTCAAAATCAATAGAAAAACCAAAAATGAGTTTCTTGGATAAAGGAAAATGATGATGTTCACTGGTGTGGTCGGTCAATGTGCTCAAAATGAAAAAAAACAAAAATGATAAGTATCTCTACTAACGATGTACCGGTAGACTCACAATCAGACTAAAATGTGCAGGATGATACAAACCTAACAGACTTCAAGTCAGGTGGGAACCATTCATAGGCATATGGTCTTAGTACCGAGATTTCGTTTGAGAGATTGCCGAGATCTGAAATATTCGGTCTTTATGCTGCTTATCATCTGGGTATCATGGTTGTATCCCAAACCGTAAAAATATCGGAGACATAGTCTAAGATCTTCCATGATACCATACATACGTATACATATTGCATACGACCTCAATAAGTGATCAACAATCACATGTCCAAACAAATAAGTGATTATATATCACAG
This sequence comes from Helianthus tuberosus, assembly GCA_030545235.1. Lineage (NCBI taxonomy): Eukaryota > Viridiplantae > Streptophyta > Magnoliopsida > Asterales > Asteraceae > Helianthus > Helianthus tuberosus. The sequence continues at coordinate 43,048,643 of CM060386.1, read as the reverse complement.
ATTCTTTGCGGGAGTCAAGTTCGTCTCTCTGCTGTACGAAAGTACTGACCTGTTCACGAACTTGCTCCTGTGCCCTCATGCATCTGAAAATCAAGTTCCTCATCAATAAGTGATTCTATCACATAGGGCTTGTTTTCAATCAAAATAAGTGAGTTTCTCACATTTTTATACGGTCAAACATATGATAATCGGTATACTCACCGGTAAGATGAATTCTCATGCGTACCTTGATACGGGAATGTGTCGTGAGTGGATTCGCATCGACTAGTAAGTATAATCCTTACCGCTAATCGTATCTCTTAAATTATGATTACGTCTGATCAGTTTGAGCTTATGTGGACCACAATACCGATAATCGAGGTAGTATATTTATCCAGAGCTTTAAACAGAAATCAAAATCATGTTGACTAAGACCGTAAGCTGGTATGATTCCTTATCCTTGAGATTCGCAAAAAGTTTGCATTTGTACAGTTGCTTACTGTTTTTCTCAGTTTATTGCATTTTCGTTTAGTTTACCGCGCTTTAAATTCGTTTTTAGTATTATTTGTAAAGTTCGTTTTTGATTAAGCCGAAGTTGTTGCTTGGTGTTTTCTACCGAAAGCCTAAAACCTACTTCATAAAATGTTCTTGCATTTGGAAACTAAAACAAAATGGAAAAGTGTTCATTTTAATCAAAATGTGTTCAGTCTGCAAAAATCTTTCTGCCTCTGTGTTTTGAAAAATTAATGTCGACGAAACAGAATATGTGCGGCGAATCAAAACTGTAACGACGAAACAGATCTGTTTCGTCGAAGTTACGACGAATCGCATGAGCCCAAATCAGTTTCGTTGTGGGCTAATTTCAGGCCCAAGTTAAGCCCAACTTCGCTCTGTTTCGTCGAGCCCAATCCTGTTTCGTCGAGATCTCTGTTTCGTCGAGATGAGGCGGTGTATAAAAGGGGTCCCTGTGTTCACTTTTTCAAAATATCATCTGTTCATCTTCTCCAAACAACCGTTTCGCCATCATCATTCTCGAACCATATACTCTTGTTTTTTTATCAAAATCGTTCAAAACTTCAAGGTAGAAAAATGTTCCGGTTCACATTCCGAATCTTTTGAACCGTTTGAAATTGTTCGAAACCCTCGAAAACCCATCTTACTTGCTGTTTTATTGATCTGAACTTATGTTTGTTGTGATTTTCTACAATAACTGATAGATTTAGGTTATTTTACAGTGATTGATGTTTGTTTTTGGGTTTGGGTTTCATAGAACAAAACAGGGGTTATTGTTTGATAAAGTTCTTGACTGTTTTAAATGGGTTTTTGATCGGAAATCATTTATGGGTTTTATCAGTTGTTTTGGGTTATAAACATTGATGTTGAATGTGTTTGTATTAAATCTGTTCTTTGTTTAAACCACAAAACGGCGAAACAGAAAAACCCCCAAATCGACGAATCGATTAAACCCTAATTCCGGCGAATCAAACATACGGCGAATCAGACATGGCGAAACAGACGGCGAATCAGAAACGGAGAAACAGACATGGCGAATCAAACCAACGACGAATCAGATCTGTTTCGTCGCACATATTCTGTTTCGTCGAAGTGTTTCTGTTTCGTCGTCCATGCCTTAGCAGTTTTCTGTTTTTGCTGTTTGTTCACAGTAGACATGTTTGATAGGTTATCTGTTAAGTGGATACATGAACTTGTATCCATACATGTCTAAATGCATAAGTAGTGTAATTGTTGCTTATTATGGACATTTTCATGTACAGATGGCACCGAAGGCACCGAAAGAAGGAAAACGCAAGAAGGCGATAAAGAAGGAAAACAAAACTGAAGAGGAGATTATGTCCGAGAAGCGTCATAATCAAATCGCTTATCTGGATCCTGAAGACAAGCTCACGGAACTTAAAGATATCACGAAGTGGATCAGGGAGTCACGTATTAATTATGCTGTTACATTCTCGACGCCCGTTTACAAATCACTTATCAAGGCTTTCTGGGATTCTGCAAGCGTCGTACAAGTGGATGGAAAAGATGTTATAAGGGGTCGAGTAAATAATTTGGATGTTGTTGTCTCTCTGGATATATTGAACGAAGTTTTACAATTACAAGATCAACCGGATGCTCCATATTCAATCCCAATCATGTGTTCACGAGGCTATTTGCTACGGATGAAGTGTACTGGAGACATTTTCGTCAAACAAATCAACAAAGGTGATCTTCCATTACGCTACAAGTTTTTATTGTATATTCTTATTCAGTGTCTCAGCAATAGACGGTCTGGATATGATATGGCTGGAGATGATCTCGTTGGTTTCATGGTTGCTTTGGTGTTAAACAAACCGTTTAGCATCTCAAAGTATATTTTTAGCAACATGAAAGAAAATATGACAAGGACAGGAAGTAGAACAACCGGGAACAAGTTTTGGATGTATCCGCGGTTTCTTCAAATGATTATGAATGTTCAACATCTGGACCTTCCTAAAACTGACAATGATCTTCTGAAGATAGAGGCGATGAATTTCAACTCTTTAAGGATAATCAAGAACCTTGCCGCCAAAAGATACAAAGAAAGCGTTCCTCCAAGGAAGCTATTTGGTGCACTTGTGAATCCTGATTATGTTGCTCCAGCAAATGATAAATGGCGTCATGATGACAGCCAATCTGACAAGGAAGAGCCTGAATTGGAGAGAAAAAGGATAGAGAAATTTGGTCCTGATCCGGTTGATTCAGATAAGTCCGGGAGTGATAGTGATGACAGTAGTGATGACGGCGATGATGGTGGTGATACTGGTGCCGTTGGTGCATCGAGCAAAGGTGCAGCTGGTGGTACATCAGCTGGTAGTTCTTTAGCAAGTGGCGATGATGAATCTGATTCTAGCTCTAGTGATCATATAGTCGAGCCTGGATACGAGTTGTATATCGATGAACGAGGAGTGAAAAGATATAGAAAGATTAGAACTGAAGATGATCCAGAATACGTTCCGGAGGATCCTTCAGATGAAAGAAGAACAAAAAGGAGAGCTGAGAAAGCTGTTGCAACTCAAAAGAAGAAACCAAGAAGATATTTGAGTACTTCTACTCAGCCAACTGTGCCTCAAGAATCTTCATCTGTACCTCAGGAGCCTGTACAAGAAACTCCTGTAGTTACATCAACTGCAGAAACTCTTGTAGTTACATCAGCTGCTGGAACTCCAACTGCTACTCCTCAAGCCACTCCTGAAAGAACTATGGCTTCTGCAATCAGAGCAACAACTTCGTAGATCAGTTCTGAACGTCATAGGGTATTTTCCGGATATTCTCAAGACGAAAAGAACAGATACCTATTCACTCAACTGGAAACAGCTGCTGATCGTATTCAGAGGCTATCTCATTTCATTAATCTCACGAAGACTGATCAGCTTAAACAATTGGTGGAAATTAATAACTTGAAGTCCACCGTTGGTCAACAGCAAACGGTAATAGAGAGACAACAAGCTGAGATTGATTTGCTTAAAGCCGAGAATGCTCGTTTGAAGGCTGATGACGAAGAGAGAGAGAGAAATAACTCTATACTTCAAACACGGGTTGCTGCTCTATGGGATTATAATTGTAAGCAACAAGAAGTACTGAAGAAAAGGGATGAAGACCCTGAAGATCAAGGGAATCCTGACACTTCTGGTACATCACAACAGCAGCAAGCCGCACCTTCTTCTGAAGTCGTTGAAGTTCAACCTCCAATAGTCGAATCTACTCAGGGAACCTCTACTGGCAAAGTTCAACAGATCACAGGTACATCTTCTGTCGTAAGCAGTGCTGATATTGCTTTACAGGCTATTCATCCAGTGACGGGAGAGTTGCTTGAAGAAGGAGAACTAATAGAAGATCTTTCTCATGAGCAATTACTTGCTTTAAAAGCTATGAGAGAGATTGATGATGCTGAGATAGATAAAATGTCGACTGAGACTGACACAACTAATGTTGAAGATATTGATGAGATCGTATTTGAAGGCGAAGCAATTAAATCAACGTATGTTCGAAAAGATGGTACTGAATTCACTCCGTTTGATGAAGATTGGATGAAGGAGAATGTTGATGACATAAATGAATACTTAAGGAATCGTGATTCGTCTGATTCGTCTGAAAAAGCCACAGATGAATTCTCTGAATGGCGAAAACAGTTTCTATCAAAAGTCTCAAAGCCTGTGCCGGAGAGTGTTCAAGTCGACTACTTGCAGCTTGAAAAGGCAAAGCCAAGTGGAAGAATTCTATGCTGGATGTTTGTTAAGGATATACACTGCATTGCCATCAAACGTGAATACGGAATTCTGTATTTCAACTCACTGCTGAGCATTCTTTCTTTGCCATTTTATGATGTTGCTGTGTTGACGAGGCTTGAGCTTGTTAATCGTTCAAACTACGATGGCGCTACTTTATTTGAGCGACTGATAAAAGTAAACAAGAAGTCGGGCTGGAAGGATGAATCATACAAGCCACAATTCCCCATCTATCAACCGATCAAGTTTACTCTTGATCCTGAAACCAACACTTGCAGATACAAGCTTGTGTACCAGCCTCTGAAGATCGTAGATAAAATCCCATTGATGCCTATGCAGCAGGATTTTCTTGAAGACATGGCATTATGGTGCTACGACTCGGACACGCATGAAGACGTGATTGTGTTTAGAGATAATCGTGCAAATTACCAGATGTTGGATCCGATGTGGATCGTCAACATGTCCGAGGCTGACATTGGCAGATTATATCGTCATGATATTTTCTATGAAGATCAGGACGCACGTCAAGCTTTAAAGTTTCAGCACGTAGCGTGTTTTTGCTACTACCGGGGCATACATTCGGGCAGTTCGTGGTCCGAACAACACTGAGATAGAAGATTAGAAGACCGAAGACGAGTAACAGACAAGGGGGAGTTTGTTGATGCATTTTTTAGTGTCTGTAACTAGTCTTACTTATCGTTGTATTTTGTACGGTCTTTTAAGGTTTATCGAGTATGTATTTGATGTCGACCAAGTCGGATATCCTCCTATCCACTTGTGTCTGACTTGTTTGTCTCATTTGATATGTTATGTTTAATGAACAATGCATGTTGCATGACAAGGGTATAATGGTCATTATGTGTTTATATGTTCTATCTGTTTGCTGTCTGTTTACAGCAAACAGAACAGCTGATGCAGTCCTCGACGAAACAGGTCTGTTTCGTCGAACAACTCACGACGAAACAGACTTGTGTTTAATCATTCTGTTTCGCCGACAGTCATGGCGAAACAAACTTGTTTCGTCATCTTATGGGCTGCTTCAAGCCCAATGTTTGGCCCATATTCTGTTTCGCTGAGACACCTTGTGTTTCGTCGACTGTTGGGCCCAGGGACTATATAAACCAAGTCTGCTTTCACTTTGAAGGTAGATGAGATAATACCAGTAAAGAAACTCTATCGAAATTCTGACTAAACTGTGTTTGTATCAGTTTGTAATCGGTTCTCATCCCGTTTAATCAATCAAGTGTGTTTCATTGATTAATACTTTGTTGTTATTGCTTTATATGTTTGATTTGGCATAGTTACGTGGATTCCGCACACGTGACCGTGTTTGTTATAAACAAGTGATTCGGTTCGTTATCGATCCTCAGATTTCGGGACCTACACTCATCAATGAAAAGTTCCCCACCGAATGTTTGGAAATGGTTGAATACCAAGAAGAACCATGTACGCCGACTATACTAACTACCTCGCTAGTGGCATTTTAGTCAAAGGTTGGTCACATCAACAAAGAACGAAATTCTTTGCCGATGTAAAACACTACTTTTGGGAAGACCCATATCTTTTTAAAATGTGTGCCAATCAACTTATTCGAAGATGCGTCCATGGTCAAGAAGCAAGAAAAATTCTTCGCCATTGTCATGAAGGATCGTATGGAAGACATCATGGAGTCGCAAGCACCACATGAAAGGTACTCGATTCAGGATTTTATTAGCCAACCATCCATAAGGATGCATACCATTTCATTAAAACTTGTGATGCATGCCAACGAACAGGTAATATCTCAACAAGAAATGAAATCCCCCAAAAAGGCATTCTTATTTGTGAAATTTTTGATGTTTGGGTTATGGATTTTATGGGACATTTCCCACCATCAAAAGGTAACAAATACATTCTTGTAGCAGTTGATTACGTGTCCAAATGGGCCGAGGACGAAGCTCTTCCAAAAAACGATGGTAGAGTTGTGATAAGATTCTTAAAACAACTATTTTCTCGTTTTGGTGCTCCAAAAGAACTTATTACTGATAGAGGTACCCATTTTTGCAATCATCAATCATAAAAATCTTAACAAAATATGGGGTCTATCACCGTTTTTCAACCGCCTACCATCCTCAAACCAACGGTCAAGCCGAAGTAACAAATCGAGGGCTAAAAAGAATCCTATAGAAAACCGTAAGTAAAAACAAGAAAGATTGGGAGGATAAATTAGATGACGCTTTATGGCCTAAATCAACCCTTTTTCAGTACTAATGTTGGAAAAAGCCCGTTTCTTTGTTCCTTTTTAATTAACAGGGTTAAAAGAGCTTAAATGAACAAAAGGAGCAAAATAACAGCAAAAACCAACATAAAAGGCAACGAAGAAGGATTGATGCAACTCGTCGAGCCCCCAATCACATCCAAACCAAAGAAATAGCAAAATCAGAAGCTCTGGCACCGGGTCGTGCTCATCTAGCACGGGCCGAGCCCACTGGGAATTCGCTGCAGTAGAAAAGGACAACAACAAAAGACAAATTCAAAGATGAAAACGGGTCGTGCTAAAGCAACACGAGGCGTGGTCAAGTCTAGGATTTCCCGAATCTGAAGAAGTACAACAAGTACATTGGCCACGGGTCGTGCCATTGACACACGGGCCATGTTAGTACGAAGTCTAACACTGCAGTTAATGAAGAAGAGAGAGACTGATGGCCACGGGGCTGTGCCAGGCTGGCACGGGCCATGATGGACGTTCTGTTTTCAGCTATAAATAGGGCTGCTTAGTTTCATTCCAATCCATCCCTTGGCAAACCACTTCTCTCTCACTTGCCACCACTCCACCACCACTACAACACCATCATCCACCACCATCATCCATTTTCCATCTTTTAGAGTGTGCGTAGTAGTCTCAGGATCCAAGATTGATAGTAAGAGTCTTTGTCCAACAAGGCTATGCTTGGCTAAACTCTTACATCACTTGGTGAAGGCATATCTTTTATGTATTTTCTTTTATGATTTCCAATCTTTGGAAACTTTTTAATTGGGTATGTATTAATGACTTTAATAACTAGTTTTTTTATATTGAAGGCAAATTTATCAAATCATTCTTCATATGTCGTTGATTCACATATTTGTGTCTTTACGGTCTATATAAAGCGCGTTAATTGCCTGGAAGGGGTTAGAAGGGTGGTTGGGTAAATTTTATGTCTCGTTCAGTGTATAGATCCTACGAGAACCTGGTTCAAGCTTAGTAACACCTCACGAGTCGGAGCGGGCCTTACCCACCACGGGAGAGGTGTAAAACGCTTGAATCCCTTATCTTTAAACTACTATTAAAACTTAAAACCAACCCCACGAGGAGTGTATCCCTGCTGACTAAGACCAACGGGTTCAGGGTGATCGATGCCTGGAAGGGGGCCCACCACTTTTTGCATTAATAACTTACTTAATTACCTTTCAATAATCCGACCTAATTGGATTGTATCCTTGCTGACTCAAACCACTAGGTTGAGGGTAACGTCGCCTTCACAAGAGGGGCCTACTACTATAACTAAGATAATCGCTTAAAATGCCAAAGTGCGGAAATCATCAAAAGGATACATGAATGAGAATACCTGAAGAAGTGCCAATGTTATTGGCCTTATTTACTTTCAGCTTGGCTAGATACTACGGGTAGTTACTTTTCCAGTTGCTCATTTGGTTGCATTCAAAGCACCGACGCTCCTGGGGAGGGGGTGGTTTAGCAATCTGCTTGTTGTTAGTGGCAGATTTGGCAGCAACAACAGCCATTTTCTTGCCTCTGCTATTATGAGCCATTTTCTTGTTGTTGAGATTCTTAACACCACCAGACTTGACCATCAAAACTTGGTTGATTTTATGTGGAATGTTCATCTCAGCCGTTTTAAGCATACCATGTAGCTCAGGCAGAAGACCCAAGCATTCATATTATAGTTCATAATGAACTGGTCATACGAGTTAGGGAGAGAGTTCAAGATGAAGTCCGCTGCCATTTCATCTTGCAAGGGATAACCAAGTTTGTTCATCTGGTCAATGTACCCTTTCATCTTAAGCACATGAGTACTGACACAAGATGCTTCTTGCATTTTACAGCTTATAGGTTGTTTCATGGAGTCATATCGCTTTTGTCGGGCTTATTTCTGAAACATGCCTTTCAGTTGCTGGCTCATGTCATAAGCATCTTTATCTTCCATATTCTTCTGAAGTTTAGGAGACATGATGGCTTCCATAAGGCAGGCTACCTCAACGGCATCCTCGTTATGCTTTTCCAGTGCCTTACGAGCAGCAGTAGTGTTAATTTCAGGCTCGATAGGGACTGGGTCATCTAAGATATATATCTTTTTTGCCATCTTGAGAACTATTCTCAGATTGCGGTTCCATTCGAGAAAGTTGGTGTTATTCAGTTTTTCCTTTTCAAGTATAGACTTGAGAACGCAGGATTTGTTTTCATTAGACATCTGTTACATAAGCAAAAAGATTTTAATTAGTATTTTGATGTATATTTCCTTATTTAATTAATGACCCATTACAATAATTAAAACAAGGAATGAGAATCTGGCTATGTCAGTAGTAAAGGCAGTTGTGGCATACACTTTAGTAAGTGACTAGGCAGACCGACTACGAGTGTCAATTGTGAGAATTGCACAACTCTCGAGTATGAGGCCGCTAAGATAACTCTTGTCTATGCACTTATACGTTTAGCCTCATCTATGCCTACTTTTTACTTTCGAGACAGCTGGAGCATCTGGTGAGAACAAAAAAGTAATAGTCGTCCTAAAAGAGGTACTTGTGGAAGGGTCGGATGTGTCAGCAAAACCCTTGCACCTTGGAAGGATATGCTAGACGTCAATTGTGGTGTCACACCCCAACCGATGGCGGAAACATCGGGGCGTGGCACTGTACGAAACAGATTGTCCAAGAGAATCCATAACACTATTAGTAACAATATAATTAATGTTCATGTCCCATACCATAAACTTATAAAGAGGAAATAGTTATTACAGACATAGTTTCTCAAAGATAATAAAATTGTTCCGACAACTCAAATTTAAATGTGATGTTTCTAGACCTCCAAACTTGATTCTACAACAACAAGCATAGCATAGCATCCTAAACACCTGTCACATGCGTTAAAATAAAAGTTAATACACATAGTGTAAATGTGAGTACACAAGTTTAATAGCATACAGTATAGCGAAAGTGGTTTACGCATAACCAGCATGTAACACGTAGAAACATGAAGCAAGTAAGCTATCGACAATGAAATATGCACAGACGTGACTGTGAGTTGTAGAATGCGCAACACATATCACCACTGTGATACATGAAGAAAAGGCCTTAACAACCCCTGTCCACGACAGGTGCTGAGTCCAAACTATAGTATTATCATTGCTAAGGTGTCAGGCCCACAATCACTGTGTAAACATAACATACTAGCATTCATCGAATAACACGTATAACATGCGAGAGCGGTTAGCGTATAAAAAGTGTTTGCGTTGCGTGATGAAGTGATTTGATATAAGTAACGTATGTAACACCCAAAAGAGCGTAAAGAAAAAAGGGAACGAGTATACTCACAGATCGTGTTTAATAAATAAACACAGTCTTGGATTGAAGGGAGTGCTTGAGGGGTTAGCCTGATAAGAGAGCGATAGTGTAAGCGTTGAACAGTGCGTTAAACAGTGCGTCGGGAGATAAGTAAGCGGACAGTGATCCAATCGGATGACCGTCCGGACGGATGACCATTCGGTCGGATGGGTCATTCGACGGCTTGGGTGTAAAATGTTTGAACTTTGAAATTTTCGTTGTAGCATTTTGAAAATTGAGAAGTGTTTCTATATATCATGTCATCCGGACGGATCGCCGTTCGGTCGGATGATAACTCGTTTGAAAACTGATATTATTTGAAGTTTTGGAAAATTGTTTAATTATTGAAAATTACAAGTCACCTGGTCGAATAGTCGTTCGATCGGATGGTGGTCCGATCGGACGGCTATTCGATTGAGCAACCTGTTTGTTTGAAAACTTGTAAAAGCAGTTAAGTTACAAAGTTGACGGTTTGACCGAGACGGAATGACGACATGTTTGCTGTGAAGTGTTCGTAGATGTTGCAGTGAACACAGAAACGTAAAGCGATCCCAACTGGGTGGTGGTAAGTACAAGTAGGGTACAAAGGGTGAGGACCAGTGTACGCACGCTTTATAGGAGGTGCGTTGGTCACGGGTACGGCTACTTGGCGGTTCTGGTTCTGAGGTGGGGCAAGAACAGCATTGAGAGGAGCGACAGTGACAGCACCAGTTCTTGTTGTTGTTGTTGCTCTTGTGCTTGCGACGTGAAGATTTCGAAGCTTGAGGTGAGACGGTTTCAGCGGCAGAAGTAGCGGTGACTTGGTGGAGATTCTTGGTGGTGTTCTTGAAGTAACCAGCCCAAACTCGCTTGTCATTAATCTCAGCAGCGAGCTGGAAGGTCTCCTCAATGGTAGTAGTCTTGGCTGCTTGGACAAAATCGGCAACACAATCAGGTAAAGCGCAAATGTATTTCTTGATCATTATGTCGGGAGTTGAGACTTGACCAGGACAGATGATGCTGAGCTGTTTAAAGCGAGCAGTAAGACCAGCATTGTCGCCACCTTCTTTCTTGATATGCCAGAACTCGTCTTCCAGCTTCTGGAGTTCATGTGGGGGATAGAATTCTTTCATCATGACTTCCTTCAATTCCTCCCAAGAAAGTCCATAGGCTAAATCGTTTCCATGCCTGTTGCGCTCTGCTGTCCACCATTCCGGTGCCCTAGACTGGAAGACCCCAGTAGCGTTAACAGTGCGGAGGTTGTCTGGACATCCGCTTTGATGAAGAGTGACTTCAATCGAGTCGAACCATTGAAAAATTACGCTTGGCCCATCTTCCCCAGTGAAGTCTTTGGGTCCACAAGCTTTAAATTGCTTGAAGCTAAAAGTAGCTCGGGGAGAGTCGGTCTTTGACTCCTCAGAGGACTTGCTAGCGACTTCATTGATTTCGCTGACGATCTGCGGAATTCCTTGGCCATTTCCTTGGCGACTAGCGATGCAATGCGTTTGTCAACATGGTTGCGGCGAGTAGCGCGAGAAGTGTCAGAACCAAATGACGACATTATCTACAACAGACATCGTCACATGGTTTAAAAGAGGCTCGACTATATGGTTTAGCATATCACCCAGCGTTACTTTATGTAAAGCACAGGAACACGTCCACACATAGGCACATAATCCACATAAACCACATAAATCACGTAAGCACGTAGAGCACAGAAGCACATAGTCCACGTAAGCACATATCTTGCATGTATTCATCTTCCTATTTTGCACGTATTCACCTACATATTTTGCACGTATTCACCTATCTTTCACAGTTACGTAAAGCAGTCGAGAGCTACGAGAGCGAGTAGCAGTTAGCGAATAGCGTAAGCGAGTAACATAACGTACAAAGGTCCGCGATTTGTTAGCGTTTTAAGATATAAATAGTTGTGCGTGTTGTGCGCGTTTAATAAAACCGTAGAGCGAAAAGCGTATAAGTCTCCAAAATTGAATCACAAACATAAAACCACATAAAACACATAAAATTGATAATTCACAGTGTCAGCGGCTGCGATTTCAGAATCGAAACAGAGTGTCTGGGTGTGTGGACATCGACTACCCAAAGTGATTCGACTATCCACAATCGACTTCGAGTACATGCTTTGACCTAAGAGATTGTGCTCACGCCTTAATCTGGGCGAACGACACGCATCCTTTCGGCTACCACGTGACTCAAGTCATTGGAACCCATCGAGACTTTTGGTAGGAGTTTTGTAAAACCAAAATAGAGAGCGAAACAAGTCATTAAGATGCGGGTTTCACCCCTAATTTAACCACTTTATTCCTGTTTGTGTGGTAATCCACAAGGTAGAGAGAGAGAATTTCGTCGATATATGGATTTCACTCCTAACTCAACGCAAATTCTCGTGTTTGATAGTAAAAAGTGCGTGTCGAGCGAGAGATTTCGTCGAGAGTTTACGGCTTTCACACCTAATCTCGACCAAATCTCTTGATTGTTCTCGAAGAATTGTTTGTGTTGCTATCCTTAGGGAAGGCTAAGTAGTAGTGTTCGACCTTAGTAAAGGCCGATAGAGTGTAGTATGATCGTGAGTCGAGAGAATAACAGAAATCGGCTCATGCGGAACCCCTGCCGGGTTCGCACAAGGCGGTCTGTTGGTACTTAGACTATAGACTAGGTCAATTCTAAGACATTGACCCGAACTAGGTCGAGTCTTGCCTAATTCCCTATAGTTATGGCTCTGATACCAATCCGTCACACCCCAACCGATGGCTAAAACATCGGGGCGTGGCACTGAGCGAAACAGATTGTCCAAGAGAATCCATAACACTATTAGTGACAATATAATTAATGTTCAAGTCCCATACCATAAACTTATAAAGCAGAAATAGTTATTACAGACATAGTTTTTCAAAGACAATTAAATTGTTCCGACAACTCAGATTTAAATGTGACGTTTCTAGACCTCCTAACTTGATTCTATATCAGCAAGCATACCATAGCATAGCATCCTAAACACATGTCACATATGTTAAAATAAAAGTCAATACACATAGTGTAAAGGTGAGTACACAAGTTTAATAACATACAATATAGCGAAAGCGGTTTACGCATAACCAGCTTGTAACACGTAGAAACGTGAAGCAAGTAAGTTATCGACAATGAAATATGCACAGACTTGACTGCGAGTTGTAGAATGCGCAACATATATCACCACTGTGATACGTGAAGAAAAGCCCTTAACAAACCCTGTCCACGACAGGTGCTGAGTCCAAACTATAGTACTATCGTTGCTAAGGTGTCAGGCCCACAATCACTGTGTAAACATAACATACAAGCATTCATCGAATAACACGTATAACATGCGAGAGCGGTTAGCGTATAAAAAGTATTTGCGTTACGTGATGATGTGATTTGATATAAGTAACGTATGTAACACCCAAAAGTGCGTAAAGTAAAAAGGGATCGAGTATACTCACAGATCGTGTTTAATAAATAAACACAGTCTTGGATTGAAGGGAGAGCTTGAGAGGTTAGCCTGATCAGAGAATGATAGTGTAAGCGTTGAACAGTGCGTCAGGGAGATAAGTGAGCGGACAGTGATCCGATCTGATTACCATCCAGACGGATGGTCATACGGACGGATGACCATTCGGTCGGATGGGTCATTCGACGGGTTGGGTGTGTAATGTTTTCATTGTAGCATTTTGAAAAATGAAAAGTGTTTCTATATATCAGGTCATCCAGATGGACGGTCATCCAGACGGATGGCCGTTCGGTCGGATAATAACTCGTTTGAAAACTGATATTCTTTGAAGTTTTGGAAAATTGTTTAAGTGTTGAAAATTACAAGCCACCTGGTCGAATAGTCATTCGATCGGATGGTCGTCCGATCGGACGGCTATTCGATTGAGTAACCTGTTTGTTTGAAAACTTATAAAAGCAGTTAAGTTAGAAAGTTGACGGTTTGACCGAGACGGTATGACAACGTGTCAAACAACGGAAATCACATCAAGCCAAACTCATCTGATCGGACGGGAATCACCCCGTTCGTCCAGACTCAGCTGTTCTTGACTGAGTTTCATGTTCAACCCGTGATTCGGTCGTCTCTTCGGTAGGAGTCCATTCTCAACCCGGTTCTCTACTGGAAAAATGAGTAGAGCACCCGAGTGAGTCCAGATTCTAACGGTTTTGGGCGAAAAGTGAAGAATGTTTGAAGAAAAGTTTGAAACACTTGAAAAATGTTTAGATTTAGTTGACATTAGTGTAAAAACGTGTGGAAGTCCTTTAGATCCGAACCGTTCTTGATGAGATGAGGTCACACTTCAATGTTCATAAGAACTCCATCATGGCATCACCTTAGAACAGCCCAAATCCGAGGATTTCACGGTGAGAATTTGTGATTTTTCAGAGAAGATGATGAGAAGGTATGTAGTGATGAAGAAAGTACAATATTTAGAGTGAAAACTTACAAGAATCGCGAGGAATCGAGAGAAAAGGGCTTGAGAGTGAACTGGTTCGGAGGGAGCTGTCACATCAATGAACAGTGATGTGACAGGAAGGGTATTTATAGTGTGAGAAGTGGAAAGCCGGTGGAGTTTAATGGGTCGGAGGGCCTTTCGATCGGATGGCCGTCCGATCGGATGGTCATCCGGTCAGATGACCATTCGATCGAATGGTCATTCGATCAGATGGCGCGTGCGGGTTGGCTTTCCGTTTTCGTTTCGTACGTTGAGCGTTGCATTGCGTTTAAGCGAGTTGCGAGTAAGCGATGCGATAGTATTAAACGTTAGTTACACAAATATCATAACTACATACAAGTCATCATACACAAACTAAATGCAATAAAAGTACATCCTGCGTTTCGAGTTTACGATGAGAGTGCGATGCGATAGAGTTGTGATTGCGTTTGCGATTAACATCCAAAACATATATTAAGCACACACAAGTAAGCACATAAGTTCACACACACATAATATTACCAAGACCAATAATTGCGTCTTGCGTTTGCGATGCGACTGTAATGTGATAGCAATGAGATAACATTTAGTAGATTAGCGTATAGTTACGTTTATCGCATTGTTACTTCACATATTAATAAATCGTAGTTCTAAAATAGTGTCAATTAACACATATCGATTATCGGGTCTACGAGTACAAGCAATAATGAAGCAAGAAATGTCAGATCTGAACGTAAACCTGACGTTGACCTTGACTTTGACTTTAACTTGTACTTTGACTTGTGCTTTGACTTTGACTTCGAAAAGTCGGGTTGTTACATGTGGTGTTGTGGCTCAAAACACTGATGGTTCGCTTTTACGTTCCATGTGTAGTTTGTGATAGGATGGCATAGACTATTGATTTTAATTATGGGTTATTTAATATTTAACAAATAGGGTCGTAAAAGCCAATTTTAGTATATATTTAGTCGTGACATCTTTATGAACCCTTTCATCTATCAGGACACTTAATTTTAAATAACCTATTATAACTAAGTTTATCGCGACTTGTATAACCATATAAAAGTTAATAGTTTTAAAACTATTAAGTTATGAGTTTTGGGGAAAGTTATTGTACAAATAAAGTTAACGTACTAAACGTACAAACTGAAGGAAAAGAGAAAAACACGCGGTGGCATTTTTGTAATTATCTACTTATAGGGTAATTATTAAAATTACTCTAAAAATGATACTGTAGAGTAATTTTGATCTTTTGTATAGTAATTTTATAAAATATTCTTGTAGGGTAATTTTGATCTTTTGTAGAGTAATTTTGTAAAATGTTCTTGTAGAGTAATTTACAAAATTACTCTACAAGATCAAAATTACTCTACAGGATCAGTTTTCAAAATTACTCTACAAGATCAAAATTACTCTACAGGATCATTTGTAGGGTAATTTTGATCTTTTGTAGAGTAATTTTGTAAAATATTATTGTAGAGTAATTTTGATCTTTTATAGAGTAATTTTGTAAATTGTTTTTGTAGAGTAATTTAAAAAATTACTCTACAAGATCAAAATTACTCTACATGATCAGTTTATAAAATTATTCTACAAGATCAAAATTACTCTACAAGATCAAAATTACTCTACAGGATCATTTGTAGAGTAATTTTGAATTGTATGTTGTTTGATAAACTTGCAGGGTAATTTTGATTCACTTGTAAAGTAATTTTGATACAGAATAATTTTGATACACTTGTAGAGTACTTTTGATAATTACCCTACAAGGTCAAAATTACTCTACAAGAAAATTTTACAAAATTACTCTACAAAAGATCAAAATTACTCTACATGATCATTTGTAGAGTAATTTTGATAGTTATTGATAATTACGAAAATGCCACCGCATGATTTTGTCTTTTCCTTCGGTTCGTACGTTTTGTACGTTAACTTTATTTGTATTTGATCTTTTACCTATGAGTTTTAGAAAGTTAAAACTTGTTAAATTTCAAAAACTCTAATGGTTATTATTTATTTTAAAATAAACTATTTGTTTTATAACAAATATTTACAAGTTGTAAAAATCAGTTTAGAACTTGTTATAATTGATTGTGAACATTTTAAAACATCTTTTAAAAGTTTGGTATTAGGTTGGTGTGTTATATGACAACTTATATGATAAAAGCAACCATAATAGTAAAAAAAAATATGTAAATCTTTTGGCCATTTTGTTTGTTCTTGCTAGAGCCAAATAGCAAGACCAAACTGGGTCACGGGGTAACAAACACAAAACAACCACAAGGATGGACCTAGTGCATCTAGTTGTCTTCAGCAGCTCCATGATTCAATAATGTCTTCTTTTCTATCTTTGGGTCTTCAACATTATAATATAAAAATATAATAAAATTGAAACCCTAATCTATTACAACTTTAAGCCACAAAGTGGGCCAAAAACCATAAAACAAAAACAAGAACAAAAATACAAGTACAAGGTCGGCTAGATTCACATATTCAACACAATCATATTAAAGTGGGAAATCTTTTGGTTAAATAAAAACAAAAACAAAAACTTTTGACCGAATAAGTTGTTGCCCAAGAAATATTTAGATCTGAAACTTTAAACAAGTTAAAGTTTGAGATCTATAACCGGTTAATAGGACATGTTCCGATTTGCATGTTGTAAGCGTGGCTATGATACCACTATTGGGTTATAGTAGTGTCAATTTTACTTTTATCAAAACGGATTTGACATATTTTATTAACTAAATATATAATTAATAAAAACACAACGGAATAAATATAAATAATTAACACCAAAAGTGAACCGAACAGCATCATGGTTACAAACATGCAAATAGGATACACATATTATTAGAGATTAACTACTCTTTGGTCTAAAAATTATAAAAAGATAAATTGATCTATGGAGAAGTACGTTTATAAAAATATAAGCACTTTTATTTACAATTAAGACTTTATATAATGTATAAAACTATTAAAAACCCACTTAGCTATTATGAGATTCAATTTAATTTAGAAAACTTTGCATAATCTCGTATGATAGTTTTATATATTTATTCCCAAGTTAAATATAGAATTAAAGATTTTTAGTACCCCATATTTTACTAGAACATTTTAAAGTGAATAGTTTATAATGAGATATTTATAGTGCAAATGATAAGTGACCTACCATTGCCAACCATGACTCTTTCCTACCCCAAGTTAGGGCATGTTCTCAAACCAAAATAAACTTTGATGTCATGTAAGTCGAGTGGCGGAATCGGGGATCCACGTGCAAGCTAGATAACATGAATGTGAGATCGTAGGTTCAATATCAAACTAAAAATACGAACTCTCCTATGTAAAGTTATGAAGTATTTAGACGTTGATATTTTTTATACATTATACCTAAATTAATATATGGAAGAAAACAGCAAGTATCAGTTATGTCTTTCAGTCCTTGGATTGTGAACTATGTTTTGTTAGGTTAATTTTGTAGTTAATGAGCTAATTAAGCCTGTGGATTTGGGTAGGGTGAATTCTTTGAAGCTCAACAAGTGATAAATGATATTTAGGATTCAAAAGGAGCACCTCTCCATAATGTCACTGCAACCGGTCTCTTTTGCAATGATTTCAGACAATACTAATGAATTTTTGTCGTTGCATCTTTTTGTGCTCGTGGTCTTATAACAGGATCAACGCATGTATTACAACCAAGAACAAATCAATTACCAAGTTGACCATACAAAACAACTACAAAAGGTTTAGAAAGCATCAGGATGAAACTGCTTTGATTCTTAAAGTTACTAACTTCGGTATCAACAGTCTTTTGTGTCAAATTATAAGAGCATCCACAGTGTTGGACTGATTTGAAATCCAGATTTGCCATATTAGCATGTCACATCATTCCAAACCATAACGACTCCAAACCCACTTTATCCTCCGATACAAAACCACTTCAAACCTCTACCTCATCACCTATTCTGCATTTTATTTAACATATATTTAATCTACATAATCTATTTACAATTTAGTATCACACTTTTCAGTCGCCACACTTCATCTTCCTCAACGACAACTGTTGAAAATAATGTAAGGTTCATTCATATACTATGTCATTGATATATTGGGCTCATGTTATTGTTGGACTTGTTATGAGAATGGGCCCTGGTCAGTTTGTTATTGGAAAATGGGCTTGTAGTGTTGGGCCTGGTTATAATATTCGTTTGTTATAGTTGGTTTAAGTCGTTGCAACAAGTTTGAGGAAGTTGGAAAGTCTGGGGGGCTTATGAAACTATTGGAGGGCTGCGATCATTATGTGTAATTGTTTTGGAGCTAAGTGTAACTCTAAATGTTACAGGTTATAAAAGAGCTCTTATCATTATCAACATATGTATTCATTCATTCTATCTCAGTCGGTCACCTACAACATGCAGTTCCAGATTTTTATAAGGGTTTTGCCCTCATTCTCTCAACAGTTCATCTTCAACACTCACAATTCTCTGTCTGTTCAAGATTATCACTACATATTGTGAATCTTGTTCAGCCGTTAGTCTGTGTGTGGTTCTAGTATCATTGGAGATCTGTTAAAGAACTTGTTGATTTATTGTAGATCTACATGTTTTTTGATCTTTATGTATTTGTTATAGCTCTCAGCTGTTGGAGAGTTAATTTTTTTCTGGTTATACTCTCGGATGTTTGAGAGTTTGTTCTTCGTGTGTTGATGAACATCAGTTGATGATCATCCAGGTTTTTTTTGTATCATTGTTTGTATAATTTCTGGCCTCACATATTGTGAGATCTAGGGTTTCGGGGGTGTTTTTCGGTTTGGGTTAAACAATAAAGTTTTAAGTCACGTTTTGTCGCTTCTCTTGTGTCTTATGTTGTTATTTGATATTTGTATCGATCATTCATACCATTTTGACATGGTATCAGAGCTTTGACAGCTCTTGGGGTTTAATCGGTGATAATTGGTCTTGATTATTGTTCCACTCTGATTTTATCAAATTTCTTTAGATCTGCTTGCTGTTAGGGGTCTTCTTCATGATTTCAGTCGGTATACTAGTTTCCATTCTCAGATCTTGTGTCGTTGGGGGTGTTCTTCTTGATTTCAGTTGGTATACTAGCTGCCGTTTTCAGATCTTGCAGATCTGTTTATCTTGGAGGTTGTGCCATTCAAGAACCTGAAACCCAAAATCTGGGGTTCGTCTGGTGAAATAAAGAGGTCAAGATTGGTTGCTTATTCATTATTGAAGATCGGTAATCTTGGGTTTTTCAAGAATTGGGGCATCTTGATGGTTTTTTGTCAGTTATTCAGCAAATGTTTCAAATGGATGTTGTTGTTCCAGACGCTTAGTGTTTCGGATGTTATTCGTCACTGACTTCGTGTTTCTGCCGTCTTGGTTCACGTCTGGTACGAGTGACCGTATCCCTAAATGATGGTGTACTGGATTAGCTTGATATTAAAGCACTGTGAGAAATATCTATTTTTTTTTTATTTTCTGTCACACAAATTGATTCTAATTAGGCATATTTTGGATCGAGTCAGACCACTGATTGATGTTTTGCATTCTGAATGTGTTGATATATCTGAAACTGTTGTGCTAATTATTTGTGGGTCGTGTTTTAGGTTTGCTTCTAGTGTTTGGCAAGTTGCTTGAAATAAACCTATGATAAAACTGGTGGGTTAATATTTTTTAATTTTTCATCCTCTAAACTCTCAAATGTCTGTTTCTTGGCAAAAGGTGTTTTGGCCGATTTTAACGTATTATCTATTTTTGATGATCTGGATCGAATGCTGTTTGTGACGTCATCTACCGCGTTTGATTTTTGAATATGTTTGTTGTGTTATTGATTGATAATTTTGGTTTTAAATCTAGTTCCTAGACCAGATGTATATTGGTTTTTAGGTTCAATGTTTTGGATCATCGTTTTACAAGCATCTGTTTCGCCCCGATCTGATTGTTTGCTGTAGTTCATGATGTGTTAGTCTCTAGGATTTTTTGAAATAACTTGCTCAGGGCTTCATTTGTTTTCTTAGAGTTTTTCATCTCTGTGTTAGTCTCTGAACCCTAGGAGGTTCAGGGCAAACTAACCAGGACTGTTATTGAGGCTTATCTATATTGGAATTAGTAGTTCTTGAAAACTACTGTTCTGATATGTCTTGGAGCTTTGCACCCACTGTAAGACCATTCCTGTTTTTTAATCCTATTTTTTACGTTTCTTCTATTTATGTTGTTGGTTTAGTTAAAGTCGGAGTAGTGAGGACCGGCATTATTGATTGTTTGATATTTTTTCTTTCTTGGTGTCTGTTCTCTTCCGCATTTGTATTATAGTTTGTTCTCGTATGTTAACTGGTTATTCAGTATTCTTGCTGGGTTGTTGTATTTGCTATCTGTACTTATTGCCTTAATCCGTGTATTAGGTCAGATAGGTTTAGTTATGGCTCTTGAGTAAAGGCTTATCCAGGCAGCAAAGAGTGATGAACCTAGAATCTGGTCCCTGACTTAGCTTTGCCCTAGGTTCTTATTTTCTGTCTGGCTCATATATTGTGTTATCTGTTGATAACTTCTGTGATCTACTATCTGATTGTTGTTGTTCTGTTATGTGTTATTTGTTTGTTTTTGTGTGTCTATGTAGTTTGTGGTAAAGAGGTTGTTTAAAATCTGTCACTTGGTGACTATTAAAATTGTTGAATAATTTTCTTAAAACAAATAGAGGTTTATATAAGTTGTTTGGTCTTCACTTGTTTATTTTGAAAGTTGTTCAAATGTCGAGTCTTGATCTGGTGTGTATTTGTCTAGAGCTTGTTGTTGGTGTTTTCATCATGTAGTAAATTTTTTTTGTTGTTGTTTTAATCTGTTGTTTCTATCGTTGATTCGTGTGTTCTGAATCTTTATCGTGGATCATGTGATTCGATTTTGTATTGAACTGTCATTGTGTCTTTCGCACGTAGTCTGTATGTCGTTGTCTCTTGTTGTATGGTTAGTCGAACTATGTGGTTCGAGTGTTTCTAACCTGTTGTGTTGTCAAGAGTGTTCTTGAATATGTTGTTCAGCCTTGTTTGCAGTCTTTGTGCCTGCCTGTCTTTCATCTTGTTTGTATGCTTAGATGAGATCTGTGGTTCATGTTTAACCAATGGTATTGTCAAGATTGTTTGTATATTTGACAACCTTGTATGTTATCTCTGATGAGATGTTTTTGGTTGCAAATAATGTTATTTGTGATTTTGTATGGTTGTGTCTTATTGTCTTGTTATTCTTTGTCTTGTATATGAGATATTAAATCATGTGATTTTGTATTTCATTATTTGTTTAGGCTGAAATTGTTGTCTAATATAGAAGTGTGTACTTCTTGTTTATAAGTCTTGGTATGAATCTTATGATTCAGTATTTCTTGAAAAAAATTTAATCAAGTCGAGTTAGACTTTGAGTTCTTCAAAAGTATAGTCTTTTGGACTTGGTTCAAATTCTTAAAAATCGTGTGATTTTTAGTTTATATAATATATCTGAGGTATTGTTGTATGAAACGTGTGATTCAATGGTTTTCAGACTTTGTTCTGAGTTATCAAGTCTTTTGTGGATCCCTTGTTTATCCGAAATGTTTCTGGAAGAGTTCTAGTCCTCAATTGTATTTCGGGAGTTATCTTGTTCATC
This sequence comes from Helianthus tuberosus, assembly GCA_030545235.1. Classification (NCBI taxonomy): domain Eukaryota; kingdom Viridiplantae; phylum Streptophyta; class Magnoliopsida; order Asterales; family Asteraceae; genus Helianthus; species Helianthus tuberosus. The sequence continues at coordinate 43,026,746 of CM060386.1, read as the reverse complement.
TGAGTGTTGATTGTTTAAAGGTTTTAATTGTAACTCTCTGTGATTATTGAGGATTTGATTCAAGTATGTGCTAGTTGATTTTGTTTACAAGATGTTCATGTATGTTGTATTCTGGTTGAGTTGATCAGAAAATTGTATTAGCGTGTGTAAATTGTGTTGTTGTCTTCCTAGCGTCTTTGTGTAAAAGATTGCTCTTGTATAATGTGGCTGCCTTGTTTGCCTGCCTCTTTGTGAGAAGTTTCTGCTCTGTTTGTAATATCATAAGATCTATAGTTATAATTAGAAGGATATTTGGCTATTTTGTTGTCTGTTTTAGAGTTGTATTGTTCTTTGTTATCAGATTGGTGTTAACTGAAATCTGCCTGTTAAAGTTTAGTAAAAATGCAATATCAATTTCTATGAGTCCAGTTTTTATGAGAGGTTTGAACACTTTGAAATTGTTTTGGAATCTTGAAAAAGTTAATTAGTTGTGAAATAATTGATCTTATTAAGGTTGATTCTGATTTTCAAGGTGCATGATACTATGTTTAATAAGTTCAGAATGGTTAACATGTATAGTATATGAATGATGGGGGCATGTTGAAAATAATGTAAGGTTCATTCATATACTATGTCATTGATATATTAGGCTCATGTTATTGTTGGACTTGTTATGAGAATGGGCCCTGGTCAGTTTGTTATTGGAAAATGGACTTGTAGTGTTGGGCCTGGTTATAATATTGGTTTGTTATAGTTGGTTTAAGTCGTTGCAACAAGTTCGAGGAAGTTGGAAAGTCTGGGGGGCCTTATGAAACTATTGGAGGGCTACGATCATTATGTGTAATTGTTTTGGACCTAAGTGTAACTCTCAATGTTACAGGTCATATAAGAGCTCTTATCATTGTCTGCAGATGTATTCATTCATTCTATCTCAGTCGGTCACCTACAACACGCAGTTCCAGATTTTTATGAGGGTTTCACCCTCATTCTCTTAACGGTTCATCTTTAACTCTCACAATTCTCTGTATGTTCAAGATTATCACTACATATTGTGAATCTTGTTCAGGCGTTAGTCTGTGTGTGGTTATAGTATCATTGGAGATCTGTTAAAGATCTTGTTGATTTATTGTAGATCTACATGTTTTTTGATCTTTCTGTATTTGTTATAGCTCTCGGCTGTTGGAGAGTTTTTTTTTTCTGGTTATACTCTCGGATGTTTGAGAGTTTGTTATTCGTGTGTTGATGATGATCAGTTGATGATCATCCAATTATTTTTTGTATCATTGTTTGTATAATTTCTGATCTCACATATTGTGAGATCTAGGGTTTGGGGGGTGTTTCTCGGTTTGGGTTAAACAATAAAGTTTTATGTCACGTTTTGTCGCTTAACTTGTGTCTTGTGTTGTTATTTGATATTTGTTTCGTTCATTCATACCATTTTGACAACAAGTTCATCTCTACCTCTCTACATTAATCAAACCCAACCCAAGAGCACAACAAAGCATAACAGCAGCAACAAACGACTATCTCTCTCTCTTCTAGTCGATGAACAATACATCTACAAACCCTAATATACAACTACAACGGTCATCAACGTCTCTCTCTATCTCTCTTCTCTGTTTTTTCAAGTTTCGATGAAAAAGAAATGGTAGGAGTATGGTGATTGTGGTAATGTGGTGGTAGTTAATGGGTGGAAGTATGGTGGTGGATGTAATGATGTTTGTGGTTTTCATAGGAGATGTGTGGTGAGAGGTGCTGCGATGATGGGTCTTCGATGTAGGTTATGGGGTTGGCTAATGGTTTGCGGTGGTGGGTGGTACGTCAGCGTTGGAATTTTTTTTCTTTTTTTTTAACCAGCGGTCACCTTGGGGCAGGCCCACCATCAACACAACAGACGAGTCCGGTGCACCGGACTCGCCCACTTTCGGATCTGCCACATCATCATCTCCAACGCTCTAGTCCGCTTGTGTCACCCGGCCGCTTTTGGACCATCATTCCGGACTACCGCATTGTAGATACTCTTAGACAGTAAGACACATTTCTAGATATTGAAGGGAAAACTAATAAGAGTGAAGAAAGAGTGCAGAGATTTATGTTAATAGAATTAAGAGAAACCACACAGTGAATCAAAAGAATTGCTTGGATTAAATTGAGTGTTGTATGAGAACTATAGAAGAACTATTTGATCGGTATACTCAAAAGTTTGAACAAATTAAACTTAATTTTTAACAAGAACAAAATTGTGATTTTTGAGATACCGTGTAATTGTTTTTGTTTCAAATACTCATCCTATTCTTGATTTGCGGAACATTTATCTCCACAAATAAACCAATGTCTAATATTTATTAAAACTAGGAGTAAATTGCCATTTTAGTCCCTGAGTTTTGTCCAAATTTGCCACTTTGATCCAAATAGTTTTTTTTTCCCCTCTGGGTCCCTGACTTTTACATTTTGTTGCCATTTTGATCATTTTGTCTAACTCCATCCAAAAACCCAGTTTGTACTTAATCACTAATGTTTTCAGGTGCCATTTTGATCCAATTCCAAAAAATCAAAAAAATTTCAAAAAATTCAAAAAAAATCTAAAAATAAAAAAAATTCTAAAAAATCATAAAAATTCTAAAAAATCACAAAAATCATTAAATGTTTCGGCACGAACCGTTTCGAACCGAACCGTACCGTATCGAACCGAACCGTTTCGACGCGAACCGTTTCGACGCGAACGGTTCGGTTCGAAACGGTACGGCTCGAAACGGTTCGGGTTCGATACGGTACGGGCTCGAAACGGTTCGCGTCGAAACGGTTCGGTTCGATACGGTATTGTTCGAAACGGTTCGCGTCAAAACGGTTCGGTTCGAAACGGTTCGCGTCGAAACGGTACGGGTCGAAACGGTACGGGTCGAAACGGTACGGTTCGAAACGGTACAGGTCGAAACGCTTCGCGTCGAAACGGTTCGGGTTCGAAACGATACGGGTCGAAACGGTACGGTTCTATACGGTACGCGTCGAAACGGTTCGCGTCGAAACGGTACGGTTCGAAACGGTACGGGTCGAAACGGTTCGTGCCGAAACATTTAATGATTTTTGGATTTTTTAGAATTTTTATGATTTTTTAGAATTTTTTTTATTTTTAGATTTTTTTGAATTTTTTAGAATTTTTATGATTTTTTATAATTTTTTTTATTTTTAGATTTTTTTGGAATTTTTTTGATTTTTTGGAATTTTTTTGATTTTTTTGGAATTGGATCAAAATGGCAACTGAAAACATTTTTTAAGGAAATCCTCAAAATACCCCTGTTAGAGCATTCACATCATAACCATCAAATTATGTGAGGAGGGGTTTTTATATTATAAAGGGTATAAAAAGTGGTTGTGAGTAGAGGAGAGAGAAAATGTTACTGTTCATCTGTATATTTGTGGGGACACTGTTCACCCGTTATAATTTTTTAATATATTTTGAAAGTGGTTGTGAGTGAAAGTGAGAGAAAAATGTAATGATAATATTATTTAATTGAAAGGAGAGAGAAAAAATATTTGTTTTTAGTGGAAATATATTGGTATAGGAGTTGTTTTTTAGTGGAATGTATGTATAATTTGATGGATTGGATGTGAATGCTCTTACAAACTGGGTTTTTGGATGGAGTTAGACAAAATGATCAAAATGGCAACAAAATGTAAAAGTCAGGGACCCAAAGGGGAAAAAAAAACTATTTGGATCAAAGTGGCAAATTTTGACAAAACTCAAGGACTAAAATGGCAATTTACTCTAAAACTAGACATCTATCAATATTAGGAAATTAATCCTTTTGAATAAAATGGACGTATCAGTATTAGGAAATTAATCCTTTTGAATAAAATGGAGATCACTAATATTATACTGTTTGAATAAAATGGAGATCACTAATATTATACTTCACCGAAATGGTTGGCCCATGGACAAAGCCCAATGTCACTAAAATAACAAATTATTATAATTAAGTCACAATTTAACAACCCAGTTAAATTAATTAGGCCCAAACACCATTACACACACAAGCTTCTTATAACAATCAAGTCCATCATTTCTGCATCACCTAACTCAATTAATAATTTGATATATAACGAGAATGTCTATCCAACGAGTTAATCCAATACCACTACAAATATTGATAATCATTAAAATTACCAACAATTTAGATGGTATATGGGTGATCACAAAGTGATCCAACTATATCCATGGGAGAACAAATTTCTATCATGCATCCTCATTTATGTTCGAGTGTACAACTGAACACAAGCCAAAAACAAAAAACAAAAAAAAAAAAAAACGCTTGTTACTTTGAAATTCAACTAGGGTTTGTGGCCCCATGTATGCATCAATTAAAAATTCACTCGAGTCACCAAAAATTCAAAACCACGTTTTACAAAAATATATGTACTGAAAATGATTCTCAATTGATTCCATCTAAACAGGAAAGGATAAAAAAGTTCAGGAAGAAACTGAAGTTCCAGAAATAATTACCTCACAGGAAGGGCCACGTTTTCAATATAGCTTGATAAATAAGGCCTCCCTACAAGCCCTTTGAAATTAAGATATATACTAGATGTTTAGACTATGATACATATCCAGCTTACCTAACGGGTCAAATTAACCCATTTCCTGTTGATGATCCTAGACCCATGATCCAGTCAAATGACCCAATTAATTGCAGTCAAATGGCTCAATTAATTACAGTTCTAGCCTAGTCAAAAGACCCAATTAACTGCAGCTTTAATCAAGGGGGAAACTTATGTAATGTGGGGACATGTTAATGGGCAGTTACTTAGTATCTTGTGTCTTTAAATAAGTTGTTTAAGATGAGAATAAGGTGTCTTGGATATTTTGTTTGTATTGTGATCTCTGATCAGAATTTAGGAGTCTAGCCCCTCTCGACTCGGGCCAACTATCGTGTTTGTTCTTGTTTCAATTTAATAAGATTTTTAGTTTCTATCATTTGGTTCCATTACCGGGAAACCTGATGGTGCAGACCCGGAGCAACCAGATTGGAGGCAATGACATTTTTTATGATTCAATCGCTGCACAATCAGAGATCATTTCAGAAAAACTCGATTCCTTGTTATCTCTGGAGAATGATATTGCAGCGATTAGGGAAGCTTGGCTAGCAAGACAAACACAGTTAACAAAGGAACCTGAGGATGACCCTCTGTGCCTCACTACGCCCTCAAACAAACATCAACCATTACCAACAATCACACCGGTTCTACGAGTACCCTTTCCCATGTTCTTTACAACAACGCCCAAACAAGCGACATGCTTTCCAACAGCTCCTGTATCACCAAACGCATCATCACCAACTTCAACCGGGAGTCGCAATGACCTGCAAAATCAATACGAGATGGCACAAAGTTTTGTTTTCGACACCGGACAATAAGAAGCTCACAACTTTGCTACATGCCACCATCTCTCCATCGAACCGTTCAAGGAATAACTAATGATTTGGATGGATCAATTTTCGTCAAATCGACTTGAGGACAAGTCGGTTTTCTGGGCAGGATGTATTGATATATATCCAACTGACCTAACGGGTCAAATTAACCCATTTCCTATTGATGATCCTAGACCCATGACCCAGTCAAATGACCCAATTAATTGCAGCCAAATGGCTCAATTAATTACAGTTTTAGCCCAGTCAAAAAACCCAATTAACTGCAGCTTTAATCAAGGGGGAAACTGATGTAATGTGGGGACATGTTAATAGACAGTTACTTAGTATCTTGTGTCTTTAAATAAGTTGTTTAAGATGAGAATAAGGTGTCTTGGATATTTTGTTTGTGTTGTGATCTCTGATCAGAATTTAGTAGACTAGCCCATCTCGAATCGGGCCAACTATTGATAGGAACTAAAAACTGACTAATTAAATTACTAAAACTGAAATACAAATTAGCCAATTCGAGATGGCAATTCTCCAAATACTGGAATAGAACCAGAGAAATAAAACATAAACATCGACACCATCAACCTAAATCTCTAAGGACTTATAAAAACAAAAGGTAAAATTGTTCCATGATTTACTCCTCTATTTCTGGTAACTGAATAATTGAGGTTGACCCGAGTTGACCCATGATTCAAAATATGAATCTGCTCCATAATTGTATCAGGTTTGACCCAATTAATTCTACGCGTTAACCAGGATTGTATCAATACATCCCGGCTGGTGAAACGACTTGTCCTCAAGTCGGAAAGAAGGAAAATTGTTGTACCAGGCAATAAGCCATTCTATGTTTACCGAGATCTGCCCCTCCACTAATCTTCTAGTCGAATGCTTCCAGAAATCACGAGCTTTAACAACGATGGTAGAGTTGAGACCTATATCGAACCAATAAGCAGTCACTTTGTTATGTGCAAGTGGGCCAACTCCTACTCGATGAGGGTAATGGTAACTTTTGTTCCCAATTTTCCACATATCTGGATCATTCCGTCCACCATGTTTAGCCCATTTATTAGTTTGAACAGCCCATGAAGTCATCTGAACAAGAGATAATTTGGTACGCAGCAACATCATGGGAATTTGATTTTCCAAATCTCCAATCTGGAATACGACGGTATCTCTTGCCTTCAATCGAACACCGCCTCTGATTCTATAAACACTATCGTTGATCTTCAATTTGACCATCCAAGACGTGCTCAAATCGATCTTCATCAACACTATCACGATCTTCCTCTTTGACTGGATCTGGGAGCGGTCCGTGAGGTTCATCCTCGGGTTCCTTAGTTAACTGTGTTTGTCTTGCTAGCCAAGCTTCCCTGATCGCTGCAATATCATTCTTCAGGGATAACAAGGAATCGAGTTTTTCTGAAATGATGTCCAATTGCGCCGCTATTGAATCGTGATCAATTTCGCTGCCTCCAATCTGGCTGCTCCGGGTCTGCACCATCAAAATGGCAACTGAAAACATTTTTTAAGGAAATCCCCAAAATACCCCTGTTACAAACTGGGTTTTTGGATGGAGTTAGGCATTGTGATCAAAATGGCAACAAAATGTAAAAGTCAGGGACCTAGATGCACAAAAAAAACTATTTGGACTAAACTGGCAAATTTGGACAAAACTCAGGGACTAAAATGGCAATTTACTCAAATACAAATTAGCCAATTCGAGATGGCAATTCTCCAAATACAGGAATAGAACCAGAGAAATAAAACATAAACATCGACACCATCAACCTAAATCTCTAAGTACTTATAAAAACAAAAGGTAAAACTGTCCCATGATTTACTCCTCTATTTCTGGTAACTGAATAATTGAGGTTGACCCGAGTTGACCCATGATTTAAAATATGAATCTACTCCATAACTATATCAAGTTCGACCCAATTAATTATGCTGGTTAAACAGGATTGTATCAAACTGATAACCACCTAAAGTTGAAACTCGGCACCGAGTTTATTGTATATTTATTTCATCAATGCATATAGAAATTAGAATTTTCTTATGAAGTCGATTATGAGTTTGTTGATCACACCAGGCTTCTCTTGGTTGAGGAAGTGAGCTACACCTTCCAGCACCACAACTTCTTCCAACAATGGAACATCCTTCTTCATCCCACCACTGTTTATGTAGTCGTTGACACCTCCCATATAATAAGCGAGGTCCAGTTCTCCAGCGACAAATTTTGTTGGCACCATAACTTTAGCACCCCTCCATGCTGAAGTCAGTTCCCAACTCATGTTGTCACATATAGCCAAAACCAAATATATAATTATCTTTATGTACATATATACATATTCATGTATTTAATTTGTTACTTACAAATGAAGAGCTCGGTAATAGTTGATTCCACCGGTGAGCCCACCGGCCTTTGCGTGTTGGCTAGCAAAGTATTCAATATCTTCTTCGGATAACCAAGGTGGTAAGGTCACTGGGACACCAGGAGGTGAGTGTAGAAATCCTTTACCTTAAGGGAATAAAAGAGGTCCTGGATCTCGTAATGTCAATAACTTTTTCATGAAAGTTTCATAACTCATAAGTTTAGCAAACTCAGCTTCAGTTTCGCCTGGTTTCTACGCTCGTAAATGCATGTTATAAATAACTAGAAACAAAAGTTGAGTTTTTTTCCAAATAGATGTAGGTGGAAAAAAATATTTACCAAAATGAGTGATTTGAAAAATATTTACCAAAATAGATTTTTTTTTAAATCTACCCACTATAGTTTTTCTCTTTTAATTCTATCGATCAAATCATATTAAATACAACTAAAAAACATCAAAAAAATTGTGGCCCGAATATCATTATATCAAATACAATCAAACTAAATACGTCGAATAAAGTTGAATCGCTAATGGTCTCAATATAAAATACAAATCATATCAAACGACTCGATCAACTTTGGCATCCATTATTTTAGGTTTAAAGAGAGATTTGCCTGATTATGACTACTTTGTCTACAATTCCATCTTCTAACATATCATCCATATCAGTTTCACCTCCGATTCGGTCTTCAACTAACACATCATAGATATAAATATTGTTACACATTGTTCAAAATTCTCATTTTTAATCATACATTAGCCTGTGATAGAAGCAAGAGGATTGAAGTTAGATTCCTTCTCAGATTCTCAAATTTCTAATAATTAAATCTCAAAAGCAATTTGATGGAAAAAGAACTGTGAAATCTTCAATAAAAAAAATCAAAGGAAAAAAATTTCCAAACTTCTAATAGATAAATCGTTGAGTACCTGATTTCACAAAAACAATTGAAAGTGAAACTTACAATTTACAATAATTGAAATCTTCAAACTTCTAGATTGAAAATCAAGATTCTCAAAACTGAAATAAAATGAGTGAGAATTAATCTTCGAATACCTTGGTTAAAAAAATAAATCACATCGACTAATTCCAGCTCTTAATTAAAAAACATAAAATAAAGACAAAATATTTGATTAGGGTGAATAAAGAATTGGTTTCGATTGCCTGTTGAAAAGCATATTCAATCATCATTCTCTACTATGAACATCGGAGATAGAGTTTTTTTTAATAAAACAAAATCTAAATACAAAATAAATAAGAAAAACACCCATTTTATTAATTAAGGGTCTACATATTTACACACCTTAATGCCTATTTCCACACCTTCCAAGACGCCTCGTATAGAGCTATACGAGGCGTATAGGGTTGCTTTTCCGACCAGCTCTGCACCAAAGCACAATGTCAAATCAGTCACATCAGACGGGGAGTCTAGGTCTGTACGAGGGAAGGATACGAGGCACTAAGACGCTTCGTATAGGCCTATACGAGGCGTCTTAGTGACTGATTTGACTATACGTTTGACAAGTGACTTAAAGCTATACGGGTAGTATAGAGCTATATGAGGCGTCTATGTCTCACATAAAGTGCAAGATACATCGCATTCTTTGTCATTCATTCTGCTTCTTCTTGTTCCGTTTTTTCATTTCATTCATTCTGCTTCTTCGAAAGAATTGGCATTTGTGTTCTTATCATCCCGAAGTGTTGAAATGTCATCATACTGGGACGGCAACTATGTCTTCGGGCAGTATTCTAGCGACAACTGGGTGGCCAAAAGCGTTCCGGTAACAGTTATTAGCTTAAATATTTTAATTAGTTTTTGTTTTAGTTTATTATTTAATAATGATGATACGGTTGTTTATTTTGGATGAGTCTGGCGTTCCCGATTCTAATGAGCAAGAGGAGGTTGTGTCTAGTATACAAGGAGAACAAAACAAACCGTTTCTAGATTTGAACACGCATCCCCCTGTTGATGAAACAGCCCCTGTAGATGACTCATACCATGCTTGTCAACCAAGTTATCCGACGCAACAAGGGTATCCGGATTATAGATACTGGTGTGAATACGGAGGAGACGGTGGATACGGAGGAGACGGTGGATACGGAGGAGACGGTGATACGAAGGAGACGGTGGATACGGAGGAGACGGTGGATACGGAGGAAACGGTGGATACAGTGGATACGGAGGATATGGTGGTTATGGTGGATATGGTAGATATGGTGGTGAGACACCTCCCATCCAGGACAGTCCGTACTTAAAAAAACATGTATTAATTACTATTTTTTATTATTATTTAATTATTTTTATTATTATTAGTATTATTATTATTATTATTATTTATTAAAATTATTTATTATTATTGTCGATGTTACAGGTTTTCAACTCTTTAGATGAACTAAAGAATCAGATACAAGAAATAGCAAACGCGGATGGTTTCGTTATTGTCACCCGCCGATCAAAGAAAACCGGGGGAAGAACCGGGAGGGTATGGCTTAAATGTGATCGTGGTTGTGAGCACCAGACTACAGCAACACTTAGAAAAGCCGGAAGCAAAAAAACCGGTTGCCCGTTTTACCTGCTGGCTGTGCGAAACCACCCGTATAAAACCTGGGAGATTAAATACGGAAAAATTGAACATAACCACGAACTTTGTGAGGACCTGTCGGTTTACTCCAAGCGAAATAAAACTGATCGAGCAGCTGACAGCTCAAAACATGGAGTCGCGCAAAATATTTCAAACGATAAGGAAGCAGGACCCTGACAGGTTTCATGTTCAGAAAGACGTTCAAAACGTTGTGGCGAAGATTAGAGCCGAACAAAGACAAGGATTGACTCCCATGCAGTCACTAGAAAACATACTGATAAACAACGACTTTATTTACGAGACACGGGAGGAACCCGGAACAGAGATCGTAACAGAGATCTTCTTTCTTCATCGGGACTCGAGATGCATGTGGCGTGCATTCCCCCACGTCATGCTGATCGATGCGACGTACAAGACAAACATATACAATATGCCCTTTATCCAGATTGTTGGTATGACGCCTACCAACAAATCGTTTATTATCGCGCATGCCGTTGTTAGTAAAGAACGGGGTGATAACTTTGTGTGGGTGCTTGAGAGGGTCAAGTCAATGTTGGATGAATGTATGGAGCCACGTGTGATTTTAACGGATAGAGACCTAGCCCTTATGGGCGCGTGTGCTAAAGTATTTCCAGACGCCTCCAGGCTTCTTTGCAGGTGGCACATACAACAGAATGTTATGAAGCACTGCAAGGGTGCCTTCACAGACGAAGACTGGAAGAAATTTTTGTCATTCTGGGGGACATTGATTGAGTCTCCATCCATACCCATCTACGAGTACCACTTGCGCAACATGCGAAAGCGACTTGTGGAGTGCAAACGTTCTAGTAAGTTTTTATAATAACATACGACTCACCTATGCAAATTTTATTAAATTATTTTTACTTTTTAGGAGTCTTCAAATACGTGTACGATAACTGGCTAAAAGACTATAAGGAGATGTTCGTCTTTGCGTGGACTGATAAGAGGCGCAACTTTGGTAATCGTACCACAAACAGAGTTGAGAGCCAACACGCCAACTTAAAGAGATACGTCCTAGATAGGAGCTCGCTGGACCGTGTAGTTGGTTGTGTCCGGGATATAGTTGAGACACAGTTCGGTGAAATAAGGAAGCCTTTTCGAGAAAGCATCGAAAAAAGAATGACCCACCACAAACACCTGTTGTTTCAATACCTACTTGGAAAAGTATCTCATACAGCCCTTGACTTGTTGAGGGGAGAGGCAATTAGGAAGCTAGATGTCATGGAGCGCTTTCATTCATCATGTGGTTGCCAAATGTGGCACAGCTGTGGGTTGCCATGTGCTTGTAGGAAAGAAAAGTACATGCTTGAAGGTAATAATTGTTAAACGTGCAACACTTGTGTGATATATTTCCGTTAATCATGTGACTTAAACAATGTTGTTTTTAACTGTGCAGAGCGTCCGATTCAACTCGAAGACATAGACGTCTTCTGGCGGAAACTTAACTTCCAAAGTTGTAAATTGATAGATGATGACGTTGGCGTGGTTGTAACACCCTAAATAATTTGACGGAATTTAACTAATAATTACATGAAACTTTATAAAAATCAGAGTTTACAAAAACATTCGTGTTTAAACCATACACCCTTGAGATAATACCAACACATCCCAAGATAATCCATAACAAGTTTAAAAGTTAACCCTTGCTAGTAAACTAACCACTAGTTTAAGGGATTTAAAACATGATTAACAAAATTGTTTACAACATGATTACGTCTAGACAAGATTAAGATTAATGCGGAAGCTTCAAAATGCGTGTTCGGTTCTTGACATCATACTTGATCACCATCCGGGGAAAACTTCATCATACCTAGGGTCAAACACTAAAATCATTAGTTTTGACAACAATACATTACGTATAAACGAGTTATAACGTCGCAAAATAACAAACTAAATTCAAGTTTTCAGGGTGCCACCGTAGCTTACGGTGTCACCGTAAGTTACGGTGGACCCTGAACAAACCTGGTCTGCCGTAACTCAGGAGCATCATACCGTAAAGCTTTTGATGTCCACCGTAAATTACGGTGGGACCGTAATTTACGGTGGGTTCTGCAGATCTGTCCTTAGACTATTTTTCAACTTTGAAATGTCATAACTTTTTACTCATTAGTCTGATTTAACCGATTCTTCCTTCTATGAGTCCGTAATAAAATTACGGATTCAACCATGTAAATTTCACAACACGGAAACCGAGATACCGTCAATTGGTTCACAATTTCCTTATTTCCATTATTCAACCCATTAGTGTAAGTGCATAGCACCCCTTTTTCCATTCTTAAAACCTTTTTGACATAATTACCCAATTAACCGGGCTCATGACCTTGGAGTATACGCGCCATACCATGGCTTCGCGTTTTCTCCGAACTAAACACTTGTTTTTCTCGGAATTCAAGCATCCCGTTTCAAACGACACCTTCTATTAACTTCTATAGTTTGACCCGATATACCGGGTTCGTAGACTTAAAATATCAGAACTAATTTATTGATGTATTACCATCTATCACCTAGCAAGATATGAGACTTTTAAGTCTCTACTCATGTGATTCGTTTTCAAGCAACATTTGACCCGTTTGGCTATCTAGTGAATACCATCACTTTATTACTATACCAAACCAAACTTCTAATGTTTATTTTGACCTGTTTGTGGATCTAGTGAACTTCGCCACTTTAACGATACATCAAACGCATCAATTACAATCCAACATCGTTTGTACATTTAAAACTAAATGTTATTACATAATACAACAAGACTAAAGTCACGTACCTTTAAAGCACACCTTTTCCGCGGGTATCACTTCCGGCGTGTCCACTTGACGTTCCGGATTCCTTGCCTAAAGAGTTCAATTCATAACAAGATTAGAACTCTCTTTCATAAGCTTTAACACATTCATTCATAGCATATGCAAATCTGCGTTTTTAGAAATCTTTAACATTTTAACCCTCTTTTAGGCGTTTTATCAAACACCTTGCGGGTCAGATTTCTACATGATCTAAACCAAGTTCATAGCTTGAATTTATCACTCTAATTAATTTCTATTGGACAATATACACATGTTTTAACATCAACAATTTCAGAGATTATCCCACAATTTCAGTTTACACTAGAACAAGAGTCTTAATCCTAGTGTTTATCAAGTTCTACTAACCTTCTAATCACCCACTATAGTGATTTTGATTCTTACAACTAACATGCAAGATTTTGACAAGAAATCATCTAGGGTTTGTCCCTAGACTTCACATTACTTCCAATTTCATGTTTTACAACACACAATCAAGCTCAACATTTGATTTCAGTCACATGCAAGAATTTGACTTGTATCAAAACAACCTAATTTGACATACCTTATGACCTCCTTGACGAGGAGATCACGATTCTATGCTCAGATTTCGATTATGACATGATTTGAGCCTTCAATTTGAGATTTTAGTAGAGTTTAGGGTTGTGAAGAAGTGGGTGTCGCCCCTGTGCTTTCTTGATCGACCAGGAACTCCAAATGGAGTGTTTGGTCCTTGTTTTACTAATTATTAGTAACTCAAGTTTCAATTTTGACAACCTTGGTCCCTCCACTCTTATTTAATTTACATCTTTGACCTTTTTAACTCATCTTTGTGTTACCACAAGACTCCTAACTAACTGGGTTATTTATCCTAGTTAGTTTATTCTTGTTTATTATACAATTTATAATTCTAGTATAAAGTTTTGAAATTTCGGGATGTTACAAGTCCACCCTCCTTAAAAAGGGTTTCGTCCCCGAAACCGAGATACGTACCAAATAGTTTTGGGTAGAGCCTTTGCATCTCTTCTTCGGATTCCCACGTGGTATCCGCACCCTTCCTGTGCTCCCATTTAACCTTCACTTGGTTAATTACCTTGTTCCTCAGACTCTTCTCTTTTTGATCTAAAATTGCAATTGGCCTCACAGCATAGTTGAGGCTGTTATCCACTTCAATGTCATCATAGCTGATACGAGCAGTTTCTTCTGCTAAGCATTTTCGGAGATGTGACACATGGAAGGTGTTATGAATTCCACTCAACTCCTCGGGTAGTTCAAGGCGATATGCTACCTTACCAACCCGTTCAGTGATCCTGAATGGCCCAATGAACCTCGGACTCAACTTTCCTCTCTTTCTGAACCGTATAATTCCCTTCCATGGCGATACTTTTAGCATTACTTTATCGCCAACTTGAAATTCAATAGGTCTATTTCGCTTATCCGCATACGACTTTTGTCGATCCTGAGCTGCTTTTAGGTGAGCTCGAACCACATCAATTTTCTCATTCGTAGTTCGGATTATGTCAGTATGTGCTAATCCTCGTGGTCCCACTTCTCCCCAACACACCGGGGTTCGACATTTTCTACCATATAACATTTCATACGGGGCCATTTTAATGCTCGACTGATAGCTATTGTTATATGAAAATTCGACCAAGGGTAGATGGACATCCCAACTGCCCCCGAAGTCGATGATGCAAGCCCGCAACATATCTTCCAATGTTTGTATCGTTCTCTCACTTTGCCCATCCGTTTGCGGATGATAAGCAGTGCTAATGTACAGTTTAGTCCCCATTTGCTCTTGAAACTCACGCCAGAATTTAGAGGTAAACCGAGTATCTCTGTCTGACACTATGGATATCGGCACTCCGTGACGTGCTATGATCTCATTGGTGTACACTTCCGACATCTTCTCGGATGTATAAGTCTCACGAATCGGAATGAAGTGAGCACTTTTTGTCAATCGATCTACGACTACCCATATAGCATCAAATCCGCGATTGGTTTTGGGCAATTTGGTTAACAAGTCCATCGTGATTTGTTCCCATTTCCAAACTGGGATATCCAGCGGTTGCAACCTACCATATGGCTTTTGGTGCTCCGCTTTGACTTGTAAACAAGTCAAACACCTCTCCACATACTTCACAATATCTCTTTTCATTCCGGGCCACCAATAGTTTTGTTTTACGTCATTATACATTTTGGTCGCCCCCGGATGAATTGAATAATGAGATTTATGGGCCTCGTCAAGAAGACGCGCCTTGGCCCCACACGTATTTGGAACCCAAATTCTCCCAAATCGAGTTTTCAATCCTTGATTACCATCCTCCAGGTCTTTTAGTTGCCCAACTATCCTTTCCTTCTTCACATTTTCTTCCTTGATTGCTTCAATTTGAGATTTTCGGATTTGTTCAAGCAAACCCGATGTCACAATTAATTGCATCGATCGTACTCGAATAGGCATATAATCCGTCTTTCTGCTCAATGCGTCTGCCACTACATTAGCCTTCCCGGGGTGGTAATGTATTTCACAATCAAAGTCTTTGACAGTTTCTAACCACCGCCTCTGCCTCATATTTAATTCCTTCTGATCGAAGAAATACTTTAAGCTTTTGTGGTCGGTAAAGATAGTGCATTTCACTCCGTACAAGTAATGCCTCCATTTCTTCAAGGCAAACACCATTGCTTCCAACTCGAGGTCATGGGTAGGATATCTCTTCTCATGAGTCTTTAGCTGTCTCGAGGCATAGGCTATAACCTTGCCCCGCTGCATCAAAACGCAGCCAAGTCCCGAATGCGACGCATCCGAGTAAACTACCATATCCTTCGTTCTGTCCGGTAATGTCAACACCGGCGCATGGGTCAATTTTTCCCTGAGCGTTTGGAACGCCCTTTCTTGATCCTCGGCCCAAATAAACTTTTCATCCTTACGGGTTAGTTTGGTCAACGGCGTAGCAATTTTGGAGAAATCTTGTATGAATCTCCGATAATAACCCGCAAGCCCCAAGAAGCTTCTAATTTCCGAAGGACTCTTCGGTGGAGTCCATCTTGACACAGCTTCTATTTTTTAAGGATCCACTAGCACTCTGTTTGCACTAATGATATGCCCAAGAAATTGCACCTTTCATAACCAGAAGGCACATTTTGAAAATTTCGCATACAATTTCTCTTTCCTGAGCGTCTCCAACACTTCACGCAAATGACTTGCGTGTTCTGCTTCATTCTTGGAGTATATCAAGATATCATCGATAAACACTATCACTGACTTGTCTAGCATGGGTTTGCAAACCCGGTTCATGAGATCCATGAAAGCCGCGGGTCCATTAGTTAACCCAAAGGACATCACGAGAAACTCGTAATGTCCGTACCGTGTACGAAAAGCCGTTTTCGGTACATCCTCCTCTTTGACTTTCAACTGATGATACCCCGATCCGAGGTCGATTTTTGAGAACCAACTTGCACCTTGTAATTGGTCAAATAGATCATCAATTCTTGGAAGCGGATATCGATTCTTTACCGTGAGTTTATTCAACTCCCGGTAATCAATGCACATACGCATGCTCCCGTTCTTCTTTCTCACGAATAATACCGGTGCGCCCCATGGTGACACGCTTGGCCGAATAAATCCCTTGTCGAGCAATTCTTGGATTTGTGACATCAATTCTTGCAATTCTGATGGCGCGAGTCGATACGGCGCCTTGGCCACAGGTTTTGCGCCCGGAACCAATTCGATCCCGAACTCTACCTCCCGTACTGGCGGTATTCCCGGTAAATCTTCCGGAAATACATCAGCGTATTCACGTACCACTGGTACGTCTTCCATCTTTGGCGTCTCTTTATTAGGTTCGTTTGCGTATATCATGAATGCTTTACATCCGCGCCTCATAAGTTTGTGGGCTTTTAGTATTGAGCACATAACGGGACTGCCCCCTTTTTCGCCATAAATGGTGACTTGCTTTCCACTTGGAGATGTCAACTGTATCTCCTTGCGGAAACATATCACCTTTGCATGATGTCGGGATAACCAATCCATCCCTACCACTACTTGAAATTCTCCCATTGACATAGGGATCAAGTCTATCAAATATTCTTCATCATCAACGCTTATTTTGCAATCTCGACATACATCACATACAAGAAAACTTTTGTTATCACCTATTTCTACCTCTAATGGCATAGGCAATTTTGTTAGTACAAAAGAAGGATGTCGAATAAATCCATATGAAACAAAAGATTTATTCGCACCCGTATCAAATAACACATGTGCAGGAATTGAATTTATGGCAAATATACCTGAGACCACATCGGGCTCTGTTTTTGCCTCCATTGCTGTCAACTGGAAGATCTCGCCTTTGCTCTTGGTGTCTCAGTAGGTGTATTCTTGTCATCTTTCTTTCCAACCAACTCCGGGCACTCAGATTTCTTGTGACCCGGTTGGTAGCATTTGTAACACACCGACACCTTTCCTGGGCACAATGCAGCCGTGTGTCCCGTCTTCCCACATATAGGACATGGTTTGTCCTTGAACCGGCACTCACTTTTGTGCCCTTTCCCACATATCTTGCAGTTTGATGACCCGCCTTTACCTTCTTGTTTCTTTGAGGATTCTGTTGTGCGCGCCTTTTTCGTTGGGCTTGGATTGACTATCTGAGCCCTTCTTTCACCTCCTTCTACGCTCTTTTTCAGTTCAATCTCCCTTTCCCGAGCAGCATTGACAATCTCGGTAAGGGTCTCGTATTTTGAAGGGGTTATGAACTCTCTATACTCCGCACTTAGCATGTTATGGTAGTAATAGACCTTTTGTTCTTCATTTGTCACCAAATCATCACAGAACTTTATCTTATCCATGAATATTCCCGTGATTTTGTCAATAGATTCACCCTTGTGTCGAAGCTGCATGAATTCTTCCTTGATCTTGTTAATTACTGCCTTGGGACTGTGATGTTTAAGAAACGGCGTCTTAAACTCATCCCATGTCATAGCCTTAGCCGCTTCGCTTCCAATTTCCTTCTTCTTGTTATCCCACCAGTCTTTCGCTTGACCCCTTAACTGACCCGTGCCATAGGCTACGTAGTCATCCGGATCACAATGAGTCCTTTCGAACACCCCATCCATATCGCTTAACCATCGCTGACATATGATCGGGTCAACCTCCCCATTGTAAATGGGCGGTTTACACGCCATGAACTCTTTATAAGAACAAGATTTTCGTCCTTCTGACTTCTCCTTTGCTAAATTGGTATTATCCTCCAATTTCTTGATTCTTTCTTCCACCACTGATAATACCGTGGTTTGGATTTTGTCGATGAAACCCGACAAACTGTTTTCGATTGCTTTTCCTACCTCTTCAGCAATCACTTCTCTCATTTGCTCGGTGACTCTTGGCACCGCATCATCATTGCCTTTATCCGTCATCTTTAACTGAAATGTTTACATTAAGCGTTAACATTTCATTTATGACGTATGATTTATTCACTTCGGTTTGTTCAAGTTCATAACTTGTTTTCACCGTTCTTATTTAATGCACTTTCCGGGTTTGAGTGTGTTAACACGCTCTTCCCATGCATTTCATTCCTTACTTCCCTTTTTATACTTAGTAACTCTACTTTAAAACAATTAACTCTTACCGGATGTTTGATCAAGCTTGAACCGAACATTTGTTAACAACCTTGGGCTCTGATTACCAACTTGTAACACCCTAAATAATTTGACGGAATTTAACTAATAATTACATGAAACTTTATAAAAATCAGAGTTTACAAAAACATTCGTGTTTAAACCATACACCCTTGAGATAATACCAACACATCCCAAGATAATCCATAACAAGTTTAAAAGTTAACCCTTGCTAGTAAACTAACCACTAGTTTAAGGGATTTAAAACGTGATTAACAAAATTGTTTACAACATGATTACGTCTAGACAAGATTAAGTTTAATGCGGAAGCTTCAAAATGCGTGTTCGGTTCTTGACATCATACTTGATCACCATCCGGGGAAAACTTCATCATACCTAGGGTCAAACACTAAAATCATTAGTTTTGACAACAATACATTACGTATAAACGAGTTATAACGTCGCAAAATAACAAACTAAATTCAAGTTTTCAGGGTGCCACCGTAGCTTACGGTGTCACCGTAAGTTACACTGGACCCTGAACAAACCTGGTCTGCCGTAACTCAGGAGCATTATACCGTAAAGCTTTTGATGTCCACCGTAAATTACGGTGGGACCGTAATTTACGGTGGGTTCTGCAGATCTGTCCTTAGACTATTTTTCAACTTTGAAATGTCATAACTTTTTACTCATTAGTCCGATTTAACCGATTCTTCCTTCTATGAGTCCGTAATAAAATTACGGATTCAACCATGTAAATTTCACAACACGGAAACAGAGATACCGTCAATTGGTTCACAATTTCCTTATTTCCATTATTCAACCCATTAGTGTAAGTGCATAGCACCCCTTTTTCCATTCTTAAAAACTTTTTGACATAATTACCCAATTAACCGGGCTCATGACCTTGGAGTATACGCGCCATACCATGGCTTCGCGTTTTCTCCGAACTAAACACTTGTTTTTCTCGGAATTCAAGCATCCCGTTTCAAACGACACCTTCTATTAACTTCTATAGTTTAACCCGATATACCGGGTTCGTAGACTTAAAATATCAGAACTAATTTATTGATGTATTACCATCTATCACCTAGCAAGATATGAGACTTTTAAGTCTCTACTCATGTGATTCGTTTTCAAGCAACATTTGACCCGTTTGGCTATCTAGTGAATACCATCACTTTATTACTATACCAAACCAAACTTCTAATGTTTATTTTGACCCGTTTGTGGATCTAGTGAACTTCGCCACTTTAACGATACATCAAACGCATCAATTACAATCCAACATCGTTTGTACATTTAAAACTAAATGTTATTACATAATACAACGAGACTAAAGTCACGTACCTTTAAAGCACACCTTTTCCGCGGGTATCACTTCCGGCGTGTCCACTTGACGTTCCGGATTCCTTGCCTAAAGAGTTCAATTCATAACAAGATTAGAACTCTCTTTCATAAGCTTTAACGCATTCATTCATAGCATATGCAAATCTGCGTTTTTAGAAATCTTTAACATTTTAACCCTCTTTTAGGCGTTTTATCAAACACCTTGCGGGTCAGATTTCTACATGATCTAAACCAAGTTCATAGCTTGAATTTATCACTCTAATTAATTTCTATTGGACAATATACACATGTTTTAACATCAACAATTTCAGAGATTATCCCACAATTTCAGTTTACACTAGAACAAGAGTCTTAATCCTAGTGTTTATCAAGTTCTACTAACCTTCTAATCACCCACTATAGTGATTTTGATTCTTACAACTAACATGCAAGATTTTGACAAGAAATCATCCAGGGTTTGTCCCTAGACTTCACATTACTTCCAATTTCATGTTTAACAACACACAATCAAGCTCAACATTTGATTTCAATCACATGCAAGAATTTGACTTGTATCAAAACAACCTAATTTGACATACCTTATGACCTCCTTGACGAGGAGATCATGATTCTATGCTCAGATTTCGATTATGACATGATTTGAGCCTTCAATTTGAGATTTTAGTAGAGTTTAGGGTTGTGAAGAAGTGGGTGTCGCCCCTGTGCTTTCTTGATCGACCAGGAACTCCAAATGGAGTGTTTGGTCCTTGTTTTACTAATTATTAGTAACTCAAGTTTCAATTTTGACAACCTTGGTCCCTCCACTCTTATTTAATTTACATCTTTGACCTTTTTAACTCATCTTTGTGTTACCACAAGACTCCTAACTAACTGGGTTATTTATCCTAGTTAGTTTATTCTTGTTTATTATACAATTTATAATTCTAGTATAAAGTTTTGAAATTTCGGGATGTTACAGTGGTCGAAGAGCTAAATATTGTTAGACAACAATTAGAGTCGCACCCCCCAGCTCTGCAATAAAGCCTGATGTCAAAGATTAAAGCGGTGTTGACTCCAAAGAAATCTACCAAGAAACCACCGGTTGTCCAACAAAATACTCGTGGCCGACCAACAACAAAGCAGGTACAACAAAGGTTGGACGAGGCCTCTCGTATAGATGAAGAATTGATGAGAAGCTCCTTCGGTGATGCAAACACGTGCTTTGAAGGTTCCCGACAAAGTAAGTACGATAAACCTCGCCACAGCTCGTACGTTCCGTCACAGGCCTCTCAACAGTCGGTTATAAGGTCCCAAAAACCCAAAGCGAGCCTAAGCCGTTCAAAGAGTTCTAAGAAGAAAGAGACACGAGATGCTCACGGTTTTCCTTTAATCAATGGGGATGAGTACGTGGGAATCATCAAACAGTTTAAGTATGCCCTTCCGTCAGTGTTCCATCCGTACGTCTCGTGCATACGAGATGTGATGCCGGACGGTCATTGTGGGTTTCGGTCTGTGGCTGTGGGCTTAGGAATGGATCAGAGTTCATGGGGGCTCATTCGAAGGGACCTTGTCCAAGAAATGGATCAGAACGAATCGATCTGGTTCCCAATATTTGATGCATGGGAAGAAGGTTATTTTTACACGCATCGTCAGGGCCTAATTTGGGATTCAGTGTCCGGTTGTGGGGAGGATCACTGGATGGACTTCCCCTTAGCAGGACTTCTTATTGCACAAACGTACGGTATCGGTGTGTACCAGTTAACGACAACCATGGGTGCGAGTTCCACTTTCTTCCCGATACTAAGTCCTCCGGCTAATCAACAACCATTATTCATAACGCTTACACATGTTAACGAGAACCACTTCATACATGTTAAGCTGGAAGGGGATTATCCAATGCCACCAGCACACGAGCTATGGTTGACCCACCGAAGACCCCGTACGAAACAATGGGAAGATATGTACTTGCCATGTCTAGAATGGTATACATCGATAATGAATCCTCCGCCAAGATCAAACCCTAGTCTTAATTACATCGACAGTGATACGGAAGAATGATTTTTGTAATTAATAGTATTTTTTGTATTAATTCCTATAATTTTCTACAATTTCTATAATTTTTAGTATAATTTCTATCATTTTTCTATAATTAGAATTGATTAAAATAGGTTAATAACACTTTTATAAAAAAATTACAAATATACGACTCGTATAGAGCTAGACGCGTCGTATATGATTTATCAAAAGACCATTTTGCCCCTGATATGCCCCCAATCTAGGCTTCTATCAGGGGCTAAAAGGTCATTCTACCTTTACCAGACGCCTCGTATAGATCTATATGGGTCGTCTATTTGAGCGGGTTTTTGAAAATTTGAATTTTGAATATTTGAAAATCAAATTTTGAATTTTTTAAAAAAGGACGATTCGTATAGACCTGTACGTGTAGTCTATAGGGGCGGCAACAATTCTTTTTTTTTAAATTTGAATTTTGAAAATATTTTATGTTAATTACTAATATACCCCTGAAGGTCCTCAGTATAGGCCTTTAACAGGGGCTTAAAGGTAATTTAACAAGATGGACGACGCGTATAGATCTATACGACCCATACAACTAAGGCGGCAACTTTTACACTTTTTCTTTTTTAATTATTAAAAAATGTTTATTAAATGACCATTTTGCCCCTGTAAAGCCGCCAGTATAGGCTTTAGTCAAGGGCAAAATGGTAATTAACCATTCCAGAAATATCTTTTTGGATTGGTTAATTACCATTTTGCCCCTGAATAATGCCTATACTGTGGGCTATACAGGGGCAA